>JAEDXX010000097.1:0-407489 GCA_021725515.1 Epicauta chinensis | reverse complement strand
TACTAATACTACCTCCGTTCTTTAATTTATAATATTTGGTTATCAACATTTTCAAGGATTTTGGCAATTGCCGATTTTGTTATTATCAAAGCTTGTGGGAAGGGAAGTCCTTTATTTTATCAACGGATGTTCGATCGAAGGTCCTTATCTCAACCTGATTCAATTCCTATGTGGTTAGGTTATAACTGCAAGATTTCTCATGATACCAGCGAAATTCAAAATGTCGAATATTTACCACCGATAAATTAACCTCCAACATCACGTACTGTAGCACATCGGACACTAATTCCAGTAAGTGAAATAGCCGACAAGTGCCACCAAGAGCATATCATTGTAACGTTCGATGTAGCCATAGCAAAAATTGTTTTGGAAATTCAGAAAAATGAAAGTACTAAACTTGGTAAGATCGTCATTAATATGGGAGCATTCCATATACAGATGGCCTTTTTTAAAGCTGTCGGAAAATTCATAGACTGAAGTGGAATAGTCGATATCTTAGTCCAAGCCTGTGCATTAGCAATTAATATAAAAACCGTTAGAAAGATTGTTCGTACTCTGGTAATGTACATATTTTACCGCGTGTTCGACATCGTCCTGTAATTTATAATATCGAAAATGTCGAAGTTTGTGTTGTAAAAAAGCTAAATAAGTTAGGATCTGTTAGGAAAAACAATAACTAGAACTAATTCTGCCCGTATATTAACTGAAAATATGTGCTGCTGGTCAACTATTTGTATCCATACTTGAATCACTTTTGAATCTCGATTCATTTGAGAACAGGATGTTCAAATGGTAATTTGGATTGCGAATCATCAGTTCACAGAATCGCACTCTGAGTTCACAGAATTGCACTAGTCGATCTGTTGGTAAAAGATATAATATTTTGTGTACCGTCGAAAAAGATATGGCCCGATGCCGACTGATTCTTTCTTTACTCGTTGTGGGTTCAGCAGCAAGTATTTCCTGTACACTTTGTTGGATGTCTGCTCGAAGGTGCGAACAGTACCAGTGTCTTCAACCTAACAAAGAGTATTTGTGACAGATCGATGGAAGGCTCTATTACAATGTTCAACTGTCCTAGCGTAATTTTCATCACTTTGTTTGAATGAATATTTGGAATATATAATGTTTACAGAAATTACAATGTTCCCATTTTTAAATTAATTTATTCCAAAATTCACCATCAAATTTTGATTTATTAAAAAATTTTAATTCAATGAATTAAATACTGATTAAAACAAAAAAAGCAATTTAGTAGTAAATACATGACTTTTATTACAAAATAAAATAACAATTAATACTATTAGTATAAATGCATGTTTATGCGTGACCTTGTTTATGTTTATCAACTTTGTTAAGAGCCATGCATGTTTACAGTCTTTAACGACAACAATAAACATCTGTGGAATGTCAAGATTGTTAAATACCGGAGGAACTTGCAGCATTTGCTTTTTTTTGATGATTCTGTGTCGATTGATAGAAAATTAGAAATGGTTGAATCATTGAAAACAAAAGAAAGCGTTAGTCAAAAAAAAGTATTGAAACTGATTGTAATACTTTGGATTTAATGTATACAAAAGAGATAAGTGATTTTGTAAAAAAAAATTTTTTTATTATTTGAACAACTTAAGTTATCGACTGATTTTCTCAATTTGAGCCCAACAGAATGGTCAAAGGATCAAAATTACTTATCTTGTTTATCTGTATTAAAAAATATTAAAGTTGTTAACGATATTACTGAGAGAGCTGTTGCTCTAGTTGAAGAATTTAGTCAGTTCGCCACTGAAGATCAAGAGCAGAAACAATATTTGTGGAAAATTGTCCAGCAACATCGTAAATTATATCCAAATTGTAACAAACAAAATTATTTGAACGTTAACAGTCAAGAATAGTAAATATATTGGAAAAAAATCAACGGGCACATTAAAACAGTGTATAAATGGAAAATATAAAATTAAATTACTGATAAGTTAATAAAAAAGAATATTGTTCTATTTAATGAAAAAATTGATACGCATTTTTTGTTTGTTTTAAATTTTCACTTTTTTAACGCCCTGTAACTTTTTCCTATGAGGCTGGGCAAAAAATGGAAGAAACCTTCTTTGTAGAGAATTTAATTTCCTATAAGATGAATGAATGAAAACGGAAATTTGAGAGAAAAAAAATTTCGATGATTTACATTGAAAATTTTTTACAGTTTTTTTTCAATTCTGCTGTACTTTAATTTTCATCCATATTCAATAAATGTTATGTTGAATGTTATATGGTATTGGACGTTGTTTAATAATCGAATAATAAACACAAATTTGCCTACAGTTTCGTGCCTTTATTCATTGTTTTAGGCACTTCTTCAGGGCTACGGATATATTTATTTATTTATTTTATGATCTTAAATTGTTCAAATGTTTACCAAACGATACTTAAGAGAACATAATGACCTCATTGTCACAAGATCTGATAAAGGAAATGGGACGGTAACAGTTGAAAGTTGACTTTACTTTACTGATATCTAAAGGGCGGATTGAAGGTCATTTGATTCGAATTACAATGCTCGAAATACACCATTGACGTAGTTTAATTTTAATGCATGTATTTACATAAATTTATAAGAAAAGACACGTAGAACAAATCAACAAAAATGTGTTCATAATTTTAGTTTTTTTTTTATTTATTTTTGTCAAAAATTGTTGTTTTTTTTAATTTTCTATCGCAAAACCATCGGTTTCTTGCCCATAACGAGTCGTCCTTTAAAGAATGAGAAAGAGCGACCAGAAATTCATAGAAATACGGTACAACTAGGCACCTGCTTTTTCGCCGTAACGTAGCGACGTCACAGTAGCAGTTCAACTGGTCCACTGCTTCTCTATGTGCGGGGTAGTTCGGGCTTTATTTGTATAGAGAAACGTTTCACAAGAAAAGATAGAACATGCAAGTACAACAGCTTTTGCCAATACGCTCCATACGAGTTTGTCAGGAGACTAGAATTTGCCTTGCTCCAACTTGTAGCCCTTTACTGATATCTTAATGGTAAAGTGACACTTTTCTTCACTAGTGAAGAAAAGTGACTAGTGAAGAAAAGTGACTTTTCTTCACTATTAGCTTTTAGTTTTTATTGGGGGTACTAAAAATGATGTTCAACAAGTTTTTTTGTGGGACAAAATCGACGCAATTTTTTTCCTCAATACCAAACATTTTTAACAATTCAAAAATACACAGATTAAATTTTGAAATATAAGAAAAAAATAAACAAAAAACTGAGAATTAAAATGCCTCTATCTTCAATTAAAGTATATATTAATTATTCCCAGTGATTTAAATTAATTTTGGTTAATATGAAAATAAATTTCGATTGAAAACAATTGCGTCTAGGTACTACAAATAAAACACTACTCAACACCCCAACTGTCTCGGTCTGACTGTGCTATTCTGGGTCAAAAAAGAAATAACAATAATAACAATGGCCTTCTCGAATTGTCGAGCAAAAATATACAGAAATAGTTATTTACCTTAATATAACAAAATAGATTCGACGTCAAACGTCTTTTCTGGTAATAATATAGAGCACTATTGGCTCGTGTAAATCCACCAGACACCTAAGAACGACACATAGATTACATATATGGCCTTTTGCGATTATCGCAAATACCCACGTCATGCTCTGGGATGTTACGAAATGTAAAAAAAAAACTACGAGATGATGCTGCACGTACTAGCAAAGTGTTTCCACTAAAAGCACATCGATCACACAGACTAATGGAGTTAGTTACTACGGATGTGGAACCCCAGGTGTTATAATGAGAAATTTAATGAAGTGTGCACAACCACGAACAAGCACCGCCCAAGTCAGTTTCGCCATTAATATTAAGAGTGCCGAGTACCCAGGCTCTGGTGCACGAACAAGCCTAGCCAGTCCGACCCTTCAGAAGATTTTATAACGGCAGAACTTCCATTTCGAACAAACCGTTGCACACGTCACCATGACAGATGATATTACTCGAAGTCAAATTATGAGGACAACAATGGTGCCCGTCATACTTAACGTGACCATACGTCCCACTTTGGGCGGGATAGTTCCGCTTTCAGACTGTTCGTCCCGCTGTCCAAGCGCGAGCAAAAATGTCCCGCTTTTGCTTTTCTTTATTTATTTTGATTCGTTAGAACGTGACTATTACGAACTCTTATCCTTATTTCCGGCTGAATTATAAATGCGAAAGTAACTTTCTCTACTGGTTGCGAAAATAAAAAAGACGGTGGTGAAATAGGCAATGAAATTTTGCATGAGGAACCAATCAGCAGCTGCTGATCAAGAGAAGACAGCTTTTGTCACTCCTTTTGGAGCTTATCGCTTCAGAAGACTATTGTTTGGTCTCAGAAACGCACCGGCCAAATTCCGAAGATTGATTGACCGATTTCGTACTGGTCTTACCAAGGTTATACTACTAGCATACTTAGTCGCCCTCATAGTACTTTCTTCATCTGTCGAGAAGCATTTCTAAGACCTCACCATCGTGTTTACATAAACAAGGAAATTTTATTTGCGAATGAACCGTGAGAAATGCCGTTTTTCCTGCACCGAAGTGAAGTATTTGGTGCAAAGCAGAAAAGGTAAAGGTGATTTTGAATATGGCCTCACCAAGGCATCTAAAGCATGTTCAAAGCTTATTACAAACTTGTAGTTGGCATAGACGTTTCATACCTGGATTCGCCGAGATAGCTAAACCACTTAGTCATTTAACGAAGAAATCTGTCGAATTTATCTGGGTTAAAGAGCAGGAAAAAGCTTAATTAATGGTTCTACTAAAGAGGGAGGCCCAAGATGAAAGCCCTGTGGAATATGTTAGCCGATTGTTGACCGCTGCTGTGCAAAACAAGTCCACTACCGAACGAGGAGCCCTCGCTATAGTGTGAGCAGTTCAAGAGTTTAAGGCATATATAGAAGAGGACCCCACAATCGTTATTACCGACCATCAACCACTTACACAACTGTACTTGTTTAGGGTCTTACCCCCTTAGAATGGTAACGCGCAACGCTCAATTATTTCAGCAAAAATGAGGTTTGGGAATTCGACTAAATTTTATATATTAGTGCGGTTTATCAAATGCCAGCGGTGAATTGGCGTAGGCGGTAACGTATCTGCTGAAAGAATTATTAAAAAATAAACCAGTGTATTTTCACACATACAGGCCAAAAACTGCAAAAACACACTCCTTTGTACTGAAAGGACTCCAACATGCCCCGCAATCGGGGGAAATCATCACAGAACTAAAAGAATTGAAAATACCAATTCACAATGTGTAGAAAATAAGAACAATAGGGAAAGCAATGTACCCGGTAATAACGGACACAACCATACCGATTAACAAAATAAAAAACTTGGTACCATTTATGTGCAACATAAAGATTGCATGTGACCGGCTGACAAATAGCGCAAGGATCACACAATGCCACCGCTGCCAAAAAGGGGACACGCAGCAAATAATTGTTATGCACCGCCAGTGTGCATCAAATGTCTGGTGACCGCTTGACAGCAGAATGTACTATAAAAAATCAAAATAACCCCAAAGTGTTACAATTGTAATGGAAAACATTTAAGTAGTTCAGGAGAGTGCCCCATATACATTACCAAAGCTGAGCTTTCAAAGAATCAAGCCTCAAGACGATCTGGTAACAGAACAAACTATACAGACGCTCCAAGCAACTATTGGGAAGAACGACGAAAACTACGTCAAAATGAGGAGCATATTCATCGAAAAACTCTACAGCAACATCAACAGATATCAGCTTGCCAAAAAAAACTGACAATAATGACAAATGGAGTGAACGGCCTCATTAATGAGGTAAGTAAATTAAACTATTTAATTAATGTTAACAAAATGTTAATATATGTTAAAAAATGGAATCAACAGTTGGTGAATTTCAAAACAGAGGGTGAAAAGTTCACCATTCTGACAAATATTATAAATGAAATTGACAATGTATAACATCAAAATCATGTTTTGGAATTGATAAGGCACCAACAGAAAGGTGCCAGAATTAATTTACTTCATAGCAGAACATGATGGCATTGTCAGAAACTAGTATTAACAAAAATTAAAAATTAAAAATTTTGACGTGTATAGACGAGACCGGGTCAACACATCAGACGGGGGTTAACAATTGCCATTAAATCATACATTCCCCATCATCCACTACCATATAGTAACTTCGGAATTGAAAATATCTCGATAAAATTAAAACATAGCAATGTTGTTAGCACCTCCATATATAATCCACCAAATAATAATTTTAATATGAAATCCATATGAAATCGTCTGAAGGCGAAGCCGACTAATCTTAGATTTTGATGTAACTTTGAGGGACTGTTCTTTAGGACCCAAAAGAACAAAATTTATGCACATTTAATTTTTATAAGCAGCCGTTGCGGCGTATTTGAATTAAGACTTTCAAGAAAGAATTTGTATATAAAGAGTGGTTAATTATTGGCTGTATTTTTTCTATAATATGTACACTTAATTTCTGAGTAACATCAGTCACTTACATTAAAAGGTCGAGCCGCTGGAGTAAGTTAAAGAACACAAGAATTGAGTAATAAAGACGTATCTTCAGCACTGTCGCGTCAATGACAAGTATCAACTGAGCAAATTTTTATCTATCACATAAAAAATACTATCTTTCACCTTCAAAATGCCGGCCCCAACGCACCGATATCTCAAACAGTAAAATTTTTACAGCTAAAATTGATAAAGCCTAAAAATTACATTTCTTGAAAGTCTTAATTCAAATACGTCACAATAAATTTGCATAAATTTTGTTCTTTGGGATCCTAAAGAACAGTCCCTCAAAGTAACAGCAAAATCTAAGATTAGTCAGCTTCGGAATGGGAATTGCCCATAAGTGACTGGCAAAAGGTGATTTCAACGCTCGAAATCCTCAGTGGAATAATATTAACAACAATACATATGGAAACCGATTTATCGTAATTACGCACTAAACTGACTAAACAATGGTCTTTTCATATACTATCCCAACAATTTCACTCACCACCCAAATAACGGCAAGCAACCATCTACCATGGATATCGCGATTGAAAAAAAAACAGATACAACAAATAGCCGACCATCGTAACAAAATGTGGCAGGAGAAATTGGCAAATCTAAAACCGCAAGACAATAGTCTTTGGAAAATTGCGAAAAGCCAGAAAAAGCCATATCAAAAAATCCTCCTAATTACAAACCTGGAGAACAACCTAATTAGTTACAGCCACCAAGAAAAAGCAGAATTGCTAGCGGAAACTTTTCAAAAAACATACCAACTAAACGATGACCAATTAAACCAAATACAAAGAGATATAGATAAAGAAATAGAAGCCTTTGTTGAAAATTCCAAACAAATCACAAAAACCCAACTGTCTAAAATTATTACAAACCATGAAGAAATATTGACCTTGACCTATCCCAGTACATCAATCTACACTTCAAGGTGCATCACATCTACCCCCACACGAGACGCTGGAGCATCCCCAAAGGAAGAACCAAGTGCATCCTCTTCTGCAACTTCGTATAGTACATGTATAAATAGTGAACCACGTATATGTAGGTCTGTTATTGTTATTTTGGACCTTTGGATTGTTTTTTACTATATTTTGTATTGCTTGTAATAAAAAATATATTATGAAACTTATTATATGCGACCCACTCATCTCCAATGTATTTTAAGTTGCCATCCTACCAGCTATGGATATTTAGGGATTTTTGATGAGCTTGTCCAGGGATTTATTAAAATTTCATCTGGCAACGCTCTTGCGTTTAATAGTTGTTAAGGTAGTTGTCCTGTTAAGGTCATAGTGTCTAAAATTTTGTACACTCTTTAAGCATACTACAATACAAATACCATTAAAATTTGAAGTTGATTGACCGTCTCTAACTCAAGATAAACTTAATTAAAGTTCGGATAATTAACACAGAGAGCATAGCAAAGGTTGTGTTTTTCACAAGTTTTTGAATTTAAAAAAAAGTAACCATCAGAAATATTCAAAAAACTAACTGTTCACTAATGTATTTGTTCTGAACTTAAAGCAAAAATCCAAAAAAATTTACCGTTTTATTGTTGAACCTTATATTATTGAGTTCAACAATTTTTAAAAATGCACATGCCGACGAGTTGAATATGGACAACTTAGCAACGGTGTACGCAAATATACTATAATATTTGAGCGGTAAATTCAAACGGATATTTCTTTTTCCACTTTTTTTATGTGACCCTCTTCTACTGATGCATGAAATCTTGAACGTTTATCCAAAACTTTATAAATTTACCCTTATACCGCAATTGCTCTGACATATTTTTAATTTTAAGAGATACTTGACCTCTGCCACGTTGTCAGAGTGCAAATTAAGAAAATTTTTAATTGTATTTGTCTTTCCGTATATATCCACGGGTACAGTCTTAGACAAAAATTATGGCTCATTTCACTACAAGCCCATCTACGCATATAATGCAAAACTTTTTGACAATATTGTAGCAGGACAACTACATTAATTGTGTGATTATTTGGTTATTATTTGATTTTATAATGGATTGTCTGTTTTGTATCGATTAATTTCATTTGTCCCATTATATAGTATATTGTTGATTTAGTTGAGATGGAATTGTTTATTATTTTTTTATTGGTATTTTGTCTTGGTCTTCAACTTAAGAAACGTCTCAGGTAAGGAATTACAATTTCTTTTAATAATATAATATAATAATAGTAATAGTGATTTTAAACAAATTTATATTTTCGGGTGATAGGTATTAAATAGGAAAATCAGAAATAGTAATTTCAGCTTTATTATTTCCTACCAAACCATACAGAGTAATTTACGATAAAGTATTACAAATATGATAAGCATCATTTGTGGAAGATATAGTTGGGCATGATGATCGAACAACTAATCAACCACTGTTTGTTTATAAACAAAAAAATAAGTCCAAGAATAATTGTTACAAAGTAGAAATAACTTCAAATCAAAATCAAAAACTTCAATCCAGTATAGAGAAGCTTGTTTTTATATACATAACATGTCCAATATTATAATTTCTTAAAATTTTAACTGAAAATCATGACTAGATACATGAATAATTTAGTTAAACAATTCATTAATTAATAACAAAAAAATCATTGTACTAATTGTAAGAGGAGTACAAATCTTAATAAATGTCGAAAATCTAATCAGAACAATGTACTTTTCAGACTTGGTATAGTTAAAAACTGCATTTGTGTTTGAAGCATCAGTTCCCGTGCAAGCGCTTCATCTGAAAATTGAAAGCTCCAGCAAGGTCAAGGAGGATGCAACAACGACATTAACCTTCCGTGGGTAAGGTACGGTCTCTGAGACCGAGCCAATACATTTTGTGCCATATTTCAAAAGTTTTCCGCCAGAGGGGGTCGTAGCCGACGTCAAATACTAGCCGTGCTGAGAGAAATCTGGCAACAATGCAAGCGGGCCGGTTTCAATTGTTTTTCAATCTAAACACAACCTTTCTTGGCGGTTTTTCTTTGGCTTTATTCATTAGAAATTGCGTTATTTTTATATCAAATTTAACTGATGAAGGTGTTTAAGGTTGTGTAATGTGTTGTTGGAAGGAATTCACCCAGTAAGCTATAATAAAAGCGTAAACTCATTCATTTCAGTTTCGAATACATAACCACAAAATTTGTCGAGAAGTAGATGTTACGTTACCGGCAGAAAGAGTAATTATGATTCGGCTTTAAAAAGAACACAAAATCATCGCGGTATAAGTGTTTATAAATTTCTCAAAAACGAAAGCAAGCATGGTTGAAAGCAATCCCACGGAAAAAATTTACACCTTCGTCTTCAAGTGTAGTTTGCCAATTACATTTCAATAGTAACGACATAATATTGTCTGACAACTATTTACAACCAGATGGGACCATTAAACATCTTCCTCTAAACCGACCGCGGTTGAAAGACTCAGATGTTCCCAGTATTTTTTCAAATTTACCCTCATATTTGTCAAAAGTAGCAACTTCTGTAAGAAATGATCCAGAATCCAGACGGGAATCTATTTTACAAAGACAAAACGAGGATATCGAAGCTTTTATGAGGTCAGATGTAATAGAAAACTTTGATGATTTAATAAATAGTTTTTCAACCAAATGAAATTTATCTGGATGGGAATTTAAAATCGTTGATAATGGAATTTATTCTTTTACATTAGATTATAGTGAATCATTGACTATAAATTCATCAATACATATTTGTAACAGTCTTCAAGTAAGTGTCTTTATTAAAACAGAATTATAAAATTAATAAAATATTAAAATTTCTAGGTGGTCTCGTTACAAAGATTCATATGATTTGGTTTCTCCACCAGTTCTACATTTGTTAAAAAGGGGGTTAAATTCATTAACGACACCTCAAGAACAAGCCATAGAACAAAATTTTGAACAAATAAAACAGTTATAAATCATTGTTGATCAGTTACGACAAATTAGAAATTTCAAACCTAAGACGTCTTTTACAGTAATTATGGCCTTTATTCTATATTCTCAATCACCTTCATGCTACGAGTTAATTCGAACTTTTTTAAAGTTACCTCATAAAAGACATTTATAATCATTATCTTCATCATTCAAAATTATTTTAAATTGTCTACGTACGTATTGAACTTTTATTATTAGTCTCTTTAGAAATCTCAAAGGCATGGCAGTTTATCATCATCATTAAAGAAAACATCAAATTCGAAATAAAAATGTCAATAATCACTTCATAAACATTGCCAATTTGTAGCAAGAAATGCTGTTTAATCTCAGATTAAACAGATTTGTTTTTTGTCTTGTATTAATTGTTATTAATTTACAAATTGTCGGTTGCAACAAATTATTGCTATTGTTGCGTCAATTATTGTAGGATGATCGCATTCTTTTGTGTAACAATAACAACATTCAGCAGTTTTACATAGTTGTTCTATTTAATTGTTGCAATTGTCTAAAATAATATAATAGTAATAATAATATTCAGCAACTCTACTTAAATATGTACTACTTATTAATAACCTTGGTCTGATTAGATCACGGTATAAATAATGTATTGTTAGACCAAATAAAGTTTAGTATCAACTCGTAAAGAGTTGTGCTCACTTCAACATTGGTCCCTCGAGACAAACTTGAACCGGCGTACTGATCCAAGCCATTAAAAATCTGAAGTCTGATGCTGGGCTTCACAGTACGTTCAAGTAAGATGAATCAAGTTTGTGTTTCCACAAGTGTGGAATTAAAATAATAAATTACTCGTTAAAATTAATGTACTAATACAAGCCATAAAATCTTTGAAGTCTGAGGCTGGGCTTCACAATAAATTTTAAGAAAACAAATATTAACTAAAAATAAGTTAAGAAAAATTATTATTTCACAAATAAATGTGAAATATTGAATGAAACAAGTGGTTTCAAGAAGAAAATTGAAAAGTAATTAATAAAGAAATATAAAAATAAAAAGTACGAGTAATTCTTTCCAAGTAAAGTGGAAGTAACAGAAAAAATATTTAATACGATTATTTCCAAAAAAGAAGGAAATAAGTCTTAAAGTTAAATAAAGTGCTACTCTCCAGGCCTGAGATTCAGGGGCCTTTAGTAAAACACTACCGAAGAAAGAAGTAGAATAATCGTCGGGAGCAGAAAAAAGAAGAAACAAGAAACGAAGGTTTAATTCCGAAAGGTGGAATTTAATTTAAAAAACTAGTGCAAAATAAAAGAAATAAACAAATATTTATTTCCAACATACAATTGGGAATAAATCAAGTGAAAATCACAAAAAAATAAATAAATTTTTGTGAAGTGCTACTCTCCAGGCCTGAAATTCAGGGGCAACACTACTTGAAGAAAAGAAGTAGATCGAGTGTCGGGAGTGGAAAATATCAAGATGCCAGTATCATCTAAGATGGAACAGATGAACACATTGGCTCAAAAGTGAGCAAATTGCTAAATTACTAAGTAATAGTAAGAAAGACTCGGCAGTAAGAAAAACGCCAAATTATGTGGCCAATAGATTATTGAGCTTAAACGAATTATGGGAACAAGTTGAGCAAAACCATCAGGTTATGCTGAAATTAGAGTTCCCTGGACATAATTATTTTACGTCCAAATTTTATGAAAGCGTATCAAAGGTATGTGCGGAGGCTGAAGCTTATCTTAACGCACTTAAACAAGAAGTATCGATCACACAAATTACAAGTGAGACTGAAGCGAGTAGATTCACTAATCCAAAAGAAGAAAATAAACATAAATCAAAAGAAGTAAAATTGTTGTGATCCGTCTAAGAAAAATTGGAAAAACGATAGCGGAAATCTACCAACTAATTGAAGATAACCCAAATCAGTCGGCTGCATTTTATAAACCTTCTCGAGAAACGATAAAAGAACAGTGGCGTGCAATTGAAGAAGTGTATGAGGAGGTTCAAATACGAGGGGAGCATGTTAAGCAGTATGATCAGGGTAGCAGAGATGTTGGAAAATTTTTAAGTTGTCTGGAAGAATAAATTGAACAACATGGACATCAACCAACGGAAACAAACCGACAAGATACAAATGTAGTATTGCCGCAGTTAAAAATTCCCTTATTTGGGGGAAGTTACGAACACAAACAGATTTGTTTTTTGTCTTGTATTAATTGTTATTAATTTACAAATTATCGGTTGCAACAAATTACTGTTATTGTTGCGTCAATTATTGTAGAATGATCGCATTCTTTTGTGTAACAATAACAACATTCAGCAGTTTTACATAATTGTTCTATTTAATTGTTGCAATTCTCTAAAATAATATAATAGTAATAATAATATTCAGCAACTCTACTTAAAAATGTACTACTTATTAATAACCTTGGTCTGATTAGATCGCGGTATAAATAATGTATTGTTAGACCAAATAAGGTTTAGTATCAATTCGTAAAGAGTTGTACTCACTTCAACAAATGCCCTCGATCAGACCTGCCGGTCCGCTAACAGAGAGAAGTGCGACGTTGCCGTTTCCTCAGCACGGCTAGTTATTTGACGACGGCTACGAGGGGGTTGAGCTGTTATGTATTCCTTTAGAACACTATGCTACTGCAGTACTGATCCAGACGTTGTATAGTGTACAGGGTGGACGGTTTTGCAGGGTAACCCTATAAGGAAAGCTCGTACAAAATAACTGAATAGCACATTCCTGTACTACCTTTTCCTGACTAGTCAGATGGTGCAATTAGATTTTTGCTGTTCTTTTGTTTTCTAGGTATTTCCGATTATTTATTTTTTCGCGATTTCAAAAATACCTCATATGTCGTAGGCTATCGAAAAACTTCATTTTCTTTTCATTGTTTTCAATGTAGTTTTTAAAACTGATTCTATTTAGCTAATTAAATTTTCTCTAGCTTTCACCGTTTTTGAAACATTACAAACCTGAGTCTTTTTAAATGAAACATATATTTAATGTATTGCTCATTAAATTGATTATTTTTTTCTGATTTCAAATATATATGGTTTGCTATAGTTATTTTCAAAAATGTGAGAGTTATTTGAAAAATTTCGATTTCGAAGGGGAAAATTCCAAGAATCATATTCGAAAAGAGTGCTATGAAACAATTGTTTTTTAGCTTGTCAATGAACTATTATTTTGGTTGCTATTTATTTATTCTTTTGTTTTCTTATTTTGCAACAGGTAAAATTTGTTTCACGGCACTCTAAAGTCCTTTCGAGTATAATTTTTGTAATCAGTACTTGCGAAATCGAAATTTTCAAAATAACTCCCGCATTTTTGATAATAACTATATCAAACTGTATACAGTAGAACCCCAATTATCCGAGCTCCGGATTAACCGAGCCGATCTACAGACCCAATATGCGAGGTATACGCGTCTATGATTCGGATTAACCGAACCAATCTAAAGACCCATTCCGTGTTAAGCGAGCTTCTAACATATTTCCATTTAAAATCGTCGAGGCCGACGGGGAATCCCCTTGATCCGTGTGAGTCGTTCCCCTATTTATGTTTTTAGTCTATTTTTAGCTTTATTCATGTGGTTTAACCAGCAAAGATCAAAAGGTGTGCCTATGTCAGGTCCAATTTTATAACAGAAAGAAATAATGATTAGTTGGCAATTCCCAGAGACACATAGCTTCACCGGCAGTTCAGGATGGCTTGACCGCTGGAGAAAACGGTATGGTGTACGACAACTGACTGTATGTGGAGAAAAACTTTCTGCTGATGTGTCATCAATTGAAAAATTTAAGCAGGACTTTAAAAAGCAAATCAAAGATAGTGGGTATACCTACGATCAAATTTACAACTGTGACGAAACTGGCTTGAATTATAAAATGCTTCCATCAAAAACACTGGTATCTCGACAGGAAATATCATCTCCTGGACACAAACGAAGTAAGGAAAGATTAAACTTAATGTCGTGTTCCAATGCATCTGGCAAGCACAAACTCCCACTGATGGTGATTGACAAGGCAGCACGTCCAAGAGTTTTAAAAGACATCTCACCCAAAGCCCCACCAGTTTATTACAAAAGTCAGAAGAGTGCTTGGATGGATGCGGCCTTATTTACTAACTGGTCTAAAGAAGAGTTCGTGCCATCTGTGACTAAATTTTTGAAGAAAAACGGTTTCCCTAATTAAATTAATTAAAGCAATATTGTTAATAGACAATGCTCCCTCTCATCCCGGGGAAGAACTTCACGTAGGTAACATTGTTGTAAAATTTTTTCCTCCAAATATAACCAGCATAATGCAACCAATGGTACCAAGGCGTCCTCGAAAACATTAAAAAAAATTATAGGCGTTTATATCTTGAACATGTATTAGAATATAAAGAAAAATAAGAGGATATTATCACTTCGAGAAGAAAGATTACACTGAAGAATGTTATTTACTGGGTAAGCCAAGCTTGGGATTCTGTACGTGGTTCCACTATTAAAAAATCTTGGTCAAAAGTTACTCATATTGAGAACTATGACAGTGAAGATGATATTCCATTAAGTGAATTGGCTTTGAAATTGAGAAGCCGTGGAGAAATGTCATCTTCAAATCTTGTGTGTGAGACAGAAGAAGAACAAAATTTTATTGAATTAATGCAAAACTTAAAAGGTTGCGAAAATGTGTCAAGAATACACGTTGTTGAATGGGTTACAGCAGATGATTTAGAAGAAGAAATGAGTGTTGAAGAACTAACGAATGCCTTTCAGGATACGCAAAAATCAGATGATGACGACGTCGAAGCGGTGGATGAACAGCCGTCCACTAAGATCTCTAAACATGGCTGCGAGAAAAAGAAGATGCAATATGAAAGAGCAGCGCATTGATATCTATCTCAATGTTTTATAAGATGTATAAATACATACTTATTTACATGTTAAAAACGTTAATAAACCATTTAAAGTACATTCGTGTTTTTTTTAATAAATAAAAAATAAATCCGGATTATCCGAGTTTTCAGTTATCCGAGGAGGGTGTCCCCCACGTTACCTCGAATAACCGGGGTTCTACTGTATATTTGAAATCAGAAAAAAATAAGCAATTTAATGTGCGATAAATTAAATATAGGTTCCATTTAAAAAAACATAAGTTTGTGCTTTATTTCAAAAACGGTGAGAGCTAGAGGAAATCTAATTAGCTAAATAGAATCAGCTTTAAAAACTACACTAGAAACTGTGAAAAAAGCGTCAACTTTTTTGAAAACCTACGAGATGTAAGGCATCTTCAAAATCGCGAAAAAATGTAAATCCGGAAATAACTTGAAACAAAAGAACATAGCAAAAATCTAATTACACCATCTGACTAGTCAGGAAAATGTAGGACAGGAATGTGCTATTCGATAGTTTGTATGAGCTTTCCTTATAGGAGAGCAAAACCATCGAAAATGGTCCACCCTGTACAGTGCTTCATAAAATAATAATTTAAACTGTCCCACAGACCGAGATTACCGTTCGTGACATTTAATTTTTTTTTCGGTGAGGTTTCAGAAAAGGTAAAAGTTTTGTCTATTAAATAATTATTTTGCAAGAAATTATAGATGATGAATTGGGAAAAAGAGCAAGAAAGGTTACAGTGTCTGAGCCAACAGATTCTGAATATAAACCAGACATCAAAGATGATAATGATAGTTTTACCGAAGATAACGTTAAAACTATTGAAGAAAATACAGACAAAACGGACTCATCGCAAGCCTATATTTGAAGGAAGAGACGGTAGTAAATGGTTTAAACATGTCATCAAACGAGATCATTATAAAACACGTTCAATCAATATTGTACCTCATTTGCCTGGTCCAAAAGGAGAGATAAGGCATGCACGGAAATGTTTGGAGGTATGGCAATACTTTATTACTGATGTAATGTTAGAAAAGATTGTAAATTACACCAATGAATTAATTCGAAGTAAATCTTATGATACCAAACAATATTATACATACAACACTACAGACATCATTGAACTAAAGGCACTCTTTGGTTTGCTGTATATATCCGCTCCACAAAAAAGTAATAGACAAAATTCTGAAGATCTTTTTCGTATGGATGGTATGTCTATAGAAATATTTCGATTAACAATGTCACAAAAAAGGTTTAAATTTTTAATGGCTCATTTACGTTTTGATTGCAAACGAACTAGGATCCAAAGACAAACCGAAGATAAATTGGCGGCCTGTAGGGAGATCTTTGAAATGTTTGTTGAAAATTCACCAAATCACTCTCATCCTTCGGCGTATACGACCATCGACGAAATTTTAACGGCTTTCCGTGGAAACTGTAGTTTCAGAGTGTATATGCCGAGCAAACCTAATAAATACGGCATTAAAATATACGCGATTGTGGATGCAAAATTGTGCCGATTGTGTGAACCACTACGTGGTTCTCGTAGAAATGTCACTATGGATAATTATTTTACCAGTGTTCAAGCTGAGAAGTTACGAAATGAGTACCAACTAACAGTAATTGGTATACTGCGAAAAAACAAACCACAGATCCCAAAAGAGCTTTATGTACGAAGACCGGAGAAAACATCAATGTTTGCATTTCTAGCAATATGCACATTGGTGTCATACATACCACGAAAAAATAAAAATGTTCTGCGTTTATCCTCGATGCATTCCAACGACAACATAGATGAAGAAACTAAAAAGCCAGAAATAATAATAGGTTACAATAAAACAAAAGGAGGCGTCGATACACTAGATAAAATGTGTGAAATCTATAATTGAGCTCGTGGCCAATGGTTATTTTTCATGGGCTGCTAAATATTGCAGGGGTTAACTCATATGTAATTTATAAAATAAACAATAATACAAATCTCGTCCGCCCTAAATTCTTAGAAAAGTTAGGTCACGAGCTACTAGAAGAGCATATTACGCGGCGCTCACAATATCAACACTCACCTAGACAAATTCATGTAAGGATAAATGAAATTTTAGGAAAAACCGTTCAAGAAGTAAACCAAAATACTCAAACTCACGGAAGATGCGTTCACTGCAGCTCTAAGAAGAACCGTAAATCGAGATACAAATGTCACTCTTGCAAACGTTTCCTTTGTCTTGAACATCTGAAAGGAGTCTGTGAATAGTGTGCGTTTATTAGTCAATATGTAGATGAATAGTTTCGTTTTCTAAATATTGTAAAATCTGTAGCTTCACTTTTTCCTTGTTTATTGGAATATGTTCTTATTATTGGAATTTGTTCGTATTTTTTTAATATAAAAATAAACCACTTAAGCATCTCGAACGAGATCCTCTCGTGCATCAAATGTGTTCCGATTGGCGCGATCCCGAGTACCTCTCGCCACTTATAAATATTATATTTATATTTTTATCTGGAGCGACACCTTAGTGTATATTTATTGTATGCTCGTTCGAATTTAGTGCGTGCCCCAGTAGCATGCGCCCGCATGCGTATAACAAAACAAACATAAACAAACACGACCAGACATGCTTTTTATGCAGTGTTTTCAGTTGCATATTTTAAGTGTATTATTTTGCAAATATCTTTTATGTATTGTTTTTTATCGTAAAGTAAGTAATTTTTACTTTATATTTATACCTCAATTCCTATATTCAACAATTTTCATTTATTTTATGACTTTTTTAAATTTTTTTGCAGAATGGAAAGCGATAGCGATAGCGGAAAGGAGTTCGATATTGAACATTCTGAAACCGATTCAACATGTTTAGCTCTAAGTTCTACTTCCGACAATAAAACAGATTCAAATCAATCGCAAAACGATATATCCGACGAATGAACGGAAATAAATATTGAAACCGATATACCCGCAGCAACAACATCTTTTGACTTTACTGCAAATTCGCAGATAAATGAGGAAATTTCATCGTTTACAAAACCGAGTCAATTTTTCAACTACTTTTTCGATGACGAATTAGTACAAAATATTGTAGATCAAACAAATTTGTACTATGTAGAAACTATAAGAGAAAGACCACCATTTCAGAAATGAGGCTTTTTTTGCAGTTACCATGGCTATGAGTATTGTCCAAAAACCAGAAGAAAAATTGTACTGGACTAGAAGACTGTCAATTTTCACACTGTTTTATGTTAAGTTGATGTCACATCGAAAATTTATTTTCATAAAAAAATACCTACATTTTGCAAATAACGCAACATATGACCCCGTTATACATCCACAACCAAAACTCAACAAAATTTGGCCAGTATATTTTCACCTAAATAGGAAATTCCAAGAGGCATATACACCACAACAGCACATAACTATTGATGAAAGTCTTATGTTGTACAAAGGTAGATTAGGTTGGGTACAATACATACCAATGAAAAGAGCCAGATTTGGGATAAAAGGTTATTTTTTGTGCGAATCCAAATCGGGATATATATGATCATCACTTATATATACAGGGAAAGGAACAATTATCGGGGAACAACAATATGTCAATTTACCAATGTCAATGCAAGTTGTAATGACTCTCATGAAACCATTACTAAACAAAGGTTATTGCCTTACAATTGATAATTTTTATTCATCCGTTGAATTAGCAGATATAGTATTACATGCCACCGATACCTATTACAATCCATTCCTCGACTCGAAGCATTTCACATTCTCAGTTGCCACTTGCCATCATGGAGCGGTGGACGCTAGAGCAACGCGTGTTCGCGTATGATTCTTTTGTTCAAAGTGGCGAGTCGGTGACTGCTGTACAGCGTGAATTTCGCAGAAGATTTAATATCCATCGTAATGACCCTGTTCCTGTCCGAGACACCATCTTACGCTGGGTCAATAACCTTCGAACAGGAGGTTCAATAATGAAAACAAAGCCGCCTGGTCGTCAATGTACTGTGCGTACTCCTAAGAACATTGAAAGGGTGAGACAAGCATTACTGCGAAGCCCACGCCGCTCTGCGCGTCGACATTCAGCTGCACTTCAAATCAGCAATCGCACTGTACGACGGATTGTGCATGGTGAATTACATTTTCACCCATACATAATAGTGGTTGCGCAACAATTAAATGTAAGAGATTACGCCCAACGCTTGAATTTCGCACAACAAATGCTTGAACTTGTTCAGGAGCATGAAAACATGTTGTTAGTAATGAATGATGAAGCCCATTTTCAGCTTACTGGGGCCGTCAATAGGCAAAATTGCCGGTGCAGGGCTGACGAGAACCCACGACAGTTACATGAGATACCATTGCATAGTCCTAAGGTAACAGTTTGGTGTGCGGTGGGAAAATTTGGCATCATTGGCCCATATTTTTTGAAGAAAGTGGGATCACAGCTACAGTAACATCTGAGCGTTACATTCATATGGTGAATACTTTTTTCATACCTGAATTGCAAAGAAGAGGTGTGGATATTCAAGATTTGTGGTTCCAGCAAGATGGGGCCACGGCACACACCGCTAGAGCATCTAATTTCGAGATTTGGTGACGTTTTGTGGCCTACTCGGTCTCTCGACTTATCGATTTGTAATTTTTATCTATGGGGGTACCTCTAGTCACGTGTTTACGAGGCCTAACCCCGTACGTTAGACGCATTAAAGGAAGCGATTCGTTATAAAATCTCCTTAATCAACAGAGACATGATGGAAAGTGTGGAGGCCAATTTTCGTGAACGGCTGCAACAGTGTATCAATGAAAACGGACATCATATGCCGTACTTGAATATTTCAAGATGCTTTATTATTAGCTATGTTGTACTACCAATAATTTTTTATAGAGCAAAAACTACTAATTTTATTCTTATTTCAAAAACACTTGATTCCTATGCCCCCCACACGGTATTTATTAGTCAGGGTCCAAAATTAGTGCAGTTTTTTAATCAGTGTTTGGCGCACGGAAAGTTTCCAGACACCTATACGAGCCAACTAGTGAAATTTATTCCTAAACAGGGCAAAAGGCCTGGCAGTATTGGCAGTTTCAGATCGATCAACTTGCTCTTTGTGTATGTTTTCTGTGTTCTTTTATCCTAACGTCTAGAGGACGTTTTGTTTCTCCGATATAGATTTCCCCCATTCACAAGGTACTTTATAAGATGGCGAAAGAAGAAACACATATTGCTTTCCTACTGCAAACACGAGACAACAAGGTTATTCCAGTTGACTTCCGCTATACCAAGTAAGAAAGCTCGCCGCACCCTCGATAAAGCAAGCTTAGCATTTATGAGAACACAGATTGGTTCCCATAGATGAAAGAAGTCCTGCCTCCTATATGATGGGAAGGAGCATTATGAGGAAATCAAAGAAATCACCCTAGAACAAGACCTCGAGCCAATATTTAGAAAAATTGACAAAAAATGTGACAAAATAATGACAGACATGACAATCACTCATTCCGCCAAACTCGACAATCTCAAGGAGATTACTGCTCTAAGAGAACTTAAAGAGTACTGCAGCATCAAAATCCTTCCGGCTGACAAAGGAAATGCCACTGTTATCATGGACATCAGCACTTACGATGATAAGATAAAAGAAATAATAGATGCTTTCTTAAGACGCCAATAAGTCGGTCGAGCAAAAAGTATCCACAACTCTATGGAAATACAAGAGCTCGATTCTCGATAATATCAGAAAGAAGCTAACACCACACTGCAGCAAGCCCCCACATCTGTATGGTCTTCCAAAAATCCACAAGGACAATATTCCCCTCCGTCCTACAATCATCTCCACCGGATAACTACTAGCGAGTTAGCGAAATTTCTAATTCCCATTATTCAACCTCTTCAAGGGAAATCAAACTCATTCATCAAAAACTCTCAACATTTCGTGGATGTTATAAGAAACTTATCTATGGCAGTCAACGACAAATTGGTAAGCTTCGATGTGGAGAGCCTTTACACCAACGTCCCATTGAAAGAATCACTAAAGATCATAAAACCAAACTAGCGGATGATCCATCTTTATCCGATCGATCCTCACTTCCCCCAAACTGTATTATGGAATTATTAAAATGCTTTTTACGGAACACCTACTTTCAAGAGAAAGACCATTTCTATGCACAGGATAACGGCCTTCTCATGGGTTCTTCTCTCTCATAGGTGTTTTGTTCGTTGCTATTCCAAAATTTAGTCCTTTGAACAACTGCTCCTACGGCAAAAAAGAAAGGGGTTTCTGCATAGAATTGTGACTTGCGATGAAAAGTGGGTTCATTACGATAACCCAAAACGTCGAGCAACGTATGTATACCCTTACCATGCCTCATCGTCGACGATCAACCCGATTATTCATAGCCAGAAAATAATGCTGTCTGTCTGGTGGGACCAAGTCGGTGTTACTTATTAGCCATTGAAACCGAACGAGGTCTACTGATGACAATTGATGCGTTTTAGTCAAGCATGCGAGAAAAACGGCCGCAATACGCCGACAGACATGACAAAGTTACTTTGCACCATTATAATGCTCGACCACATGTTGCAGCGCCCGCTAAAAGGTACCTAGAAACGCTCAAATGGGAAGCTTTACCCCACCCACCGTGTAGTCCATACATTGCTCCTTCCGATCAACGTGCAACATGCCCTCGCTGACCAGCGCTTTCCCAATTTTGATGAAGTCCAAAACTGGATCGATTCATGGATAGCGTCCAAAGAGCCGCACTTTTTTTCGCGGTAGAATCCGTCAATTAACAGAAAGATAGGAAAAAGTAGTGGCTAGCAATGGACAATATTTTGAATATTAAATGTAAGGGAGGGAGGGGCAAAGTGGGCCCCTGGGGGTAAATTGGGCGCCTTCAAATTTTTAAGGCTTTAGAAAATTTTGGGGTAAACCTTTTTGAAATTTCTTATATAATGAGGGATAAAAAGGACTATTCTCTTTTTGAATATTTATTAATTAATTGTAAAAATAAAAATTCAGAATGAAAAATATCAATTATGAATTGTCTTTGAGGGCCCACATTGTCCCAAATTTTCGATTTTAATGGACGCAGCATAACAATGTTAAATACGTATCAAGGGTCTAAAAAAAAGTGAACGCGTAAAAAAAATTATTGATATTATGATTTTTTCCTTAAAGGGCCCACTTTGCCCCTCCTTCCCCTATAACAAATTTTCCACAATAAAGCTCCAAAACCGCACGAACTTATTTGTAGCCCTAATAGTCTTTCTTATTGGTTTCTTTTGGCAAACACTATTAAAAGTGACATTTTTAGCGGGGTATACTTGAATCAAAACTACAATTTTTATTAAAACATTCGTTAAAATTTTTGTCTAGGAATAAAAATGGCCTTGACGCATCACTTGATGAATTAATTTCTAATTTTATAGGGTTGTTCACCGCGGTTCTGGCTGGCAAGCATAAGAACGAGACACTTACTTACTTAAGTGATATGCTATGTATTAAGCTTTTATTTTGATTCCCCAATCAATAAGTTACAACTGCAAGACAAATAATTTTAAAAATAGTTGAAAATATAGTTACGAAAAACATCGATATTTCAAAAAAAAAATCGGAAAAAATATATCGATATTTTGATCTCGATATACAAATATGCTTGAATATCGATATTTTGCTAATATCGATATCACTATCTCGTACTATCCTTTCGCCATCATGACCTGTCTGATTGATGGCGTTCTACGTTACAGTTCGCGGTACCATGCCTAACGCAATGCCTATAAGTTAGTGTATAATCCAGCTTGAAAACCAAGAATAAGGTGATCAAGCTTGTCTCCTAAAAGCGCGTCCTTTTGTGAACCATTTTAGAGAACAAAATCCCCGAACACCTAGACAACGCTCCCTTGTGGGGCAAACTACCTTCTAAATTGGATTATTTGTATCGTTAAATATTGTACCGTTTTGTTAAAATTCTTAAATCAAGCATCGTGCATTTGTTTATCGTTTTATTTTGTTAGTCAATTTGTCGTTCAAGGGTTTGTGTATTGTGTTTTTGCTTATAAATAAAAAAAACTAAATTTTCCTTGTATCGACAATAATTAAAAACAACTAAACAAGGTGAACTACTCAAACTTTAAACCGGTTATTTAAATTACATAAATTACTTCAAGTTCGTTAACACTTTATAGATAGTTATTAGTCAAGCCATCAACAATTTGTTGGACCTCTGAACCATCTTATGCAATCACTAAGTAGTCTCTCCTTAATGACAATTATCATTTGTAAATTTTGGGTTATAATTATAATTTTTCAAAATAAAATGGATCGAAAATCCAAAAAGGGGATACTTCGAGTGTGGATGGATCAAAAAAAGGGCGATTCCACGGCAAAGCAAAAAAGCAGTTTAATGAGTCGATCAGCAGCAAAGGTGAATAAGTCAAGTGATGAAGAAGTGATTACGGCTACTGTATTTTGGAGTTCTTCACATCGATTTTTTCTTCAGTATACTATCATACATGCAAGAAAGATTAAATTTTCTAGAACAGCTTTTAAAATGCAGTTGTGAGAGTATACCATACAATATATACCATCATATCCATTCGTCAATAAATCCTTTGAAGTAAATCGAAGAACTGTTTTTGTTTTTCTGCAGCTTTTGGGAGTTGGAAGGGAAGGGTTAAATATCTTCTGCAGTATGATGGATATTTGTCAAGGAACATCAATCAGTACAGTTGCATCGAAAACGTGTATCCGGCCGCATCTGCAATTTATGACCTGATTATTTCCAAAACTGTTAATGAAGAAGAAGATTTAATATTAGCTTCTGATTCTAATAATAATCCAACAGATTTTGCTGTTTCTGGCGATGGGACATGTAAAAAAAATAAATTTGAATTCTCTATTTGGAGTTACCAAGCTGGTAACTAAAAATTGCAAAAAGGTTGTTGATAAAGTTACCAAATCTAGTTTTTATCAAAGCTGTAGTGTTTGGAAAAATAAGAAAAATCCGATATTTCTGTGTATATGGATTCGTATAAAGACCAACAAGAATCGTGTACTATAAATCATAAAAGAAGTGCGGGCAAAATAAAAGTTGACGCTATTGTCGAAATGTTTTGTAGATCGGTTCAAAAACACGCAGTGAAATATATTGAGGATGGTGACACTAAAACGTTCAGGGTGTGCTCGATATGGATCCTTACGATGGTGACCCAATTGTCTAAAAAAACAGTGCGTAGGACATGTCCAGAACAGAATGGATGCGAGGCTACAGAAAGCAAAAGAAGCTAACAAAGGGATTGATGGAAAATGTGAAGGCAAGTTAACGGATAAAGTGATAAAAAAATTGTCTAGATGGAACGTTTATTTTGAAAGTGGTATAAGTCTTTTAAAAAAAAATGCTTAATTTACTGTAAATCCTTTTTTATAACTAGTTAGTACTTAATATCTTAGAAAATGCCAATGTTCAATTTAAAATGTGCCGGTAGAAGAATATGCGTGACTATTAATTATGAAAATGGTGTAAGTCCAATTTCCATAGATTTATGTACAGCGCTCTCTAAAGCGAAACTAAAATGTCCTGCCCTACCGCGATTTATGATTTTTGTACAACACAAAGTGGGCCCCGCTGGTGACTACCTGTGGTTACATAATTATTTTATTTCACGTGGCAAAAGTTACTATTTTAGGTTACTTATTTTATTTTGGTAAAAGTGAACTTAGACGGGAACAGTAACTAAAGCAAGTAATTTAAGGGGTTAGAATTTTCGAAAAAATCGATTTTTCGTTTTCGACGGATTCTTAAAGTATAACGTTTCAAAAATATTCTCTGGAAATTTCAAGACGATCCGTTGAAATTTGAGCGAGTTACTTCCGTTTTAACCTTTACGGTCAGCAAAATTCGAAATCGCAAACCGTCACAGTACGGCAGTGGTCTTTGAATTGTCACTACGTTAAATTATACGTGTTGTTCCAATGTTTGAAGTTTACAAAAAACTGGATCGTGCGAAAGACTCGAGAGAATTACGAAAATCGAAGAACGTTCGGAAGTCGCGGTCGAGAAAACGTAAAAACGTTTTCAATCCAAAAACTGCCGAACAAGAGAGAAACAGTTTAAGCGCGTCGGCAAAGTAAATGAAGAGCAAAGAAGATCTGTTTGTCCCCGAGGACTATTCAATTGAATATCGAATCATAAATTTTACAACAGTTTTCCCGACGATTGTTACTTCTGTGAAGTGTAAAGACTGCGGTAGTGAAGTGAAATTTCAAACGAGCGCAACGCGTGGACTAGGCTTTAAAATTGTGATCGTGTGTGACAACTGCGACGATCGCGAAATTCCATCCTGCTTGTACGTTGGCCACACATATGAAATAAACAGAAGGTTTATATTTGTAATGAGGCTTCTTGGCCACGGATTGGCGGGCGCTCGAAAATTCTGCGGACTAATGGACATGCCGAAATTTTTTTACCAGACCACCTACGATATCGTTGTAAAAAACATTCACGATACTGTTATCACCGTTTCCCATACGATTTCTAAAAAAGCTGTTGCCGAAGAAAAGACAGAAGTTAGTGAAAAAAGCGATGGTGTAAGATCGGCTGAAATGACGGTTTCTGGTGATGGAACTTGAAAAAACGCGGCTTTACTTCGTTATTTGGAGTTTCTTCAATTATCGGTTACCATTCTGGAAAAGTTCTGGATATCGTCGTAAAAAGTTTATTTTGTAAGATGTGCGAGGCCTGGCGTGACAAAACCGATACTGCCGAGTACGCGCTGTGGTATGAAAAACAAGAATCTGTGTGTTCAGCAAACCACACAGAATCTTCCGGAAAAATGGAGGTTGACGGTATCGCCGAAATGTTTAAACGTTCCGAAGAAAATTACGGCGTTCAGTACGTTAACTATATCGGCGACGGTGATAGCAAAACATTCACCAGTATTCTAAACGCCTCTCCTTACGATGGAATTACTATAACAAAAAAGGAATGCATTCGCCATGTCCAAAATCGAATGGGACGTAGATTACGCGAGTGTGTTAAAAAAAATAAAGGACTTGGCGGCAGAAACAAGCTAACCGGGAAAATAATTGACAAATTGACGGTTTACTACGGTTAAGCTATTCGTCGTAACGCAAATTCGGTGGAAAATATTAAAAAAAGCGATATGGGCAACCTTCGATCATTATAGTTCAACCGATGATCATCCGAATCACGAAAACTGTTCGCCTGGAGGTGAGTCTTGGTGATCTTGGCAACGCGTTTCCGCTAACAGAGAACTTGCCTCTTATCAACATGTCTATACAGCTACTATCAAGGTTTTAGAAGCAATAAAACCAATTTACACAGAACTCTCCAACGAAACCTTACTGGAAAGGTGTAAAGGTGATTATACACAACAGAATAACGAAAGCTACAATCAACTCATATGGAAAGTAAGTCCGAAGATTTTACCGATTGGGTCGATTGTGGTAAGAATAGCTGCTCATTTAGCTGCATGTATGTTCAACGAAGGATGTGCTTCACTTTTGTTAATGCTGCATGCAATTGTCACGCGTACGTGACGGAGGAAGACGAAAATCGCGTGGACACGGCTGAGCGCCGCGCCCAATCTAACACTCGTGAGGCAAGATTATCTCGAAGACAGCACCAGATATTAATTTTAAACACAGCTACGGCTGCAGAAGAATTGTTATATGGGCCGGGCATCGACGATTCAATAATAAATTACATTTTATCGATGTATATACCCGACTTCAGACTTTAAACGCGTTTTTCTCGAAACAGCTTTTTCAAAATCGGTGACCAGTATAAAACACGAGTGGATAAATATACATGAAATTTTGCATACTTTTTTTTATACCAAGGAAAATGAAGTGATTTTTCAACGAAATTTAGACTTTCACTTTCGATCGCCGATCATTTTTTCAAAAGTTATGATCTTATCAAATTCCTAGATTAAAGACTAGATAATATAATACAAGAACTTACTTCATTTGGTTTTTTGATTTCAGATGATCGGTGTAGAAGTTACAGTGGTCACCGCGGAAGGCCATTTTAAACAACGGTCCCAGAAATATATTATATCTGCTATACTTGTGAATTTTTTACAATCAAAAAATTACGAAACAGTCAAAAATATACCCTTTACTATGAAAAAAAATGGAAGTGAGTGGAATGCCGCGCGTTAGAAGTGAAACTTCTTGGGTTAGAGATGAAGTTTATTTCTTTGATTGATTGTCTGAAAGCTCGATTTTTTTCTGCAGTTGTCTTTTTCTGTATTTACATTTACATACTGTATTTATATATACAGTTGCGGTGAAAAATTTTGGGCATATTTTTTGACGTCTAAAAATATTTAGACTGAGCCAAACATTACTGTTATTATTAAGGTTTAATGTCAAAATTACTGACTCTTTGAATATAAAATATTAAAGGCTGTCCTACACCAAGTGACAATTAGATGTCCTTGATGTTCGAAATTTTTTGATCGCAACTGTATAATTTAACGCCATTAATTAATTTATAAATTTTCATTTTAAAAAGCTAACAACAGTGATCCTAACCTCACTTGCTTTGACGTTATTGTTCGATATTTTGCCAGATTACGATTTAATTAATAGAATTCAAATTGTTAATTTTATGAATATAAATCAACGAACGGGCGGGACGAAGTCTGCCGGCTCTGCTAGTTAATTTATAAATTCAAAAATCACCGAGGTAAGCCTTGAAATTTGAGTTTCGTTCCAGAGGGCGTTGAACATCAATCAATGCCACCAACTTTAGACCCTAGTCCCCTAGTGTTTATTTTCGCAGTTGGCAGAACTGACAGTATAATAGATTGTAATTCATTAAATGAGAAAATAAGGCAATAATTTTGTTCAAATTGCATTGACGTTATTTAAGTTATAAATCAAACCCGTCTAACACTTACTCAACCAAAATCAAGTCACGGCCCGAATTGTCCACGCTCATCAAGCGGCCCGTGGTTCATATTTTTTTTAGACACGTCTATCATAGTTAAATGTGCGTCATTAATAATATTAATCATAATTTCTATGAGAATAACGAATTATGATCTCAGGTGTTATTAATATTTGCTTGTTTATGTTACTTATTACTTCGAATCTATTTTAATTAATGTAATTTTCCGAACGCTAGTTTTTTAAAACATTTTCCGTATACGTTTTCGACAATAGTAAATAATAAGTGCCAATAAACCATTTCTACTGCCTTAACGATCTTGCACAATCACTTGCGGTGCCGTCAATGTATACCAACATCTGATTGCCTACGTTTGCAACACTGAAGGTCGGGGCCACTAACCTTACATAATATGCATCCAATCTTCTGATTATTTTTTTAACTGAAATTGAGATTAAGAAATGAAAAAAACATATTCTAATTTCATGTATCGAGAGCATGCTTGTGGTGGTAGTTGCTTTGACGTACGGATAATTATACGACATTTGGGTTCTTATATCGGCAGATGCACACGTTCTTGGGACCTTTATTTATCTTAGTTGACGGCTAATGGGAGATCTCGCAGCCGTCCCTATTGTTAAAGGATCTTGCAAACTTTCCAAAATTACTTGAGTAGAGGATATGCTCTCAACTAAATGAGCTAGCCGAAGTAAAACGAAATTTATTTTTCAGTATCTAGTAAAGAATTAAATTTTGGAAAGGTAAAAAAAGTAAAAAAGGTTTTAAAAGAAGTGCGAGAGAATAGTAAATCAATGTTATTTTATGACAATCGGAAATATTTATTTTATTTTATTTTAAATAAATTTTCACACAAATAATATGAATATAAACAAAAAATAATAATCTTGGAATCGGAGGATAATTCCACTGTGAAAAACAAACTAATGAAACGTAAACAGAGAAGAAGAATTATAGAGAGAATCTTCATCAGATAATAATATTGTTACTGAGAACTTGGAATCAGCAGAACAAAAATAAAGGAAAATATACGTAACAAATAAACAAGACAAAAGTACTATACAAAAGAAAAAGGAAAATTCATTCCAGCAAAAAAATTTGAATCCGAAAGAGCAATTTCTGAAATATAGGTGATACTGGGATATAGGTGATACTGGGATATAGGTGATATAAGTATTTAATAAACAAAGCATATTTCTACACTGTAGCGTTCAACGTAAAACTGTAAATAGAAGAAGGTCAAGAAATCATTCGGGCACTTTGAGGGCTTATGCTCATCAAGTTCACCTGGTTTTATTCTCGCGAAAACATTTTAGTGTGTAAGAAGTTTTCCATTAATACTTTCAACATATCTACTAGACGAATTGATCGTGTCTTAAAAGCGCATGATAATTGCTGAATTAACAAGAAAAGTACTACAAGAAGATAAAATTATCTTTTTCAATCGCATATTATAAGTGAAATCTATGTGTTTTAAACGAGTAGGACGAAACTACTGCTTCCTGAGGCTCGCGGGGAATAGCTTCTTGCTTTTCGTTGCATTTAGAAAAAATAACAACTCTAAGTCATGTTATTGCATATGAGTGATTCGCTGCAAGCGAATAAACGGCAATTCTTATCATTTTTTAAAAAATTACAGAAGACAAGCATAACAATATTCCTACTTGGAGCACTTGAAATTAAAACGAAATAAATTTTAGTTTTTTAATAAAAATTCCAAAAGCACCAAAAAAACAATCCCCTGACCTGTCCCTTTCCCAGAATTCAGACTTTGAGATTTAATTTTAAATTATTCACTTATAATATTTAGTTTTGTGCATAATGTTTATAAACACAATTAGTTAACTTACAGTTTTCCGAAATAAAAAAGTTTGTACTGGCATTTTAAAGTCAGTCACCTGCTAAAAGTTTTAAACAAAACAAAAATTTTCTACTGTCTTTTTTAAATATTTTCCGGGGTTTACAGGGACGTAATTAGTCTAAAGTTAGTGTTTGTAGCGTTAGTAGTGCTTCGTTGTCATTTTAGTTAATGTCAAAACTTCGTTTGTGTTGAAAACGTTTGTCTGGGCCACTACGACACACAGTCCCCTGGTAAGTATTTTTATATATAATTTATTTATAAAATTGAATATATTTTACGTAATATCATAGTAATTGATGTAAATATTTATGTTGTACTCAAGAAGTTGAACACATTACAATAGTTTGCTTAAATGTTTTAGATAATGTTGGATCTTGAATTAAACACTGTTGGACTTCCATTATTTTAATTTATTATAACTTCTGTGACGTTTCGGTTGCTCAGTATATGCCATCGTTATCAACATTTGTTGTTTGATAACGGTGGCAGATACTGAGCAACCGAAACGTCACAGAAGTTATAATAAATTAAGATAATGGAAGTCCAACAGTGTTTAATTACAATAGTTTGTTTGATTTTTCACGATTTGATCAAAATACTCAGTCCCCTGCTTTGTAATGTGGCAGGGGACTGTGTAGTGTGTTGGTTTGACAATAGTCTTTCTTTTTAACTTAATTTTGCTATTGATATTGTAATAGTTAAACCAATTTGTTTTAGGCTATTTGTGATTGTACTGCCATGTCTCCTCAAAATAAAAAGTTATCTAAAGCAGAACTATTACAAAAAAAGAGAGATGCAGAACGTCTAAGATATCAAAGTAGAAAAAATTATTCTGAAAAACGCGAAGAGAGCAAAGGAGAGGTTGAAATATCAAAGGAAAAAAGAATAAGGACAGAGAAAACTTATCAAAGATATGACTCCACGTGAGCATAGAGCTGCTCGAAAGCAATGGAAACAGCATTGTGCGGTTTACCGAAACAAAAAAAAGCTCGAAAACAGCGTTACTAACACATTTACTTGTGAAACCGCACCGCTAGATTCTGAACGTCTCGTACCAGTTTCTGGAGATATTACACCAGCTCAGTACGCCTCGAACCAATTTCTGGAGATGTTACACCAGCTTCAGGATGCATTATACCAGTTTCAGGACGAATTACAGCAGCTTCAAGTTCCACAGCGACGATTGCAAGTATACAGCGCAGAAGAAAGGCAAAAAAGCAAAGAGCGAAAACAAACAAAGAGAAAAATGAAATGATTGTAGCATTGAAGCAAAGTGTTGAGAAGTACAAAAAACGGTTGGCTAGATTTGAAAGCAGGAGAAGAAATAATATTGAAGATACACCAAAAACTAAAATGCTGAACATGTTAACAAAACCTGATGGCAGAGAAGAAGTGGTCAATAAGGCATTATTTGGTGACGCTCTTAATAAACAGCTCAAAGAAAACTATTCGCGGTTAAAAAGTATCTATGATAAAAAAAATATTTGCAAAAGTGGTGCCTGGGCAGGTGATCCTAAAATAGATAGAAAACATACTCTGATATCTCTTCTTTAGATTTTATTGTCTGTTTTATATACGTAGTTACACATTTTATTTATTTATTTGTATACTTATTTATTTATATATTTACTTGTTTGTGCTTATACTTTTATACATCTCTCTACTTGGTTAGTGGATCATTTACAATTACTTATATCACCAAAGGATTCTCATGAAATTGCTGCAAATAAATCAAGCTAGAAGCAGGGGATCTTATGACATTTCGCTGGCGGCTGCCATGGAGAATGAAGTCGATTTCATTGCGGTTAGTGAGCCAAATGTTAAAATAATAAAGAACAGGAGAAACATATACGCGAATGAGAATCGGAATGTAGCGATTATTAAGGTTAGTAACACATACAAAGTATACAAACTTGTTCAAGGAGAATGTTTTGTCTGCGTGGAGACTGATATGGGAAATCTCCTTTGTGTCTATATTAGTCCAAATTGTAGGCATGAGGAACTTATAAACGGTATCTCTTAATTTGAAAGAATTCTTCGTCAAATTAACAATACTTCAATAATTATGGGAGACTTTAATTCGAAAAACACCTTCTGGGGCGGAAGTATTACGGACAGAAGGGGACAATAGCTGCATGAAATGATTGAAGCGCTGGATCTTCAAGTCCTGAATGATGGGAGGAAGCCCACTCTAGTAAGACACAATGGTTCGTCACTTATTGATCTGACTGTAGTTACAAAAGACTTCATAAATCGTATAAGGGGTTGGCGGGTTTTGTCTTCCGAGTCGCTAAGCGACCACAAATTTATAATGATTGAAATTGAGGACTGTCTAAGGACATATAAGAAATTCACAATCAAATGCCAAAATGTTGACGAAATTACTGAATTGTTACAAAAGAAACTGAAGAAATGTCTACCAGAGAATGCAGTGTCCGACAGCCTACCATACTGGTGGACTGACGAGACTAACGAGACAAGACACATAACCAAGAGACTGCTTAGAGCCATCCAGAGGGCAAGGAGAATAGGGGCTGTACCAGACGAGCTCTCCCTAGAGTAGCAAGAAACAAAGAAGCTGTTGAGAAAGTTGATTAACAGATCGAAAGTGCTAAAATGGAAGGAACTATTATTGGATTTGGACAGAGAAGCCTTTGATAACGGCTATAAAATTGCCATGAGCCAATTGGAAATTGCTTACCCAAAAATCGATCTTAGACGCGATAAAAGAGTTGAGATTTTCGAGGAATTGTTTGTCTCATCGGATCAGGCCCCTGAATTTCAAATCGATAAAGCTCACGTTGAGATACCTGTCGACCGGGAGGAATTGATGGAGGCATGTTGCAGAATAAAGAATGGGAGGGCACCCGGACCCGACCAACTACCACCAGAGGTGGTAAAGATTGCAATACATCATCACTTAGAAGCATTTGTGAGTATGTTTAATACTCTCATCTGTGATAATGCTTTTCCAATACGGTGAAAGAGGGCCAAGCTAGTCCTTGTAGCTAAGCCCAACAAGGAGCCAGGTCGGGAGATTAAATATCGACCGATTTGTCTGATAGATGTCATTGCAAAAGTATATGAAAACTTGAAAAATAATCGCTTGTTGTCTGAAATTGATTTAATGGGAGGCTTTCATGACTTGCAGTTCGGTTTCCGCAGGGGTCGCTCAACTGTGGATGCGGCTAGGTATGTGGTTGAAAACATACGTCGTATCAGGCAGGGGGGCGCATGGTATATTAATGGTATATTAATAGACGTTAAAAATGCTTTTAATAGTGCGTCATGGAAGGTTATTGTTGAAAGATTGGAACAGCGTGGGATATCCCAGTATCTCGTAAACATTGTTAAAAGCTACTTGACTGATCGTTGTGTCATCGTTGATAAGGATTGTGAAAAAAAAATTGGTGCTGGCGTTCCGCAGGGTTCGGTGCTTGGGCCGACGCTGTGGAATGTCTTATATGATGATGTAATGAGACTGGTAGTGCCGGATGGCACACACCTGATTTGTTACGCCGATGACCTGGCTGTGCTGGCTGCTGGGGAAAATCAAGGTGATATAATCGCTAAGGGAAATAGTATGTTGAGGTCGATATTGAATTGGATGAGATTGAATGCCTTGACATTATCAAACAAAAAGACAAAAGCAATCGTGTTCTACAAGCATTTGCATACACACAACATAGTGTTCGATATGGACGGGGACACGATTGTACCCGAGAACAGAGTTGAGTACTTAGGAATTGTGCTTGATGATAAGCTGATATACAGTATGTCCACGGATCGAGTTCCAAAGAGGAAAAACTTTTTTATTTTGCGTTTTACAAGAAAAATGTATCCTTGATAAAAGTTTTTGCTTGTCCCGAAACGGCCAATTCAGTTTCAACCTTTTCAAATTTACTTTTAGTTTCAGAGAAAAATCTAAAATTGTTCGTTTCAGTTGAAAATTTTTCCAAGTCCCAAAAAATAAATTTGCGTTGACATGGTAATTGCCATTATTTATTTATATTCATTAATCGTAATTGTGGAAAATGTCGTCTAAAAATCAACGCATTCACCTAATTTAGTGCTATGGCAAAGGTAATAAGTCGATCCGTCGAGTTCTCGTAGAATTTAATCAAAAGTTTTGTTTTTTTAGGTAAATGCGTTGGTTTTTTGACAACATTTTCCACAATTACGATTAATGAAAATAAATAAATAATGGCAATTACCATGTCAACGCAAATTTATTTTTTGGAACTTGGAAAAATTTTCAACTGAAACGAACAATTTTAGATTTTCCCTGAAACTAAAAGTAAATTTGAAAAGGTTGAAACTGAATTGGCCGTTTCGGGACAAGCAAAAACTTTTATCAAGAATACATTTTTCTTGTAAAACGCAAAATAAAAAAGTTTTTCCTCTTTGGAACTCGATCCGTGGACATACTGTATAATGGACATGTTATTAAAATTGTGGAGAAAGTTGATAGAACTGTGAGGGCCTTGACGGCTTTAATGCCTAATATAGGTCGACCGAGGGCTGGTAAACAGCGCGTAATTGCTATGGTTGTTCAATTGACTGTCCTTTATGGTGCCCCAATCTGGGGGAAGTGTTCCGAATCAAAAAGTACTCATCGATGATCGCTTCTTTACAACGTAGGATGGCATTGAGGATATGCTCGGCATACGGCACGGTGTTTACGGACGCCGTGCTGGTTATTGCTGGAACCGTACCGTTTCATCTGCTAGCCCGGGAGATGGAACGTCTATATAGAACCAAGGGTGATCGAGTTGACGAGAGAAATAAAACTGTAGATGAGTGGCAAAAAGAGTGGGAGGTTTCCAACAAAGGAGCCTGGACGCGCCGCTTAATACGAAACGTCCGACCTTGGATAACCCGTCGTTTTGGAGAAGTCGACTTCTACATCACCCAGTTACTATCTGGTTATGGCTGCTTTATGTCGTACGTGCATAAAATTGGCAAGCGGCTGACGAGCTCTTGCATGTATTGTGATTCGTCGGAGGATGACGTTGAGCACACCGTGTTTGATTGCAATAGATGGACTGCACAACGAGATAGATTGATTAATGAGATTGGAATAATCACACAGGGCACTATCGTAGACTTGATGATGACTGATGAGCATAGTTGGAGAGCTGTAAGCTGTTTCATATCGGAAATATTAAAAATTAAAGGGGTGGATGAGAGATCGGCCGAAAGGAGTAATCTGGACAGATTGTTGGTTGAAGAGACGTCTGTTTGAACATGCACTGTGTGCATGTGTGTTCAGTGCAACAAAACAACAACAAACGCAATTTTATTGATTGGTAGATGACGAGATGCAGCACCACTACTGATGCATGTGGAAAACGGTTCCGGTGGTGGTGTGGAAGAATAAAGATGGATTTTAGTGCGTATGGACGCTCCTTGGGGGTCCTCGAGTCCCACACTCCCCCGGGCGGGTAGAACCATACCCGGGGGGTGCGTAACAGCATTTCCCCTCTCAAAAAAAAGGTGATCCTAAAATATAAACATTATATACCTGCAGACAGTGCTGTTATTTTTAGAAATATGAAGAAATCAGAGCCGTATAGTTCTTTATCCGTAGCTAAATTACGACGAAGGAAATTCTCTAGAAATATGGTACAGGTGGTACAAAACATTTATATGGAGGACAGTAACAGCCGTATAGGAGCAGGAAAAAAAGAATTATAGAAAAAATTTGTGGCCACTAACTTCAAATTAAGTTATCAAACGTTTTGTCGATTACGCCCGTTTTGGGTAGTAAAACCTAATGGTAAAAATTGAGGTACATGTCTATGTATAGTCCACAGCAACCTGGATATGAAATTAAGCGCTTTGTATTGTGCAAACATATTAGCTTACAATAATCACCAAAAGTTATTAGAAGACTTATGTTGTGATCGATATAGCGAAGAATGCTTATCGAGAAGTTGCCTAGTTTGTACTAATAAAACTCCTAGATATAAAGAGTTTGATGACAGAAAAACCATTAAATACAAAATGTGGATTGTTGATAAACAAGAGATTCAAGACCTAAAAAAAAACCTCGAACGGTGACTAAGTATTTTAAAAAATCTTTTGATGTTCACCCACGTCAATTAATACTGCAGTTGCATGATGAAGATTTAGAAAAATTTTTTGCTCATGAAAGAAACATCGTCCACCAGTTTAATGCCATGAAATATTTTAAAATAAATCTTCAAGATGACGATGTCCTAATTCACATGGATTTTAGCGAAAATTATTGTACAAAGTATGCAGAAGAAATCCAAGCAATCCATTTTGGTATATCAAGAGCTCAGCTAAGTTTACATACAGTAGTGATTTATCTACGAGAATCAGTACGGTCGTATTGTACAGTCTCTAAGAATATTACCCATTCCCCTGCTGCTATTTGGGCTCATTTACAGCCAATTTTTAAAGGTCTTCCAGACAACATTAGACGGGTACACTTTTTAAGCGATGGGCCTTAGGGCTTACAATACCGGGGTTTAGGGATCCCGAATACCGGAATCCCGGACGATTTTTGTCCTTTATTTTTTATCCTTTATTTTTATTTTTTTGTCCTTTATGTAAAAATACCGGTATTTTGATATTACATTAGTTGATAAAAATTGAATTTATCTACAACCACTATTAAAAGTGACGTTTACAGCACAGTTTACTCGAGTTAAAAATTTAACTTTATAACACTGACAAGGAGAGGGCTCCATGTTGGGGATGGGGATTCGAAAACAAAATGGATGGCGATGTAGGGTTAGTTATTAGGTATGTCATTCTAAAGTGGTTGTAACTTATTTTGTCCCGTTGCTCAGGAAGAGGGTAGTATGGGAGGGTTCGGTGTTTAAAGATAACTGGCCATGGGCGCCACCACGATTTACAAAAATCAAATTAGAGCTCACAATCGTGGAATCAGCCTAATTTTAAAAGAAGTATTTTTGGTTTCAAAAATATAATAATAATCAAAATTAACAATAATAATACTAAATATAAATTAAATGAAATTCAACATACAGATGATATCTAGTTTGTACTAGAAAGTAGATAAATGAAGGAATTTAATCTTTAAACACATTTCGATAAACCACTGATTGTACAGCGGTGACTTGTTCTTTAAAATACGCATGTTATTATTCTTCAAATAGCAAAAAACAAATTAAAAGAAATTATTATAATTATTCTCTTACGATACTGATAATGATTTTCTTTTAAGGTAAAAGTTTTTAAAAAATACGAGAACTATTATGTTATTGCCGATAAGAAGAAAAACACTTATCTGTTTTGACGATAAGGATGAAAATTGACGAAACTTGATGATCACTTTCCCGTTGTTGCATTCCCGATGAATTTAGGAACGAAATGGATGTCCCAACATCCAACGATAATACGGACAATTTCCCGTTGCGTAGAACTTCACGATACGATACGATACGATACGATATGATATCTCCAAAAATTTCGGAACTTACGGATTTCCAATGTACCAAAATGTCGATATATCAAGGTTACGATTTCCGTAACACGAATTAACCCAATTTCCAAATGTACCTAATTTACCAAAGTACCCAATTTTTCAAAGTACCCAATTTCTGAAGTACGTAATTTCCAACGTATCCAATTTCTCTAGGAATTTATAACGATAATCTTATACGGTAAACGATAAATAGAAACGATAAATATTTGTAATATATTTTCTAAAATATATTTCCAAATAACGATACGATAAGGCAAGCGGAAAACCGAAAATGTTTCGGTCTGCCAACAGGCAGACCTCACACACACACCATCCGCCTCGGAATGCTGAATCGACGGAAATATTTCGGACAAGTTTTCTTAATCTCTACGCAAAGATGATAAGAACTACCGTGTTCATAAACGTACCTTATTTACCTGTATTTACAGTCGGAAATTGAATCAGAAATTAATTTAGATATTTGAAACACCGAGTATAGGAAGGGACGTCATAAGAATCGCCAGTTTCCAAAACAACTTAGAGATGTTAAAAAAACCAAGGCCACCAATATCAGAACGATTAAACAACGAAAACCAACAGGACACTTGCAGGACTGAAAACTAAGAAGAAAAAGGAAAGTGAAATGATATAAGAACACTTCAGATTCGAGAGCCCAAAAGAAAGTGAAAAGGAATGCTTTTAGAGCAGGGTTTCATCTCGAAAACTGCTGAGAAAATAAAATAAAATAGAGATAAAGATCGAAATAAGCTAAAAGAAACGAAACAGGCACTGCAACAGAGACAGTGTGAGGGTTGTTATAGCACACCCCCAAAGGTGCTGAAACAAGAGTAAACGGTAAACGAAGAATCACTAAAAAAATCAATAATTAGAACCGACGTTAAATCGAAATTTGAAAACAACCGAAACATGCCTAGCATAATTGTGTATTGTGACAATTTAATTGTTACATGGTTCATCCTAGTGAGCGCTCGTTTGGGAGAAATCGCCCGAAAAAGATTTTCGAGATAAGTCTAACTGAGTAAAATAGTGTTCAGATTTGAGTTGATGGTAGCCGAGTGGTAAAGGTTATGCTCAACAAGCTGTGTGGTTTGGGTTCAAATCCTCTTCGTGCTAATAATACTGTTTTTGTTTTTTTTTTATCTTTGTATGCCTAATTTATTGTACTAATATTAAAACTATTGAAAACCAGAATTCGGTAAAATATTCGTATTTCTTTCGAATTTTAATACACATGATTGTTCAGGAATGTACTGCGATGCAAGAAACAATTTCTCATGCTGACGATAAAAAACCCGACGGTAGTACTGCTGAATAAGCAAGTAAACGAAATACGTTTTCCTTTAAATTTATTGAAACATAACTGTAAGTGTAACAATGTGTAGATTATTCAAAGTTCTTGGTGTCAGAATAATTTATGCTTCCAATGTTTTTATAACAATTATCATCCATAACATTGTAACTTCAAGACGACTACATAAACAAATTTTCCGGCTTAAAAACCTTTCGTTAAACTTCTTTGTATCTGGCTTTGAATAGTTTTTACACAGCAAACTGTAATGCGTACAAAAATTTAAAAAGGCATATTAAACAAAGTATAAAAAATGAGCTAACTTGGAATCGAACCTACACCTTGTTGAGTAATGACCAGGGTCTTAACCGCTGGGCTACCACCCATACAAATTATGGTGTTACTTTATTAGGATACATTTATTCGGCAAATCTTTCTAGGCCAATTTCTCCTAAACGAGGGCTCACTAGGATAAACGGCTTTAAGGTAAGGCATCTAGTAGCTAACACTTCGCCACTGTATATTTTATTTTTGAGTCCCTATCCCCAACCTGGAGCCATCTCCTTGTAAGTGTTATAAATGACAGATCAGTTTTATAAAATAGATATATAGATAAATTTGTCAAAATTAAAATGAACAACGATATGCATTTATCATGACAAATTGTAATTTTGTTCTCTCAAATAGCAAATGTCAAATATAAATTCAAGACCTTCTCCTTAAGAAATCTGTTGATTTTAGGAGGTTTGTACAGTGGTTGTAGATAAAATATTGTATGATACACGTGTTAAAAGTGATTTTATTTTGCTCGTGGGGTTGCTACACTCGCCTCCGGCTCGTTTCGCAAACTACCCATAAACTATAAGTGCTTTAGAGTAACACAACTTCCGAGATAGGAACTAAGTAATAGTTAATTTACCATCTACCCGAATTGTACCTGCAAGGCCATTCATGAATTGCGGTGTACATTATGCTGGTCCGATTATGATAAAAGAAATTATGGAGGTATAGGACCTTAACGAAAATGATGAAAACATCGTGAAATTTTCAGGATCAATAAAAATATGCACCATACATATTATCTGAAATTTTCAGCGATCTGGGGTTCGTAGTTTTCTTATAAAAATATGTCAAAAATTACCAATTTAACATTATAACTATAGAAAAGCGCCCACGCGTACCTACATTTCAGCATTTTAATGTATGAAAAAATGATGACACAATTCTAAAAAACTACATATATGTAAAGAAAATAATGCCGAATCTATTGAAAAAGAAAAATTATCCCAAGGATACTTATTTTTAGCAATATTTAATTTTTAAGAACCTAAAACATTAAAAAATTGTCATTATTGTGCGTATGTGTTGTGTTCATGTGAGTTGTCACGGCAACAAGTACAGTCTCGATAAAAAAGAATGGATTTTATGTCACGTACTGTATAGCTATATATGGGTCATTTTACCAAATAAAATCATTTTTACGGGGCGACCCCCGCCGATTTTTTCAAATTAAAGTTTGAGCTCTTAATATGCAGCCGTTTCGAAGTTATGAATTTTTGAAGTTTTGAAAACAAGAATTTTGATACTTCTTCATCAATTTTTTTGACGTAAAAAACTTTATTTTCAAAATTGGTAAAAGATACCATTTTGTAGGAAAAATTCTCAGCTTTTCAACGGAAATATTCGTCTTTTTCTACACGCAATGGAAGACCCTTTAAAATCCAATCAAAGTGAAAAACGTGATTTTTCACAGAGTGCGGCGCGTGTTATATCAAATTTGACATTTTTTTCTGAAAGCTGAGAATTTTTCCCACGAAATATGTCATTTTGGCGATGTGCATATTTTTTGGTTTTTCACAATTAAATAAAACGAAATACGTGTCATTAATTACCGTTTACGATGTAGATGGCTCTAACGTCTCAATTCATTTTTTATACGAAACGGACCCGGCGAACTTCGCCTCGCCCCAATTTTAAGCCTTCAGACAAACTTTAGAGTAATAATACAACACAAATATTTAAATTTTCAATGTGATTTATTTAAATGGAATTAGTAGAGAGCGATTTGATGAACAATGTTTTTCGATTTGTTTTCCGGCGCAAAAACAAATAACGAAGACGGTTTCCCAACTCGCGAACATGCAACGTACAGCTGACCGTGCGAAAAACAGGGAAATTCGAGATTAATCCCACAGACTTCTAGTGATTGGCCTTGCGATTTATTGATTGTCATCGCAAATGCCAATCGAACGGGGAACTGAATCCGCTTGAATTGGAATGGAAGGTCAGTTGGAATAATGGGAATTCGTGGGATAAGGACTTCCTCTCCTTTGAATTTGCCCTTGATGATTGTCGCCTGAATCACATTGTTCATTAGCTTTTTGACGGACAACCGCGTACCGTTGCACAATTTTGGAGGATTGAGATTCCGCAACATGATTATGATCGATCCCACCTTCAGCTGTAAATTATGCGGCGGAGTTCCTGGTACATCAAGCGAGTTCAAAAATTCCGTCGGGTAGTTGGTCGCTTCATTTTCGTCGGTCACGCAGTCAACAGATTTGTACGTATGCAGTTGTCCTGCGATTTGACTTTGAATAATTAAGTTTAAGCTATCGACGTCCTTATTCTTCGCTGCTAGTATTGCCCGTTCACCAATCCAATCGAGATTTTTGTAATTTTGTGCAATGCCGGGGAACACTTTGCTGATGAGTTCCTCCTTGGACGATGTGAATTCACAAAAATTTTCAGGGAACGATATCAATCCAGTCGAAACATCAACAGGAATTTGGCCGTTGCCAAGCTCCAGCAGTTGTCTCGAGAATTCAGCAGCCGATGGGTCGTTCTGCAACGCGACTCTCATGTTTGTGGTCAATTGCAACTTCTGGACATGCCGCCACAAATACGACGATTTCAGGCACGCGTTAAGTTCATCCGCAGCAGAAGATTTGGGGATGACGGGAAGTGTTTGACGAAAATCTCCGGAGAGCAATATCAAAGCCCCTCCAAATAGTCTTAAATCACCTCGTAAATCCTTCATTGTTCGGTCAACTGCCTCCAAAGCTCGTTTATGCGCAATCGTGCATTCATCCCAAATGATGATTTTGCATTCGCGCATTAATTTGCCTGTCGCCGAATTCTTGGTTATTGGGCACGTTGGCTTGTCAACTGTGAGAAGATTCATCGGCAGCTTCAAAGCGGAATGTGCAGTTCGACCGCCTTCCAACAATGTCGCAGCAATTCCAGAAGATGCAACAGCCAACGCAATTTGTGATCTTGACCGAATTGTTGCCAGAATGGATGAAATGACGAATGTCTTGCCTGTTCCACCGGGAGCATCGAGAAAGTAAATGCCTCCCGTTCCATTGTCAACAACCTTCATCAGCGAATCGTACACGTTCTTCTGCTCGGGATTCAATAGTGCCACATTTGTTCGGACTCTTTCGGCCAGCTCATCTCGATCATAGGTGTGCTCCCGTTGCAATTCGGAATTGAATGCATCGTGGATCGAACGATTGGGCGTTGGTAATCCTAATGTCGACAGCAGACTGCCGCACATGAGCAAGCACATGTCTTCGACCAGAACTAAAACTTCGTTGCGTATCTCTTCGTTAATTTCAAGATCGAAATTCAAAGTTGCCGTGCGAACTCTGTGCAAAATGTCGTCAGCCATATCGTCCTTGTATTTGTCAAACAATGCGGTTGGGTTCGATGGATGACATGTGGCTATGATGATCGCAAACAATGTACGAATTTGATTCGCTGGCGCAGAAACAATTGCATCGGCGAGCGTTAAGTCCCAATGTGAATCGTTTTCAAGCAAATTCAAACGTTGGCAAGCCTCCCGAAAAGTGGCGCACAGCACACCATCCACAGTACGAAGATAATCGAAGGATGTGGGACCTCTAATGTTCACTAAAAGCAAGCGAAGATAGAAGCATTCGTATTGACGTGGATGAACTGTGTATATTCGTCCGAGGGCATCAGTCGAGTAGACATCAGCGAAGCCAGCAACAGTATCACCTTTTTTTCGGCGTTGGAATTTCTTCGATGCCGCGTTCCATGTATAATAGCGTGGCATTTCAGAATAGAGTAAAGTCCTTGCAAATGGATCGCTTTGGCATGTCGAAAAGAAATTTGTCAATGTTGTCGCTGGTGGTCGTTCTGCTCTTAGCGCTGCATTTGCTTCTGTAAAGTAGACACGCTGGCCGTTCTCCAAGTGAACTGCCAAATGTACGACAGTCGGGTGACGTTCGTGTATCGGAAATGAAAACAGCCGCCAAATTGCCTCGTTGCAACTCACGTAACGTCCAAGTTGAAATTTCGTCACCTCGTCGTTTGCATTTGGATTGGCAATACCAAAGACCGCCATGTCGCTCCCTTTGTTCACATATTTGCAAACGTATTTTATGGATTTGATGGAGTTGCAGTACTCAACATTGCAGTGCGTTGAGAATGTTTTCGACAAAAGCGGACAATATGGAACGATCCAGCGGTTATCGACGACGACATCGTTTCCTTTCACCTTCATAACGATTGATCTGCCATTGTCACTTGGAGAACGACGCCGATACAACGGATATCCGTCCATTCCACTGATTGTGTCAGCTACCAAAGGACGGGGAAAACGCTTTGTGCAGTTTCCGTTTTCCATGCACGGTGAAGATGGGTTGTGAACTCCGCAGGGACCATGGATCATATTCGTTGTCACAACGGAATGAAGCTCTGAATCAGTTTCTGGGTCTGGTATTTCGGCAGAAATGATCGAATCAATATGATCTGGTCGGATCTTGTCGAACATCCAAAGCAGAATGTGTGCATGTGGTAATCCACGCTTCTGCCATTCAACTGAGTACATCCAACAACGAACTACGCCAAAAACCTTTTGCTTAACGATGAAATCCATGAGTACTCTGAGCTTTTGCCTGAATACTCGTGCAATGAGGTCGTGTCGGTCGCTGGATGTTTGTCCTGTCAGCAACAGATTCGTAATTTCAGGCCATTTCGGATTGCAAGTAAACGTTATGAATAAATCCGGTCGTCCGTAATTCCGCACGTATGTCATCGCGTCTTGAGCGTACTCATGCATATGGCGCGGGCTTCCAACATAAGTAGCTGGGAGAATGGTCAAACTACCGATGTTGGCCGCATCTCCTTCAGTAGAGATGGCGTCACGCAAGTGAATATACTCATCTGATCGTAACTTTGACTGATTATGACGAATGAAATTGAGACGCTCCGTTTCGACCTTGACGTACATGTCGACGGAGAACTGTTGAAACAACCGGCCATATCTCAACAGATGATTGTCAATTTCTTCCCGAATCATAAATCGGAACGCATAAAAATTCATCGAGCTGACCTTCTTATTTATTTCTTCTCCTGAAATATGAATTGTAAGTAAGTTGTAGAATAAGAAAGAATTAATGACTTGTAAACAAACCTGTCGTTGGATTGACCATTTTTATATTGAAGTGATAGCCATCCTCTCCACCGCAGAACATCAAAGGGTATTGAAGTGCATCGTATGACCGATGAGTCTCGTACACGCACTGCAATTGTCCATCATCCCGACGCTTGAGAACAATATCGCGTGATTCCACATTCTCTCCAACAATCACCACTGCGACTTCATTGATAGTGGGAGCATTGAATTGCCTTGCATGGCCTCCAGCGGGTCTTTTGTCTGCTCTGATAATAATTTTGTGGTCGTCAGAATGCATTGTCTCCAATGCGGTTTTGAACAATCTAACCAACTGATTATGATCATGCAGAAGATTTTGCAATTGTTCAATAATTTCACGTTTAGTTGCTGTAAAAATTGCACAACGCTGATCTAGTTCAATTGCCGAATCACCAACGAAAAAGATCTGAAGAAACTTATGATCTTCGTTTGGTGGTGGTAACAAAGCGCCCGCAATGCTGGCAAACCACAGATAATGAACCGATATCAATGCAACGAAGGTCTTTGTAGGCGATTGCAGAATCGTATCCAAAAGCAGCCCGATTCAAGTCTACATTTACGACTGCTCTTCTTCTAGTATTGTTTTGTCGAATTTGAGGTGGTGATTGTGCAGCGCGGAGCTGTGCAATATTGGCTCGTCTCCATTCATTTTGTTGTGCACGTTCCTCTTCTGTTTGATTATCACGGACATTCCGACTAATTATTGCACGACGTGTACGTCGTCCAAGGTTTGATCGTCTAATAGGAAGCATTAGTGAAGCAAATAAGTCTCCCTAAAAAACAATAAAGTGGTTTTTGACTAATCCAATTAAAAAAAAATATGTTTAAAGATACAAACTTACGGTATAAATGTTTCTGTATGAATGCTCGCAATCCAATTAGATAAACTCACTTTTTTCACACAAACTTATTTTCTTTAAGAATGAATATTTTGATAAATATTGCACTGAATTTAAATTGATTGTAATGCTTTTACCGTATATGAATATAATGCCTGATTTACGACAATCCGGAATAAATTACAATGCCAAAATGACACCTGTCAGATTACGCAAAGTCTAAGTCAACTCGGATTTTGAATGAAAACTTTCGATTTTTCCAATTTTCCGACTTTTCCGAAGGGATTTTCCAAAATTTTCTTCCGTAAAAACCTTCTCCTCGAAAATACGAACTGAGAAAAAATTTTACAGAAATCGGCTCAGCCGTTCTCATTTTATGAAGTACCATACATTTTTTACACCATTTTTATATATATAATAGATTCATCGACCAAAGGTTCCTTGATTTAAATTTGGTAACCTACAATCTAGTGATATTTCTAAGGATTTATTTATTTGTGTCCATATAGCCGCTTACAATGCTGCGACTATGATGTACTTTGTTTAACGGGACATCTATCAAATCTAGTAACCCTTTGCTCGATGAATTTAGTATACCTTCGATTATTTGTTCACTGATACCTTTCTTGTTGTTTATCTTCAATAAACATACAATTGTTCAATAATCGTATTTTTTTATTCCTTGTTAAAATGAGTAAACGTAAGAGATTTACAGCGAATTGTTTTAATCCATTCGACGAACCACGTAAGTGAATAATGCGTTGTATTATAGCCGATAAAATCATTGACTTATTAATATTAATTGTTAATGGCTAATTAATTAAAATTTGTAGATAGTAAAAATACAAAAAATTTACGCAAATTCCCTGAGAAGAGCGTTGGAAATTTCCTGAATCGGATGAGACTTCTATGTTATGTGTACGTTGTCGACTTCGCGTCAAGGAATATACACCGCCCAAAGAAAATTTAAGTACATCAACTAGTTTCTCTAGAACTCTCAGTGATTTCAGTGATAATTTATGTGATTATAATGATCACTCATTAGAACAGTTTCTGAAAATTCCTCTTATTGAAAAAGATAAGTAAGAGCTTTCCCATTAATTCACAATTCTTTATTCACTAACGTAAAACGTATAAAATTATCCACTTTGATGTTTGAATTTAGATTATATTCTGAAAAAAATTATGGCGTAAAGAGGCTTGATGAGAACTACGCTGCTCTTGATAATAAATTTCGATCACAATTCGGAATACTACCTGAATCTACGTACAGTAAAATAAATCAAGATCACTGTTCAATGATAGCTCAAATCAAATAATTATATCGTGCTGAAACCGATGCGTAAGATTTTAATAACATTCATTTAATTATTCAATAATTCCTTGATTTTTTTCAAATTGATAGCATTCATTATTATTTTCGATGCAGATCGATGAAAAAGAAATTACTTTTACTTTTGCCTAATAGTTGGGGGATAAGTCAAATACAGAGCGAGTTTAACTGCTCCCGAACAATGCAACTGAATCTACAAAAAAAAATCAATATGTCTCAAAATGTTGATTCAGACGCTAGTGGGAACAGCACTGAAAATTCTAATCCCATAAAATCTTGGGGTAATCAGCCTCTTGATTTGGATATAAAAAAACTGGTTGTTGATTTCTACGAAAGCGAAGAAAATTCTAAGCAATTAGCGGGCATGAAAGATTTCAAATCTGTAAAGGATTGTAACGGTAATCGCATTAGAGTTCAAAAAAGTGGATTTTGTGCAACTTGAAGGAATTATACCAAAATTTCAAGGCACAGTATGATTCAGTACCTATTCAATTTTCAAAATTTGCTAGCTTGAGACTCGCTCATTGTATTCTTGCTGGAAGTAATGGTACGCATGTTGTATGTGTATGTACTACACATCAAAATGTGAAGTTGATAATAGAAGGTAATTGTGTATTAGATATTCAGTAACAGTTTTTTTAACTTTGTTATCAACTGACTTATATGTTTTTATTTAGGATGTAACTTTCCAAAATTCGCAAAAAATACTCATTGGATTGTTGAATCTCAGCCAATCTATAAAAATTTGTTAAATAAATTGGTTTGTACTAATCCAACGGAATTGTGCTACTTTAGAAATTGTAGAAGATGTCCAAACAGCGAAGAAATAGAAAATTATTTTCGTGAATCATTAAGTGAATTCGATATTGATGAAATTCAATATAAAATGTGGACATCTACAGATCGATGTACGATTGTAGATGTCACTTCAGATACCGATGAATTCATTGATACCTTAGTGAGGAATGTTGACAAACTTTTGAAACATGATTTTATAGCAAAAACACAAAGTCGATATTTTTCTGATACAAAACTAAACTTAAAGAACGGCGAGTTTGCAGAAGTTTTGGATTTTGCGGAAAATTACGTATTCGTTGTACAGGAAGCAGCTCAAGGATTTCATTGGAATAATGACCAGGCTACTATATTTCCAATGGTGGTTTACTACAACGAAGATAATGATATTAAACATTTTAGCCTTGTTGGAATTTTTGATTGCCTTAAACATGATACAATTATGATTCACCTATTTCAAGAACAATTGATTGCCTATCTTAATGAAAGATTTACTGTGATAGATACGATTCTTTATTTCTCAGATGGAGCACCACAACAATTTAAAAACAAGAAAGCATTCACTAATTTATGATATCATCATGCTGATTTAAAAATCAACGCTGAGTGGCATTTTTTTGCCACCGCCCATGGTAAAGGACCGTGCGATGCACTTGCAGGTTCTGTGAAACGACTTGCTGCTAGAGCTTCATTGCAAATGGATACTAAACGGCACATCCTAACATCGCAAGATTTGTACACCTGGGCTACCAAGAATTTCACTGGCATTGATTTTACTTTTATTATGAATGAAGATTATTTGAACAAAAAAAATGTATTAGATGTACGATATTTGAAATCGAAAACAGTGAAGGGCACACAAACATTACATACTGTTTTGCCTATAAATGATGAGATGGGATATGCTTGTATCAAAACTGTCTCAACATCGGAAAAAAGTTTAAAAATAAAAGTTTTCTAATTGAGAAGATTTTACATTTTATTTAATTGTGAAAAACCAAAAAATATGCACATCGCCAAAATGACATATTTTGTGGGAAAAATTCTCAGCTTTCAGAAAAAAATGTCAAATTTGATGTAACACGCGCCGCACTGTGTGAAAAATCACTTTTTTCACTTTAATTGGATTTTAAAGAGTCTTCCATTGCGTGTAGAAAAAAATGAATACTTCCGTTGAAAAGCTGAGTATTTTTCCTACAAAACGGTATCTTTTACCAATTTTGAAAATAAAATTTTTTACGTCAAAAAAATTGATGAAGTATCAAAATTCTTGTTTTCAAAACTTCACAAATTCATAACTTCGAAACGGCTGCATATTAAGAGCTCAAACTTTAAGGGAATTTTTTTTTCAAAGTAGAAAACACCTCCAGAAAATTTGAGAAAAATCGGCGGGGGTCGCCCCGTAAAAATGATTTTATTTGGTGGAATGACCCATATATATCGCCATAGAGACAAAACTATTTACATTGACTGTACCTCTTATACCTCCTTAAAGGTCGTGGAAAGAAAACGATGAAATATTACGTTGCCGTATTTGTTTGTTTAGCAACGAAAACCGTTCATTTAGAATTAGTATATGATTATACGGCAGAGACTTTTTTAAATGCATTAAAGCGATTGATAGCTCGGAGTGGAAAGGTAGTTAATTTATATTCCGATAATGGGACGAACATTGTTGGTGCGAACAGGGAACTGAAAGAATTTCGAACAATGTTTCAAAGCCAAAATTTCAAGTCAACAATTATTGATAGTTTGACGAATAAAGGTATTACTTGGAAATTTTTATCACCTAAATCTCCACATCGTGGTGGAATTTGGGAGGCAGGGATAAAATCCTTCAAAAAACATTTTAAACGTATAATGGGTAGTTCATTAGCAACAATTGAACAAATGCACACACTATTATGCCTTACTGAGGCTTGCCTTATTAAGGCTTGGCTTAATCCTCGCTCGTTAACACCCCTAAGTAATGATCTCAACGACTTGGAACCTCTAACCCCAGGGCATTTCTTGATTGAGGCACCTTTAACCGCACCTCTAGAACCTAGTCTAGAGATAATACGAGAAAATCGTTTATCTCGGTGGCAACGCATCGAAAAATTACATCAACTATTTTGGCAACGATGGTGCAAAGAATATTTGGTAGAATTGCAAAGACGTACTAAGTGGTTTCAACACTCAGCTTAATCACTGCAAGTGGGAACAATGGCAGCTGCCTCCGCTTCTTTGGAGATTAAGCAAATGATGGAAATACATCCGGGAACTGATGGTGTTGTCAAAGTGGTCTCGGTGAAAACTTCAAGTGGAATCACAAAGAGAAGTGCTAATCGTGTATGTGTTGTACCAATAGATCAAAAAGATAATGTATCATTAGAGGTGGAGTGATACGGTGTGTGAAAGATTGTGTTTAATGTGTTCAAATTATTATAGTTGAGTTACGTTACCCCAATTTACATGTTATTTAAAGTGTAACTGATTTTGATTAATTTGAAAACAATTGTAATGTATCTCTATAAGTCATTTGATATTTTTTTTTCTTTTTTTATTAACTATATTATATTATGATTAAAAGATCTTCGGACATTCATTGTCTATTTTATTAAAAATTATGCTTCTGCTTACAAAAATTTTTTTTATATGACGTTTCGGTCAATACAAATCTTTGACCGTTATCAAATATACACCGAGTTTATTTACAAATCTCTGGGTCTTTTTATACTCCTGGTGGGCGTGTCTTCTTGCGCTCCATTGCACCCTTAATTCCTCTACCTGGGCCAGCAATGGTTGCCACAGGGTTGCCACATCGACACTTGGTTTGCTGTATACCCTGTTGTTCTTCATGAAGGCCGCTTCTATAAATTTCCTCCTCTTGTTGTGTGGCTCCTTGTATATCCATTTCGATGCCGTCCATTGTATACGCTGTTGATTCTCCCTCGCATGTTCCGCAATACCTGATTTGGATGTTTCACCTCGTTCCGTCTGTGTCCTGTGTTCTTTAAGTCTTATGTCTAGTGGGCGTTTTGTTTCACCGATTTAAAGATCACCGCATTCACAAGGAACTTTATATATGCCTTCTTTCTTGTTCACGTCTTTCGGCTTGGTCTTTGTCAATTGGCTCCTTATTGTGTTGGTTGTCTTGAATGCTGTTTTGGTCTTATAATTTTTGGCAATGCGTCTGATCTTTTCCGCTACTCCTTTAATATATGGTATAGTTAGGAAATATTTCTCTTTGTGTTGTTTTTCTCTATGTTGCCTGATTTGTCCTTGTGTGTTGATTATCTTATTTAGTATTTTCGGTGAATCCCCGTTCTGTTTCAAGTCGGATTTGATGTTGATAATTTCTTTATCAAGGCTCTCTCTATTACTGCATAAAGAGACCGCCCGGTTGTATAGGCTGTGTATGACGCCTTGTTTTGTTGACATGGAATGGTTGGATTTTTGGTTGAGGTATTGTCCGGTATGTGTAGGCTTCCTGTATACAGATGTAGAGATTTGTCCATTGGCATGGTTCACCATGACGTCGAGAAAAGGTAGTTGTCCCTCCTTCTCTAGTTCCATGGTGGACTTAATAGTTGTTCTTATGCTGTTCATGTGCTGTAGAAAGTTGTTTAGTTCATTGCTGCTACCATCCCATATAAGGAAAGTGTCGTCTACGTATCTCAACTACAATTTCGGTTTCATTGTTACTGTCTGGATCGCGTGTTGCTCAAACCATTCCACGTAGATGTTAGCTACTATCGGAGATAATGACGAGCCCATCGGGAGTCCGTCATCTTGGGCAAAGAATCTGTCCTTTTCCTGAAAGTAAGTGTTCCGGAGGCAACATTCTAACAGGTCCATTACCCCATTCACGGGAATTAGAGTCCTCTCAGACAGTGATGGGTCATTCGTCAGCTTATTTTTTTTATTATTTCTAGAGATTTATCGAGGGGTACGTTGGTGAATAAATTTATCCGTGAGGTACACTGTGATGTTTTTTATTATCTCAACAAAATGTTGAATGTTTTTGACAAATGAATCTGATTTTCCCGCCAACGGTTGGATAATAGGCAGGAGAAATCTGGATAGCTCACTTGTTGGTGATCCCCATTGTCTGGAATATGTGTCTTGTATTTAGCGAGGGCTCTGTATACATCACAGTGTCCCCCACGGATAAACGTTTAAAGGAGAATATAGTATTGCCTTTAATATTCACGGTGAAGATTCAGCTGATATGCAATTAGACGTTTCTGGTAATAATTTGTGTAACTTGGAAACGACCAAATAATTGTTGTTTTGTTAAAAATTAGACGCCAGTGGTATGGACTTCCGTGCCATGTTGAAGAAGAGGAAGTACGAGAAATGGGGCCAAAACAAGGATGATCCAGATTGGGGCGATTTGAAAGAAGTCGAAAAACCATTACCACAACTCAAGAAAGTCGAAAAGGTTGGAATTAAATCGTTTTATATAATTCACACAACTGCTCCTCTTAGTTTTTCCGATAAAGTAGTTTTTTTGCAGAATCTCGGCAGCTGTTCGGGTTACTCCTTTTTGAGAATTTTTTTGGTCTTTATTTCCGCGTATTTTTACAGTTTTAGCCCATCAGAGGAGTTGTTTTACTTTTGGTTTTTTTGCAATTTTTGCATTTATGCCGTTTTGTTCTTGATTTGTGTAAATGGTTACCTTTTGCAAAATCCTTGCTTTTTGTTTTCACAGAGCACTATTTTAAGCAAATGCACCATCAAACGTTTTTATTTAATGTGTAACTAATTGTAATGTATCTCTATATTTCATTTGATATTTTTCTTTTTCTTTATTAACTATATTATATTAGTTTATGTATATTTACTTTTCAATTGTGTTATCTCAAAGTCCAGGTCCCGTCCTGACTAGGAAGGTGGCATCCCCACCCTTACAACCCCGAATGGTCATTTTATACAGTTAACATCATTCCCGTCGAATCATAGAAAGAGCAAAGTTCAAATAAAGAACAAAAGAAAGGCAGCAATGCTTTTTTTTTGAAATATTACCCCCAACAATGTGGTTGGGGGGTTGTCCTATCTTTGCAAAGTAACATTTTTACTCTTTGGTCATTCGTACAAGGAGAGTTCGTAAAAAATAACGGATAAGACATTCCTACTTTTTAGAGACAAGTCAGATGGTGTAATAACATATTTGATACATTCATTGGTTTTTGAGTTATGGCCGTTTTCTCATTTTTTTGCTATTTTGGTGGTACTCTATAACTCTCATAGTATTAAAATTTTTGACAATGTTTTTATTGTTTCTAGTGTAGTCTTTCATGCTTATTTTATTTATTGAATTGAATTTTGTTCAGCTTTTTTCATTTTCAAGATATAACATAAACTTATGTTTTTTTAAATGGAACCTATATTTAATTTATTGCTTGTTAAATTCCCAATTTTTTTATGATTTCAAATATATATGGTTTGCTATATATAGATATACTAGCGGACCCGGCAGACTTCGCCCTGCCCGTTCGTTGGTTTATATTCACAAAATTAATAACATTAATTCTATTAATTAAATCATAATCTGGTAAAATATCGAAATGTTTGAACAAATTACTGTTTAATTGTAAAACGTCAAAGAAAGTGTGGTTAGAACCTTTGTTATTTAGATTTTGAAATAAAACTGGTAAATTATTAAAACTTATTTCCAAAAGCGGCCAGCGATGCGGTCGGGTACCCGCTTGTCAAAACTTATTTCCACAGCATGTTGCTAATGCGAATCTAAATGATTTTCCCCTACCGAAAGATCGTCTAACGCGCCTAAAGAAGTTTTCACTTCAAAAATTCGATAGAAATACAAAAATCAATTATTTCAATGGCATGTCAGTAAGACATTTGCTTTATTGAAGCTACGTATTTTGCTGCATGTATTGCACTCAGATTTATTCTCTTCATTGAAGCACCTTGTGATATACGACATTCCCCATTTTGTTATCGCATTCAATTGACAATGAGAAAAACATCCATTTTCTAGATTTAGACCACAAACACTCAAAGGTTGGCCTTGTGATTCGTTAATCGTCAAGAATGCAAGACGAATCGGAAATTGATTTCGTTTAAACTCAAAGGGCATATCGGTTGTCATCCTCGAAATGAGAACTTCCTCACCTTTGAATTTTCCTTTGAATATCGCCGAGTGAATCACATTGATCATCAATTTTCTTATCACCCAACGTGTTCCACTGCATAGTAGTAGTTTCGTCTTCGTTTGTTTCACGGTCAATAAATGTGAATAAATGCAGAGTAAGTACCAACGATTTGATTCTGACTTACGAAGTTTAAATCATCCATATCTTCGCTCTTAGCCACCAAAATTGCACGCTTACTCAACCATTTGATATTTTTAGGGTTATCAATAATGTTCGGGAATACTTTATTGATGAGCTCGTCTTTTTGATGAGACGAAATTGCAAATATTCGGAGGAAATGAAATCAAATCGCTCAATTCGTCGATACGAACACGGTTATTAACGATAGTCAAGAGCTTCTCGGAAAAATCTTCAGCAGATGGATCGTTCAGCAACGCATCTCTCATGTTTGCTTCCAACTCAAGTGTCTTCACACAGCACCACAGATTTGGTGATTTTAGGCAAGCATTTATTCCATCATCAGCAGTTGATGATGAAATGATTGGCAATGTTTGGCGAAAATCGCCAGACAGTAAAATCATTGCACGGCCAAAATATTTTGAGTCATTGCACAGATCTTTCAATGTTCGGTCCAGTACTTCCAATGCCCGTTTCTGTTCTATTGTGCATTCGTCCCAGATGACGATTTGTTGGAAAAGATTAGTTCTTTTGGGTCGCAGTATTGTTAATATTAATACTTGCACAAAATAAACAAATCGAAAAGCAATTCGTCGATCTATTTCTTTATATCTTGTTACTCCGTAACTATGGCAAAATCTTAGGTAACTCGATAAAAATGAATGATTAATATTATTAATTTATTAAATTGAGACAAATCTATTTGACAGTTATTGTCATTTGTTTTTTATATTTTTTGTTTAAAATTATTTTTTAATAATTTTTTTCCGTGAATTGTTAGCATATTTTAATAGTTATTCTGCTATTCTAGGCGAAGACGAATGTAAAAAGTCAAAAATCATTCAAATCCGTACAGCCGTTCGTGAGTTATAAATGGTGTAACACACGCGACTTTGTTTTATGTATATAGATTTGTTGTGGTTGCCTAGCGAGATTGTTATTACAATTATACTTCTTTGGAAGTAATAAGTGTTGCAAATTTTATTTGGCCGTTGAATTATTTTTAATTAAAAAAAAAGAATAATGGTGGTTGAGTACGAAAATTATGAGAAATGTGATATGATAAAATGTTTCATTCAATGTAGAGAAAACAGTACCACTGCATCAAATTTATATCTACAAACTCATCCCAGCCGTCGTCAATAGGGGGTTTTACACACTTACGCTCCGAACCGCGTGATTTAGGACGTTCCACACTTAGGCGTTTAAGTGTAAATACACGCCATGTGTAAACACACGCGACACTCCGGCGCGCGCTCTTTTAGGCGGTCAGAATTGTGCATTCCAAAAATACATACGTTTACACGTACGCTCCGAACCGCGAGACTGAGGAACGCGTGAAAATAGACGTTCCGTCACGCGCGTCAAAACACACTCCATCGTGCGGTTCAGAAGCTGCTGTGTAAATGCAAATCACACGCACCATCCCACGTTCAAACCGAAGTTATTTCCGAACATGCGCAAAACTGACCTATAAATACAAAATTTGTTGATTTTTACGGATAATTGGAGCGGCGTGTGGCGTTTCAACAAGTTTGTAACTTATATTGTTTAATTTAGTCTATTATAAAATTTAAAAAAAGAGATCTTGACGACAACGGAGTATTTGGGTGAAAGAATTTCGGTAAGTAATTGAATAAAATTAATTAAAATAGTTAGAATAATAGTAACAAAATGAATCAACATCAATCAAGCAACAAAACAGTTTTTGAATTTTGAAACTACACTGTTATCATAAACTTATATTTCGTTTTTTAATAGGACGAAGCTTTTGCTTTAGAAGAGCATATTTTAAAGCCATATGCTCAACGGGAGCTGCTGGACCACGATAAAAAGATTTTCAACTACCGTTTATGTCGTGCACGCAATGTAGTGGAAAATGCCTTTGGCATTATTGGCTCACGATTTACTCTTACAGAGGCCAATCAATTTGGCACAAAAAACATTTGTGTTGTCGTATTGACAATTTGTGTGTTGCACAATTATTTACGAAGAAAATCTGCAGACTATTTAAGCACATTTTCAGTAGATAGCCAAGATACAGATGGTACCAGTATAAAATGCATTGGCCAGCGCATTAGATTATTAGTTTCTGTTTGACCGCGTCACTTGTCACAGGTATGAGTTCTAATTCAAGTAAATCTAATTCAAGCAAGGGAAAATACTATTCCCAAATTAATAAAACTTTAGCAAAATACGGATTAACACTTGCACAACATTAACAAAGTCCGTATTTATTAGCTCATTACGATTCAAAATATAGAGAATTTTTGAACAAAACATGTGCAGAGCGCGATCGTGATATAGAACTCCTTTAACATATTACAATCATCATTTAACGTTGGCTACTTTAAGAGCAAATTTAATGAGTGTAATTCATGTTGATAATGCCCGAAACCTTGAAAGAAAGTTAATCTACTGTAATAATCATCAACAGATAGTGAACAAAATACACTTACACCTGAACCGCAACCCGGACTTTCGACGAGTTCTCGAGCTGCAATTAAAACATACTTTAAATCAGTTAAACGACTAGCTGTCGAAGAACCGACGCTAAATAAAGCCAACAAACTTCAAGTTCTCGATCAGGCAGAACAATCCGAAACTGAACCTGTGGAGTCTATGGAAGTAGATTCAACTGAACCAGAAAAAGCTAACGAATCAGCTCCAGCACAAGGTGAGGTAGGCAACCTTGAACGCCAAAAGAAACAAGGAAAAATTTTCGGCTTATTACAAGTAAGTGAAAGACATTCAGTTAACCAAGATAATTATGGAACAACAACAACGCAATAATAATAATAGCTTCAAAATTTCACATTATACAAAATCATATATTTTTATTCTCAATAATAGTGATCTTACTAATAATTTATTAGATGTAGATGACGTAGTGCCCACTTCAGCTAAAACAACTGTCCACAAACTTGATCTAAATAATGTCTATGAAAGATGTTCTAATAAGAATCTAGAAATTGCATACTCCGTAGTTATACCATTTCCATTCAATATTAATTTTATTACTTTATACCATAAATTGAAGTACAGGATCCGAATCCATCAGTTTAATGGTTAAAAAGTATTTTATATCAAATTTGGTACCTATATTAAAAAATGTATCGCGAGTAGGTTACCTAAAATATTCCTGGCAAGAGTATGACTAATTAAAGATTGAAGAATGACTTTTTTATTAAACATTGCACCAATGACTTTAACGAATAAATTTTATACCAACCGAAAGTTTGGTAAAGCTACATACATAGCCGCTAATTTAAAAAAAAGAGCTTTCAATAGTTTCAAAATCAGCTGTTAGTATACCCAATACGAGACATTTGTGATGTCATATGTATAGTATCGAATTATCGATGCTGAAATTGATTCTTAAAAGTACCCGAATACCGAGTATTCGATTCTTGAAAGTATCGATTCTGCCCATCACTAGTGTTAATTGACTTGTTTTTCACTATCTTGACCAACACTTGTGGATGTGACACAGATGTTGTATGAATTTGACTCCTAGAAAACTAGGAAAAGCCATTACCTATATTTACAATAGCAATACCGGATATGAAAACAATAAGACAATATCCTACAACTACTAGTCAATAGATCTATGAATCCTTCGAGGAGAGAACACATCCAAATGTTTAAATGGTTTCCACATGTGTCCAACGCCGTGAGAAGCTGTTGTTCAAACCCGAACAATTTTAAAAGAACAATGTATAATGTTAAAAAACAATTTGAGACTCACAAATAACTTTGTAGGTTAGAAGAGAAAGTAAATAAAATCAACAGAAAATACTCAATTTCAAAAGTGAATTAAATTACATTGGCAATAATTGCTGAAGTAATTATCTTTTTGAACTGAAAGAATATCAAAATATGTTTATTATTTTATGTACTAACGTGACATAAAGTGATATACTGAAGTACTTTATAGCACTCAGTAACTCAAAATCAGGTAGGAAAACAATTGGTTACTATGGAAACGAAGAGAAGGGAAGCTTGAATTTTTAATTTTAAAAATGTTGAATTTAAAGCAAAATATAGTAGATTATGTTATTAGGCGTAAAACTCGAACTTTGTGTGCTGAAGCTGACTGTTGCTGCCGAACGCTAGTGAGGCAGACATGTCAGCTGAAGCACATAGACAGTTTTGCGCCGAATGACATATACTAGTTTATCTTCAAACGCCTTAATTTAACATTTTTTAATATTGAAAAGTTTTTAAAAATTAAAATTTTAACTGATCACAATATCTTGGCAGTACTGCTTCCATGGCGAAGCAAAAAACAAAATTCAAACATCGCCAGTGACAGATTTTGTCATTTTGTCTGCCTAAGCTTATAAAGAAAAGAAAAAAGCGCCTAAGCACACAAAATGCTTGTCATTTGAGTCACAAAATCTGTCACTTTTGTGACGTTTGAAGATAAATTAATGTTTTTTTTATTTTTACGCTTGTACATAAAATTTTGCATTTTACACGGATTGTAACTAATTTTTATGGTACTCGTGACATAGATAATTACTATTACATTTACAAATGTACTACTGTGATCAAAAAGTAAGGTGAAATTATCATTTAAAACTCCCGAGCATTAGGAAGGCAGGTAAAATTTTTTCCGAGGTTGGTAGGACTGTCCGAGTTACACGTGTTTTTGTAAACAATCAAAAGTGAATTTTTCGATTTTTACAATGAGTGATTTTGTTGAGCAAAGAACTTGCATCAAATTTTGTTTGCAAAGAATATTCTAGGGCGGACATGTTGAAAATGTTGCGGAAGGCCTTTGGTGATCCAACTATGTCACATAAAAACGTTTATAAGTGGTACAAGGAGTTCAAAGAGGTCCGAGAACACGTTGAAGACGAACCACGCTCTGGACGACCATCAACGTCTACCGACGAGGCCCACGTCCAAAAAATCACAAATTTGGTGCTTGAAAATCGTCGATTGACAATTACAGATCTCGCTGATAGTGTTGGAATATCATTTGGGTCAGTCCAAACCATTTTGAAGGATGTTTTGTGTCTCAAACGCGTCAACTCTCGATTGGTGTCAAAATCGATCAATGTTTTACAAAAAAGTGTCGTGTTGATTGGTGTGAAACTTTGCTGTCTGACTATCAGAACCACTTGAAATACATCATTATTGGAGACGAGACATGGGTTTACACATACGACCCTGAAACCACCGACCAATTCAGCGAATATCGTGCAAAAGGTGAAGTAAGACCGAAAAGACCACGGCAAAGTTGATCGAAAATCAAGGTCATGTTGACAGTTTTTTTGATTATCGTGGTGTCGTGCACTATGAATTCCTTCCGCCGAGCCAAACTGTCAACAAAGAATATTATTTGAGCGTTATGCGTCGTTTGTGTGAAGCTATTCGTCTGAAATGGGCGAACAACTCTTGGTTCCTTCATCACGATAATGCACCCTATGTCATACTCAGGGTTGCAAATAATGCAATAAAAAAATAATTGAATTAGCATTTGAATTAACAATTTTTTTTTATTTGCTAATTCTAAAAATTCGAATTAAGAATAATTTTTCAATTTTAATCCCATCATAAGGATTAAAAAATTAAAAAAAAAAGTTTAATCCAGATCACTGCACTAAAATATAATTATTTAATTTTTAATTTGGACATTGGGAATGCAAAATAGTTTTTTAATTTTTAATCCCCAATTACTCCAATAACAATTCACTTTTAATTTTGTTGAGAATTATCGAATGAAATAGTAGAGGGGACCCGAAGGCTAAATGTGGATTTTCTCGAGCATCGTTGAGACTTATGGAATGTGATGATTAGATGATGGGAAGAAAAAATGGTATATTATGTATACCCCTTTAACGGTGGGGGGAGCGTCGACAGAAAAATGTAAACAAAAACTGTCACATAGAAATATTCGAGGGCGTCAGATATTGATATTGCGTATATGCCACGTACCTCTGCCGGTTTTCATGGCGGGGGTGGCCGTATGGAAGGGTGAAAAATCGTAGAAAAAAATTTACTCGAGCTCGTCAGAAATTTAGAGAGAGTGTTAAGTGACCCTAATAGAAGCTACGAGTCAAAATACTGACGATCTTGACGTAACGCAAGCTCGCGGTGGCTTTTTGAACATGAACAAAAAATAGTCATTTTGAAATACTTGAGCGCGTCAGATTTTCAAACTGATGGTTCGGTTTGATGTCCGAAACGTGCTGATCCATAATCCGATCATTTAGAGAAGGAGTTTTCTAATTCTGACAAGTTGAAAAATTTTATTCATATTTCTTATTTTTTTAACATTGATTTTTTTCTGAAAGAAATGCATGGAAGTAATATTTCAAACAAAAATAGGGTACCCCTGCAAAAAGTAAGGAATTTTTTTTTATAATTAAATCAAGTTAATAAAAATAGTAAAATAATGTTAGAAACAACTTTTGAGCATTTCAGAGATATTTAATGAAAAAAAAAAATTACTGAATTTTTGGGCTACCCCATTTTGCCCCCCTCTACTCTATATATGGAATAAAAAAATTTTACAAATTTTTTTAATCTTCGTCTTTAGTCGTCAGTTTGATTATAGCATCTGTTATTTATGGTTAATTAACCTAAGTTAGTGAATTGTATCTGAGAGATACCGCAACCTGTGAAGTAAGTGTAATTTTTTGTTTGTTTATTGTTGATATTTAAAAAAATGAATCACTTCGATAATTCATCAAATATTGAAGACATACAGCAAACGGTACTTGGAATAAGGGTTTCGTTCCAGCTGCTCGAACTAAATTTTATTGAGCATTTTTGTTACTTCAGCTTATGGAAATCGTCAGATTATATTTTTCCCGTTATCCTTGAATTATTTCGTTCTAAGCAAATAAAATTTTGACCACGCTCGAGAATGTCGAGATGACGTTTTTTTTGCAAGTTTGTAACCCTCCCACTCCCTTAAAAAGTTAAAATCGTCAGAATTGACCATGTAATTAACTCACCTTATCTTTATCTGACGCGCTCGACTGTTTCTAATGATTAAATTTTTTTTTACTAATCTGATCGGCTGCCCTAGGCTGTCGGACATATATATAGAGCTGACATATGGTGGAGGTACTTAACAGGGTGCAAGGTATCACCCCTTATATTAATCTGTCGAGCTTGATAAAATCCCCAAATCCCCGCTTGGACTCATATACTAAAAGTAAAAATTGAAAACAATAATTTGGAATTAAATACTAATCGTTGACAGTATTTTTTCAATTTGTAATCCAAGCATTTGAATTAAAAATTGAAAATGTAATGGTCATGCTGCATTGGTTCTTCGCGACTTTTTTGTCAAAAACTCGACTCATTCGCCTGATTTGACTCCGTGCGACTTCTGGCTATTCAGCAAACTGAAAAGGCTAATGCGGGGACGACGCTTTGACACAATTGAGGAGATAAAAACCGAACAAAGACTGTTTCGACTGTTTCGAGGACTATAAAAAGCGTTGGAAAAAGTGCGTTTCATCGAACGGGGATTACTTTGAAGGGGATGAAATTGATTTGGATGAATAAATAAAGAATTTACATTTTATAAACAAATTCACCTTAATTTTTGATCGCAGTAGTATAACATCATGTTAGGGGGTGCCATAATTATTTTCTCTTCTGGTATAAAATTTAGAGGTGTAAAAGTAACGAAAAAAAACGTACCCGTATGTATTCGTTACTATAACAATTAGCACTCGTTACTATCGTATCGTTACTTTATTCGTTACTTTTGATATGTCAGTAAAAACATGCAGTTATACATTACATGTCTAGCTGCGTAAAGTGCATTTTTTCATTTTACCGTATTTTGAACCAGACTTTAATGGGTAAAGGTTAGAATTACAATTAAACTGTAGACGGAATCTACTGAAGTTGCACTTAATTTACTATTTTCAATTTTGAAAATTTTAACCGTGAGAATATGTTATATCACAATAACATCGCAACCCATCTCGCATCGACTATGATTAAAAGGCAACAAATAGGTATCGAAAATTATCTATTTACAATAAAATTAAAACAACATTGTAACGAAAAATCAACATAAAAAAATTGTTTTGCTTAGAATAAAAGTAAACATAAAAAATTAAATAAAAAACATATTTTAAACGTTTCAACATACGCATCAACGTTACTTCCGCCAACTGAAACAGTTGTACTAAACCTACGAAAATACAAAAAATGTGAGTAACGAAATGTATTCGTGAGTAACGTTTCGTTACTCGGCACTTGTTTGCGCACCCGTTACTTAGTAACGAATACATACGGTTCGTGACAGTTTTAATAAAATTCCAGTACTGAACGAAAAGGAAAAAAAATGTGCAAACTAAAATATTCAACAGTATTTTTTAAATTCAGAAGTCTCGCGGCTACCTTGCGCAATTTTAGTCATATGAAGTGTGCTAATTCACGCCATCCTAAGTGTAAACGATTCTTTTCTGAAACGCCACATGCCGCTCCAATAAACCCTAAAAATTAACAAATTTTGTATTTTTGAATAGTTTTGCGCATGGTCGAAAATAACTTCGGTTTGAACGTGGGATTTGCATTTACACAGCAACTTCTGGAGCGCGCGATGGAGTGTGGTTTGGCGCGCGTCACGGAACGTCTATTTTCATGCGTTCCTTAGTCACGCGGTTCGGAGCGCAAGTGTAAAACCCCTTAATCCGATAGCAAAATTTTTGAAAGATTAAAAGACAATTTAATAAATTGTGGATCATTTACAAAAACAAGGCCAAAGACCTACAATAAATAATCTAAAAGCCGGCCGCTAAAAATGTACGTTCATCGCGCAATCCAATGGGACAAGGTGTAAAGGAAAAAACAGATTAATTGAAACAAAACTATTTTTTTACATTTTTGCACTTTGGCAGCATTGTTATTATTTGTAATGGCAATACTGTGGTCATTTTTATTTTTGACACGGTCTGACAAGCATTGCTCAGTGTGCAGCAAGTGTTTTTGTATCGATTGAGTGTTTTTTTCTTATTTTTGTTTATTTCAAATAAAAGTTGTTTAACCTACAAAGATGGATGTATCGATGAATAAACGAGGAATGATAGTGACAATGGCTAAGCATACCACAAAAACTCAAAGAGACATTGCAGTAGAAGTTGGAGTAAGTTGGGCTACAGTCAACAGGATCATCAATCGCGATAAGGAGTCAGAGGATATCTCAGTGAAGAGGAAGGGGAAATGTTGGGCAAAAAGAAAGACAAGTAAACGAGATGACCGCATACTGAATTCTAGCCGAAATGATTGTCGTAAAACTGCAGTAGACCTTGCTCGAGAATTAGCTGAAGCTGGTGTCCACGTAACCAGTGTTGGGCATTAATCAATTAAATTTTCAATCAATTAATTAATTGATTAAAGAATTAATTATGATAAATTTCATTGCAGTTAACATTAATTGCAATTGAACTATTAATTGCACGTTGCAAATTAATTTATCTGAATTAGTCTATGTTAATTGTATCTAGCAACTAAATTAATTGCAATTAAAATTTTCAATTGTTTTGAAAAACGATTAAAATTAACAATTAGCCCGCTTCCATACAGAAAGATTTTAATTTTATGTGAACAGATATTTGTATAGGTAGCGTATGATAGTACTACTATAACTTCATTTGTTTACAAATCGCAACATTAAATTTTTGTTTTGATGCTACTATTCACATAACAATAAGTTTTAATTATTAGTTTTTAATCAAAAGCATTAAAAACGATTGACAATTAATCGTTAATTATGAAACTTACGATTAACAATTAATTAATTGTTAGTTGCGAGTTTTCACAATTACAATTAATTAGTTGTTAAATGCGAGTCTTCACAATTGCAATTAATCAATCGTTAATTATAATAAACATAATTAACAATTAATTAGTTTGTTAATTTTTAATTTTCCTAGAATTTAATTTTGCCCAACACTGCACGTAACTTCTATGACAAAATAAAAGCTTCAAAAAAAATTCAAAATTCTCGCTTTTCAAAAATAACAAAAAATAAAACAATGTATTCAACAATATGTTAATTGAAGGTAATAAAAGTTTTGTCGGTAATTTTTTCATTTCTTGACAATATTGACTTTCATTGACATAAACCTTACGTGCTAAATTTTCCCACAGATTTTCACAGATTCGGGCTTTTTAATAACTAAGGCAAGACACCTATGTTGATAAGCTCATCTTTAATGAGCTTGATTTGATGAAGAGAGACTTTATTTTGCTGATATGTTATCTTAGTATTATAGATATGCAGAGCAAATTTCAACAGTTTCTGACATTTATTAAGAATTCACAATATCGGAGTTTTTGGTCAGATAGGTTAAGTCAATGTAACTGCAAATTGTCTGACCCGTAGAGATTGTTTGAAACAATGTATAACATTGTAGCGTTGGAGAAATGCCAAAGACGGTTACACATCTGAGCCTGTTTAATATATGTCTTGTTGAATTCATTTTCGAATTGAATTTTATTTATAATATTTTGTTTAAATCTATTTTTTTGTCTTCAACATTAATGAAATAAAGATGCGAATTGAATTCTATTGATATTTATTTATACTTCCTTTTAAATTAATTTTCGATAATCATCTACTACATTTTGTTGGATTTAAAAACTTCTTGCTGCATTTTTTTAAATTTCGTGCACTTTATGTGCCCCCAAATCTGCTCATTAATTCAATTAAATGTCAATTAATCTTAACAATATAGAAAAACTATAAACGATATTCTGAATTATGTAGTGTTGTAATTACATACCATTTGATTCAAGGCCTCCTTGTCTGTCACATAGAATCCAACATTACACGTCTCTGTCTATTGTTACGCCGAGGTTCTCTGTTACCACTTCCATTTTAAAACTTAGAATTTTCAAATGCTGGCAACCCTTGTTTGCGGCCATTTAAAACTGGCAACCCAAATTTTATTTTATTATGGATCAAATGAGCTTTCATTTGATATATAATTTATTCAATAACTTGATGAACGTAAATCTCTAAATTAAAGGGCATCTGCGCTAAAGGGTTGCGGCTGATTTGGAGGTGGCAACCCAGATTTTTCTAGTACCTTATACAATAATCTTTCAAATGGTAGTTGATTTTTGGTCTTACGTAGTAAACGAAATTCTTAAATTTTTCTTCATGAAAATTTTTTTTTTGGTCATTTGCGGCCAAATTGTAACTGACAACCCAGGCCTATATTATAGTCTAGCGGTTTCCCCTGGGAGGGCGTGTAAGATTCACCAGGGAGGCGCACGTTAATTGCAAATATCGTCCGTGTTCTGATAAACTCATGGTTTTTAGAATACGCGCTTGAACATAATTCCCGAATAATGGATATTTTATATTAACAGTGATTTTTCTACTCGCTACTGTACGTAATATTTTAACAATAATAATTCTCAAGCGGTCAGAGTCATTTAGTGCGTAAGTACAGAATAGAGTTTGCTCTCCAGTGTCCAATAGACCGTCCACTAAGAGAATATGAGCTCAACATTGGGTTTTACCCCACTACAACCGTATGAATGCGGACTTTGAACATTATTTTTTCAGTAAAGAAATTATGTACGAATTGTTTACAATTTTTTTTTCAATGGTGTGGGGGGGCGTCAGTGATAAGATTTTTATAAGGGGGGCGGCAGAGATAAGATTTTTTATAAGGGGGCGTTAGTGCGCAAAGTTTGGATTGCGCGATGAACGTACATTTTTACCGACCGGCTCTTACACTAAAAATAAACAAAGAAGATTATACAATTAATGTATTAGCATTAGCTAAAAGTAATCCAACAATCTCTAGTATTTGAGCATCATACTAGTGTATCTAGAGATAAAGCATTGAAAATACTTAAGAGAAACCGATTTCATCCATATGAACCATTTAAATGCCAATTTATATCACCTCAAGGGCGTCAACAAAGGATGAGATTTTGTCGATTGTATTTAAATAAAATACGTGTCAGGTCCCGTAATTTTACCCCTATAAAACTTCTATGAATGAGAAACAAAAACCTGTATAAGTGAGAGTCGTTTTTCGCTCATGGACCCCTATAACCGAAATTGTTAATTGCCTGTACCTCTATAAGCGACAGTTAAACGTATTTACATTTGCTATTTATAACTCATTCTTAAATTTCAAAAAACAATTATTCTATTCGAATTCTATTCAAATTTTTTGAATATTCGGCGGTTGTTGATAAAACGATATTTGATAAAATATATGAACTAGCAAAACACTCATAAAATGTAAAAACTGAAACGCAGAAAAATATAACGGATTTTTTCAAGTAAATTTTGATGTTAGAACTTTAGTATTTTTTTTGTAAGCATCTATTTCCAAATATGCATTATTCTAGTAAATAATACCCATCCAATACATGCATGTTATGTAATCTGTAGGTACTATCTACTTGATTACAATTATCAATTCATTTTTTTATTTTATTACGCTGATAATAAGTCTTCTAAATAATAATAACCCCTAGGTTAATGGTTTTGTTGTTCTAATACCTTATTACAACCCTCTAATTTTAATTGTCATGAAATCAAAGTTATAATTGATAAAGGGTCTTATCCTCTTCGGAACCTAAGTATCATATATGATACATATCGCAAATAATTTTATTTTTCGCTGTAGGTAGGTATTTTGGTGAACTTACCGAGTGTATCACATTCTATGCTCTTTAAACTGCATGTGGAAATTTGTGTGCGCAGGTCTAAAGTCAGCAAAAACATAAATGTTGTGTCTGAACTAGTGTTTGCAATACGTGTTTTAATTAATTATGGCTGAAGTTAATAAAAAACGTAAGTATCACATTTTTAACTATAAAACCACAAAGACAATTTTGTTGTGAATTGCATGATAAATATCAGAAGTGAAATTCAGTATCAATTGTATCTTCAGACCACGATGAAATCTCTGTATCAATCAAAAACTGTTTTTCTACGTAGGTCCGCTGACACAAAACGAGTTAGAAGAGCTGGCCGATGGCTTAAACCTTGATGAATCTGATGCTGAAGACTATGTCTACCTCAGTGATAATGATGAAAATTCCACGGACCCAGAACCGATTCCCGAAGAAGAACCTATAGTCCAAGAGAAGCGAACACATCGAATCCGAAGAAGAATTGGATGTGTCTGACGAAGACGATATGCCTCTTGTGAATTTTATTCCAAAGAATAAATTAAAATGCGAACCGACACAAGGCTTTACATCTAAACTTACAAAAACATGTGACGACAATAATCCACAACAGAATAAATTATTAGATCCTTTCGAATATTTTAAAAAGTATATTCCTTTGACCTTTATTGAAAATATTTCACTGTTTAACAACATGAATAATGTCAAATTGACCGGTAAATCGCTGGGTACTAGTCCAAGAGAGATTGCAAAATTTCTTGGTTGCTCTACGTTAATAGGACTTTTTCGTTTACCAAGAATAAAAATGTACTGGAATATGAATACAAGAATTCCAAATGTGGCAAATAATATGGGTAAAAACAGATACTTCCAATTGCGTAGTAGTTTGAAAGTTGTGGATGATGAACAAGTGTCCAAGGAAGCACGCATTTTGTATAGGTTTTGGAAGATACGTCGTCTTCTTGATATTATCGAACGATCTAAAGAGGTGTCAATTGACGAGCAGATAATTCCATTTTCTGGTCAAGTTAAAATGCGACAATACGTCAAAGGAAAACCTAATCCTTTGTGATACTTTGCCAAGTTTTTGTAATATCTACGTTGACAGGTATTTCACGTCAGTTTCATTATTAGACTGCCTTTTTGAAAGAGGCATTGGCGTAACTGGAACTTTGATGGCAAATTTCTCCAAAGATATTGCACTGAAAAAGAAAGGTCATGGAACATACGAAGAATTGGTGAGACAAGATGGAAAGCTTGATGATGTAAAATGGTTTGACACCCGACCAGTTCATTTACTTTCATCTGTTCATGGATAACAACCAGAAGGTCAATGTCGATGGTGGAGTAAACCTGATAGCGAATACATACAGGTGAAACAACCCGCAGTTGTACGAGAGTACAATTCGCACATGGGATGAATCGATTTACTCGATAGAGTCTTTGCTAAATATCCAATGAGATATCCAGCAAACAAAATTTGATAAATAAAGAAATTATTTTATTAAGAGCTTAACAAAACATTTCCATTGCATTTTTAACCAAAACAATTTTTATATTAAACATTTTTTCATAATTTTGCACATTAAAAAGTTACAGCCAATATTTGATACTTTTGTTCCACCCTGTATATGGAAATATAGGTATTTTTAGGCCGTTCAGTCAGGGGGGGGGACTCTGTTATGGAAGGGATAATGCCTGACTTTTAACCGCTCGTCAGGTAGAGCAGCTATCGAAAATTATCCTGGACATAAACTAATTCGTCAATTATCCGGTCAAGAGATGTCGTTTACGCAAATTGTCTATGCTGTGTTTTTTGTTGCCCTGATACCAAATAAAAAAAATTAATCAAAAATAAATCAAGATTTATTAAACTCGACACATTTTTTTGCTTTGTTGTTTTCTGCATTATTAAGTTATTATCATATTTTTAGTTTTTTTATTTGTTCGTTGATTTAATATTTTTGTTGATTAATTTTATAAAGTTTTACAATTTATTTATTTAAACAATTTTAAAAATTTTTACTTAATTATAACTTTAGTTTAAAAAATAGTGTTTATTAATTATAACAAAATCTTAACTTCTGTGATACATTTTTTAACTATATTGAGTAAGTTGTGATATTTTTCTGTAATCAATTCGTTGTTCTTGTTATTTATTTGTTTGTAATTTGTCTGTATACAGCTAAAATGTGCTGAAGATGGCCCTGCAAGGTTGAAACCGGTTCACATGTAATTAATAAAAAACATTCTTTGGATTTGAACATTCATATTTCATTATTTTTCAACATTAACAACCAAAGATGGATTCGCTAAATTCCAATAAAATAATAATGGTATATAGTTAAAACGTGACACCTGTTGGTGGGTGATTATAATATAAATGTAGACTGCTGCTGACAGAGGTCACTGACAAAGAAGTAGGATGCGGAAATTGTAAATATCTAAGGCTGTGTTCGATTTGGGCGCTTTCACGCTTTGAGCGCTCACGCTTACAGACGCTATTTTTGGTCGTTCGATTTGGTGTTTTAGCGCTAACAAGATCAGCTGATCGCTTTTACAGAAGTCATCCGATTTGGAAGCGAAAGCGCGTCTAAGCGTGGAATTTTGAAAATTGACAGATAGTCTGGTTTTAAAAATTTACAAATAATAATAATTACCGATCATTGGATAATATTCAAATATTGGCATAGATTAAACCAGATCAATTGGTATTAAATTCCTAATACATGCTTATAATAAATGTAATTTAATTTTTTAGATCTAATCCCAATAAATGTGATGGTTATTTACGTTGGTCTGAATTTTGATAATTCGCTGTTAGTATTAACAATGTAATGCTTATTTGCATGCCATTTTATATTTATATGACATGGCTGGAAAATTTCAGTGTCACAAGTTATACAACCTTATTTATTTTATGCAAAGATTACTTTATCGTTTTAATTTCTCAATGTTAGCAATAGATGATAAAAAAGTCATTCATCGGTTGGCAAATGAAGCATTGGAACATTTCCTTAGTTATCCTTATAATTTAACATGTACACAACTTTGTAAAAAGGTGTTTTACAATTTAGTTCTTGTTGATCTGTAATTTCTCTTGATTATTAGTAAGATTTCTTTGGTTGATTAAACGTGGCGTTCCGAGAACAAGGATTTGTAGATGTTCGACCGTTTGCCAATTCATTGTAAAGATACAGAGCATCTAGTTGGACTAAGAATGGCGTAGATGGCGCCCTCACGCTTTTTGCTGCATCACCTCGAGAGAAAAAGCGGCTGTGAGCGTTGTTGATGACGTAGTGTCTGACGTCATAAAATTGTTCAGAATCGTTGTTAGCACGGAAATTGACATTTTAATAAGGTATAAAATTATAAATTTAATAAGAGATTTATTTAATAATATATATATATATATATATATATATATATATATATATGCATTTTTAGAATTTATTAATAACAACAGATTGTCTGTAAATAATTTTAATTTTAAGTATAAGACCGTTCTTTTTAATTTAATTTTCGAGTAAGTAAGAATTATAATCTTGTATTTAGTAAAAAATTTTAATTGTAAAACCTTTGTAACAATAGGGCCTGAAGATGGTCTAAGGCCGAAACCGGTTGCCCGATAACTTCAAAATAAAATTCTTTGGAGTTGAACACAAAAATATCTAACATATTCTAAAGCTATATGGATGATTAAATTAACTATATTACGGGAATAACCTATGTCAATATATTTGGTGTTAAAATAATGAGGCTCTTTCGAAAACTGGGGCATCTATCCCCGTCTTACTCTACTGTGATTGTGTTGTTTTTTTTTTGTGTTTTTATAGTTATAGTTTATTGTTCGAGTTTTCTACATTGTGTTTGCATAATACAGAGTCTATATTCAGTTTTTTTTTTAAGAATGTTAATTTAATTTTTTTACTGTTTGTACATATTTTGTTATTTGTTAGAATTTATTTTGATTTATGTTACTCTTGTTCCCTTTTGTTTGTACATACTCTTTTCATTCGTTATAATTTGTTATTCAAGAGATAGGTACAATTCGTTTACGTGTAGTGGTTCTTTATACGTACATTTTTCGTCTCTTGTGACGTTCTCACCTTGTCGTGGTAGAGAGGCTCAATTGTATCATCAACACGACATTCTAATTTGCTTAATTTTCGTAATCAGATACATGACCTGCTGTAACGCTGAAGTGATACAAAACTAAAAAGAACATCAGTTATCTGTTAATTCATGTTTAACTCGATTTTGCCATTTATTTATTTTATAATTAAATATGTAGAACATTTATTATTAAATTTGTATTAAATTCAAATCTCAAAAATTAGCTACGACTATATAAAAGAGAGAGACGGAATGAGAGCGAGGTAAAAAGTGCACGTATGCGTGTTTATGCTTTCTATGCATATATTTCCCGCGCGTGCCAGCCCTGACAAGATGGCAGCTCCATTTAACATGGGGTTTCATCTCTTAAATTTAGTGTTCTGTGAGACTATGCAATTATTCATTTAAGTTGATAATGCGGTCATTTAAGTAAGAAAAGGGCTCACACTAGGAATGATAGATAGAAAAAATATACGTATATCACTTTGAGCAACAAAACAAATAGATTGAAATCGGAACAAATACATATAACTAATTTTCCTGGATTTATAAATCACTTTTTTTAATTTTTGGTTGTCGTTATTATGTTAATAAACACTAGAAAAACATACGAGAAGTAGTGTGCCGGGAATAAATATACTTGGCAACATCGCATTTTTCTTAAGCGTAACAAACGCAATTGTAACCAGGGCCGTAGCGTGATATGGTGCCATGGAGCGGTCGCATTAGGCGCCGAATTTAGCAACGACAAATTATTAAAAATAATAAGAATAGTTGAGATACATTCTGTAAAAAATGCGCCCATATAGGTACAATACATAGAAATATCTACATGTGCCGGAAGTTTACATTGTGTATACAATAATCTGTAATTTGAGAACAACGTCACAGGTGCCCAATAGAAAAATCTGAAAGTCGTTAAATATTGTCAATGCTGATATTTTTTCTGTTTATGTAATATAATACCTTTGATTTGTTCCGTTTTCCTTTTAGACTTGCAGTTTCGCTATAAATAAATCTTTGACAAATATTTGAAACAATTGAATACATCTCTTTTTCTTAAATGTGCAAATGTATCCATTTTATATCATTTTTTAGAAAACAACCAAAACAGAAGGTAATAGAAAAGTGTTTAGTGTGTTTTCATTTAACTTGCTTTTTTATTATAATATTAGTTAACGTTCAAGTGAGATATTTTATTGAAAATAGTAAGTTTAATTTAATTGTGATTATAATTAAGAAAAAGATAAACGTAAGTATTTCCTAATTTATTTTATTTTAAGATGTCTGACGGAAAGAAAAAGAAAACTGGGTGGGAATTTAAAATGCAAAGAAAAAAGCGGGACGACGAAAGGGTAAAACAAAGTGGAGCAATGAAACGTTTTTTAACTGAAACTTCGTCGAAGGAAGATTTGTCTCAAACAAGTCAAACATCAAATCAACTATCGAAAACAAATCACTCTTCTGATGATATAGAGCAGGCAACTTGGCCAAGACCTCGGGCCAGGAAGCAAATATCACACCATATCGCGGGGCGGATTCTATATTAGACCGATTCAAAAACAATCGACTATTTTCAAAATCCCCTCCTTAAATAGTTTCAGGGAGATGGAAAAAGATGTCTGTTAAAATTTGAGCCCTCAATATTAATATTTAGAGGTGCCTTATCGCGATTTTCCATTTTCCATTTGATTAACATGGGAAAAACATTCTCTTGCATTTTGGAATTTTATAGCTCACGTTGGGAACAATATTTCGAGATGACTAAAATATACTCTTGTGTAAAATTTAACGCTCTACAAAACATGTCTCTTACAATTTTTTGATGTATTTAGTCCTTCAAAAATCATTAAAGTTTAATGGTAAATTTTTATATTTTTCCAGTTTTTTGACGCCACCATCAACTTTATGGTAAAATTTCATAGAACATTTTATTCTCTATAACTGATCTCTATAAAAGTTTTTGATATTTTTTACAGGTCGTAAGTTATTTGCAATGAACTGATTGCTTTTTGATTTTAGTAATATTTTCACATTGATAACTATTCAATACTGTGAGTGAAATAACTTATGACCTGTAAAGAATGTCAAAAACTTTTATCAAGATAAATTATAGAGAATAAAAGCCTCTACAAAAAGTGTTCTATTAGATTTTCCGTTCAAGTTAATGGTTCTGTCAAAAAACTGGAAAAATGTAAAAATTTACCATTAATCCAACTTTAACTTTGAATAACTTTTGAAGGAATAAATATATCAAAAAATTGTAAGAGACCCTTTTTGTAGAGCGTTAAATGTGGTACAAGAGTATATTTTAGTCATTCCGAAATATTGATTCCAACGTGAGCTATAAAATTCCAAATTGCAAGCAAGTGCTTTTCCCATGTTAATTAAATGGAAAATGGAAAATCACAGGCACCTGTTAATATTAAAATTAGGAACTGATATTTTCACAGGCTCATTTTTTCAACATCCTGAACAATATTTTCAGGGTGCTTTTTGAAAAAAAAATAGTCGATTTTTTTGATACAGTCTATATACTATTTTTATGGTTACAAGGGCCGAACAAAGTCGCATGGAGGGCCGGATCCGGCCCGCGGGCCGTATGTTGCACATGCCTGATATAGAGCCACCATTCAAAATCCAAAAATTAGAAGAAGTCGATAACCCCTGGAAGAATGTAAAGTTCAGGTATCAACTTCGAAAGAGCTCGTAATTAATGCCGAACCAGCAATGTGGACGCTACTAACGGATGATATGAGAATATCATTAGTGAGAAATACAATTGAAAAAACAAAAATTTCCGAGCAATTCTCAAGGGCGTCAGTTTTCTGACTCATATTATACGAGAGTATTATCAAATGGAGAGAGATATTCAAGACCTTGGTTAATTTACTCAGAGACTGCAGATTCTGTCTTTTGTTTTTCCTGTAGATTATTTTCAAGGAATAGAGCCACCTGGGCAGTTAATGGAAGCAGCGATTGGAGGCATTTGTTACGTGACTTAAAGCTACGTGAAATCTCTAAAACCCATTTTGAATCGCTTAAAAATTGGATGGAATTGGACCTCAGATTGAAAAAGGAAAAAACCATCGATACACTACAGAAAAGATTATTAAATCTCGAAACAAAAAGATGGCAAGAAGTGCTTAAAAGAATAATAGCAGTTCCACAATTTCTCGCATCACAGTCTCTTGCTCTTCGAGGCTTCAGTGATAAATTATATGAAAAAAATGACGGGATTTTTTTTAAATTGATAGAACTTTTTGAATCGTATAGTAAACAACGATTGTGCAGTACATTATTTTAGTCCCACCATTCAAAACGAACTAATTACCCTCATAGGCAATACGGTTCAGAAACATATAGTAGATTTTTTAAAAATTCATAAATATTATTCAATAATATTGGATTGCACAGTGGACAGCGGTCATGAAGAACAGATGTCATTAGTTGTAAGATTTGTTACAAAAAAAGAACAAAATTAAATACGAGAGCATTTTCTCGGATTTTTACCAGTAGAAGACACTTCCGGAGAAAATCCTACTAATGTAATCATAGATAAATTAGAGAGCTTGGGAATTCCGTTGTGCGACCTGAGAGGGCAGGGCTATGATAATGGGGCGAATATGAAGGGAAAGAAATCCGGTGTTCAAGCGCGTATTCTTGAATTAAATCCTGGCGCAACATTTGTTCCTTGTGCCTGCCACTCTCTTAACCCTTTAAGCGGCTATGTCGTATATGTCCGTCATGGTCTGTTGTATTGCGTAGCGCTCATGACGAATATATTCGCATCATGAATTTTGTAGTTTTTCTTAATGGATATGTCGAATATTATCGCGTTATCGTTTTTATTAATAAAGAATATACATAGAAATTGCAAACGGTAACTTGTTTAGTTGCAGTGTTAATTACACTCTAAAATATACACCTTTAACGTCAACTTCATTCGTTTTTAGTTCTTCAATGCGTTTCTTTATTTTGTGTAATTATATTTTTATTAGGTAAAATTCTAGGAAATAATAAAGAACCTTCCAGGAAAAGATAGGCTTATCAAGTGTCTAATTTTGTCGAGATATCAAAAAAAATAACATATAAAGTAGGCACTTTGCGCTACTGCCAACGAATTTTGTTCGAGTTATCGAAAAATCGAGTTATCGCAGGTTCGAGTTATCGAAGTTCGACTGTATATTAATTGCAATCCTATTACTTTTCGTCCCTGTTTTAAACATTTCTTTGTTTTTTTTTATAAGATATTATAAAATTAAACTAAAATTAACTTTAATTTTTTTCATCAAATATAAAAAATACTGATGTGAGTAAAATATAAAACATATTCATAAGAAATTAATAAAATGGTTATGACGTATAAGAAAAATAATTCAATGGACATGACGAATATATACGCTAGCGACAAATATGTGGCCACTACGAGAGCCACTGCATACAATAAATAAGCCACTTAAGGGGTTAACCTTGTGATAAAAGATGCAGCCAATTTTAGCGGAGATATACTACAGTTTTTAATGTAGTTAATGAACTATACTTATTTTTTTCGAAATCTACAAGTCGGTGGTCTATTCTAAAAAAACATATTAAAAATTTAACTTCAAAGTCTATATATGAAACCAGATGGGAAAGCCGCATTTCTGCAATTAGAGGTTTGAAATACAATATTGATGACGTATATGATGCGCTTACTGAAATACATTTTGATAATGATCGTCATATGAACACAAGAGTGGAAGCAAAAGGCTTAATAACAAAGTTATCGTCCTTCAAATTTTTATGTAGTATCATATATACTAAGTGATCTACATAAATATTTTGTTCAATACAGGTCTCATGAAAACTTTCTCCGAATTTTAGAAGACGCAAAACTTTAAGCGGAAAAATTAGAAATTGAGCCAAATTTTCCATCCATTGATTTTATACGAATTAGAAAAAAGTCAAGACATTTTTCATACGAACACACTGACGAGCCGATCAATAAGCCGGAATTGAATTTCAAAGTGAATTTTTTCAATAGTCTCTTAGACGTAACAATTCCTTCGATCGAAGAACGTTTTAAACAAATGGAAACATTTAGTGAAAAATTTGTGTTTTTGTGCAGTATTAACAAACTCAAAAATGAGAACAATAGTACGGTACAAAACTATTGCAAAAATCTTGCATTGTATTTAACAAAAGATGGTCAATCAGATACTAATAGTGATGAACTATACGAAGAAATTTCAAATTTTAATACTTTGATAGGCCAAGACATGGATCCTATAACAGTTTTAAATCATTTGGATCAAATGAATATTTTAGATTCTTTTCCAAATTTGTTTATGACCTTAAGGATATTATTTACGCTTCCGGTTAATGTTGCTTCCGGAGAGCGAAGCTTTTCCAAATTAAAAATTATTAAAAATTATTTAAGGAGTACAAACCTGGCCATCTTGTCAATAGAAAATGAAATTTGCAATCACTTACGCTATGATGACATAATTAAAGATTTTGCTACACTGAAAGCAAGAAAAGTAAATTTTTAGTTTATTGTTGTAGTTGTATTATTTTGGTTATTTTTGTTGAAATCTATTAATTCTTGTATTTATAATATAGGTATTATTACCTACATAGTTTAAATGCACCTACATTTTGTACTTTAATATTTAGAACTTAATTTTTGTTCCAAGTTTATTATTCTCTTAGGTATAAATAATTTCAGCTTATATTTTTATGTATAGGTTCTTGATTTTAAAAAATTCAAAAAAAGGCGCACAATTCGACTGTTGCACCAAGCGCAAATAAAGCATTCTACGGCCCTGATTGTAACACTTAATTTCCAATAATTTTTTTGTAAAATACCACAAAATAAATAAAATATTCTACTAAATATTATTATAAATAAAACTTACCAACAAAAATATTTCCAATTTGTTGACAAGGAATTCACTGCCAACTCAACCCATTTCACACACTACACTTTCCAAATGGACATGGCAACTGACTGTCTGATCTTACAATTCATATCCAACAACGTGCTTCCCTTCGGAACCGAGATGCGGCGCTGCCGGGAAGGTGTATAGTCCCATCAACTAAATAATAGATGGACTTAAATATACCTACTATAGATCAAATGATAGGTTTTTTTTGAATAAATTAAATACACGTAATAAAAAGATATTTTCTAACAAACGTGGCAGATTATCTACCACGTCATAGTGCTTCCGTTTTGACAATACTTTTGCTAAATTTTTTAGAAAACCTGTTTTGAAAAATGGCATTATTACAGAACATTTTCGCATTGGTTAGGTAATCAACTATTACATATAGTCGCGATCAAAAAATTTTGGACGTCAAGCACATCTAATTGTCAGTCGGTGTAAGAGAGCCTTTAATATTTTATACTCAAAAAGTCATTAATTTTGACATTTCGAAGGTTAACAGTAACAGTAATGCTTGGCCCAGATTAAACATTTTTAAACGTCAAAAAATCGCAACTGTATATTCATATGGTTAGTATTACAGTAAGATCTCTAATTACGAACACCTCTCCTTACGGACACTTTTCGGTATGTCCCGGCACTTCTCCGTAAGATTACATATAAAAACACTTCTGTATTACGGACACTCTCTAATGCGGACGCGGACACTCTATATCAGTACCAAAGCAGGAAGATGCATAGTCAAAAATCTCTTATTGCGGACGCTTCATATGAAACGTTGAATTCAATTGCAAATCGTTTCTTATTGATATTTGATGGATTAAAATTTTTTCTATTGTTCAAGAGTCCGTTTTTTAAACACGCGCGGAACGCGCGTCACCCGCTTTTGGCGCCATTTTCGCCTTAAAATTAAATATAAAAATTGTTGGTTGAGTTCCAGGTGGTAGAAGTTTTTTTGTTAATAACTTTTGCAGTTTTTGCCGGCGCACCTTCAAATTTTTCAAAGTTTCTAGCGGTCATTCCGTATCGAATAAGCCCTGGGTCATAATTTTCGGTGCCCTTGAAAAGAAGTTCACTAAAATGGCAGATGTTGTTTAGACTATAATAGAAACAATACGCCCGCCAATAAAATATATACATACCGTTTCAACACAAGCGCGCAGCGTTTAATAAAAGAAGAAATTCATTTGGGGACGACACTCTGTACTGGTGAGCTTTGTAAACTAGCAGCGGCGTGGTAGCCGAGTCGGTTACGCTCTAGCATACCATGCGGACGGGTCTGGGTTCGAGACTCTCGTTGTTAACTTTTTTTCTCTTTATGTTATTGAATTTGTATTGTTTATTTATTGTTTCTACAATTTAATATTTATTAATAACAATATTTTATTAAATATAAAGTGACATTTTAATTATAGTATTTTTTGAAATTTTTAACAAATATAATAATTCTAATAATAATACTTATAAATGATTATTATAATAAGTAAAAAGTTTTGAACATGTTATTATTTAACTTTATTTTACATATTTTTTTTTACAAACAAGAACCTGATTAGTAATTATCATAAAAACATTTAAAACAATACATCTTTTGACATCTAGCACAATGAATAAAAGAGGAATTACCGCAAGAGCAATGTTCTTTTAAAAGTTCACTAGGAAAACACACATCATTTATATTCAAAAAAATTTCTCTATCAGCAGAAAGTTTTGAAGTGGACCAAGCATATCGTATCATTTCATCAAAAATTGGTGATGACAATTGATGATGAACAATCGATTGGATTTTGATGGAGTCTTATCGTGAATTGATTTCTCGATTCTGTTCGAGTAAATATTCTGCATTTTGCAAATGCTTAATCAGATTTTTCACCTGTCTATAAAAATATACGTCACAGGGTTGAACAATTGGAGTACATTTGGGAGAGTCGATAAGTACATAGAAGAAATTTTTCTTTTCTCACGTTTTAAATGTTTTAATTACCATTCAGGTTCTTGTTTGTAAAAAAAATATGTAAAATAAAGTTAAATAATAACATTTTCAAAACTTTTTACTTATTATAATAATCATTTATAAGTATTATTATTAGAAATATTATATTTGTTAAGAATTAAAAAAAAAATACTATAATTAAAATGTCACTTTATATTTAATAAAGTATTGTTATTAATAAATATTAAATTGTAGAAACAATAAATAAACAATACAAATTCAATAACATAAAGAGAAAAAAAGTTAACAACGAGAGTCTCGAACCCAGACCCGTCCGCATGGTAAGCTAGAGCTTACTTACTTACAAAATTCTTTATTAATTATTACTATTTACATGTACGTACAATTTACATTACTTATTCATAACATATTTATAATCATAAATGTTCCTGCTTACGCCTACAATTAAGTATACAATTATTTGCTAGCATTACTGCGAAAATTAGTTTAATTAGGATTTGTTGTTGTATGTTGATATGTTGTTATGTAACTGTAATTAATTTTATAAAAGGAAAACGACTTCAAAAACCTTTTTTAAAGAAATTGTCAGGAAGGTGCAGTTGGATAGTATCCCTCCATTTTTGTTGAATTTGGTGTTAAGTTGATGTTGTTCTATTTAATTTGAATGGTACTGTTCCCTTTCTTTGTTTAGTCCATTGTATTGTCCATTCCATTGTAAAATTCCATTCTTTGGAAAGGGAGAGTATGCTCAGATCGGAACTGGTGTATTCTTAGATTGGCGATATGCTTTGTTAATTCGTTTTGTTTTATATTGTTGCTGTAGAATTTGTTGGAGATTTCTATTATGTGCTCTTTTATTGTTAACATTTTAGTTTGTTGATGCATTTCGTCTATTCTGGTGTAACGATTACCACCTGTAATTAAGCGTAAAATTTTGTTTTGTTGAATTTGTAATTTACGATATTTTGTGTCACTGATATCACACCAAGCTGGGGCTGCATATGTTATCGTTGGTCTAATGATCGCTGTGTAGATCAATTTTTTATTTTCCTTTGTCGTGTGTTGCGATTTTAGTAGTGGGTATAATTTTCTTATCAACGCTTGTACTTTTTGTGTTGTTTTTCTAGTGTGCTCACTGTAATTCAGTTTTGAGTCTAGTGTGATACCAAGGTATTTGATTTCATTTTTCGTTTTGATTGTATTTCCATTTATATTTAGTGGTGAAAATATCTTGCAATTTGTGCTGATGTTTTTAGTGAATATTATTGTTTCCGTTTTGCTTGAATTAATTGTTATTTTCCATTTTTTATAATATTGCAGCAGCATATCCATATGTATTTTGATTTGCTTATTAGCCACCTCTGCTGAGAATGAGCTGCTGTATATGGCCGTATCATCAGCATACAGTGCAGTCTTTGTCTTTTCAAACAGTAAGATATCGTTGATATAATAATTGAATAGCTTCGGGCCTATAACTGAGCCCTGCGGGACCCCAGCTCTTAGTTGATGTTGAGTGGATAGTACATCTTCTATTTTAATTTGGAACTTTCGATTGATTAGGTACGAGTGTGTTAGTTTTAATAACCAGAGTGGAAATTGATATTTTGCTAGTTTGTGAATGAGTCCTTCAATCCATATTCGATCGAACGCTTTTTCTATGTCTAGTATGACCATGACAGTGGATTTTTTTTTAAACTCTATTTTCGCATCCGTTAATATTCTTGTTAATTGCAGAGTGGTGTTATGTCCTGATCTGAAGCCGAATTGTTCGTTGATGATTATCTTTTGTTGTTTTTCAATTCTATTGATTCTTCTTTCTATTATTTTTTCTGTTATTTTTGAAAGTCCGTTGAGTAAACTAATGGGTCTGTAGCTGCCGGCATGTGTTGCCGGCTTACCTGGTTTCTTGATCGGTATTATTATTGCATTTTTCCATTTGTTTGGAAAATATTGTAATTTTATGATGCTGTTAATGATATAAAGCAGTTGTACTAGTGCCTTCCGAGAAAGGTTTTTAATGACTTTATTGTCGATCGAGTCTGGTCCTGGTGATTTCTTTGTCGGCAATTTGTTTATTATTTCTTTCAATTCTTCCGTTGTGCTGTAAATTCTAGCACGGTCTTTATTGTTTAGGTTGCAGGTAGTGTCCCTTATCCGGGTTATTGTGTTTTTGACCAGTTCTTCTGTGTCGTTGTCCGATTCCATGTTGTTCTTACAGGTGTTTTCAATTACTGTTGCAAGTGCTTCAGCTTTCTCCATTGTTGTTGTGTGGGTTTTTCCGTTTTCATCCTCCAGCTCTGGGATTTTGTCGAAGTTCTTTGTGATTTGTTTTACGGTTTTCCAGATGCTGTTATCTTTTGTTGATAGATTTTGTAGTTTCTGTGTCCATTGTTGATTTCGATATGCTCTGATTTCGCTCTTAACTTGGTCGTTTATTTGTTTTAAGCGTTGTCTGTTTTCTTGAGTTGGATTGCGCTGTGCATGTCGTCTAATTCGGTTTTTGTCTGTTATTAGTTGCTTTACATGTACTGGTAGGTGGTCCTTGTACATATCTATCGTTATAATTTTGCATGTTGCATTTCTTGCAGATATTATGACTGTTGAGGGGAAGTGTGTGAATTCCCTTGTGTAGTGTAGTAATACGTTAGTGTTATCAACGATATTCTGTAGTGTTATGCCATTTCGATTATTTTCGGGACAGTCCCAATTAACATGTTTGGAATTGAAGTCACCTATCGTTATTGTTTCTGCGGATAGGTTTATTATGCTCTCCATCTCTTGAATATTGAATTTGTTATCTGGTTTATTGTATATGCTTGTAATATTAATATTGTTGTTTAATTTTATTGATACTGATTCTATTGTGTTGTTCGGTGTTTGTATTTCTCGATGTGGTATTGCGTTTTTGATTAATATGGCTACGCCTCCTGAAGCGTTAATTGCAGTAGCTCTATCTTTTCTAATTAGGGTGTAATTTCTAATTTTAAATTGATCTGTTGGCTTAAGCCTTGTTTCTTGTAAGGCCATGACGTCTACGTTGTATTGGTGTAAAAACTGTGTTAATATTGTGGAGTTTTGTTTCACTCCATTTGCATTCCACGAACCTATTATTAATTGATCCATCAGTTGTCAAGTTTTGTTATAAATTGGTGCATTATCAGAAATTTTTGAGATTCTGTTTTGGCTTCTTCTAGTTGTTTATTTAGTTGCTTTATTTGACGTAGTGTCTTGTCCAGATCTACTAGCGTATTTAATTTTCTTAATTCTTTACTTAATTCGGTGAATTTTTCATGATTGTCTGTGTTGTCGTCCTTGTTGTTGGTAGTAAGCTAGAGCGTAACCGACTCGGCTACCACGCCGCTGCTAGTTTACAAAGCTCACCAGTACATAAGCTGAGTCTTAAACTTTAGAGCCCTTTTTCTCCGAAACTACTGGCCATTCGGCGCTATTACTTTAAAGATTGAAGACTCTTTAATAGTTCTACTATTTCACAGAGTCTGGTCCCCAAATGAATTTCCCAACTCATGCCGTCCCCTTGTAAGTGCTTGTGATGGAACAGTCAGTATAAATAAAGGCTTTCATTTATTTTAATTCTTTTAGATAAACACACATCTACAGCAGAAATATGAATGCTAGTTTTTGGAATTTAGAGGTGATTCATATAAAAAATATAAAAATTAATAAATATGACCAGATAGCTCAAAGTCAATATTTACAATCTTTTAACATTACATTGAATATTTTTTTATTATTCATCCTAGAAATCCCCCGTTTTGTTTTTATTTAGGTTTTCGAAACCTATAGAATTTGAATAATAATAAATTTCAAAGTCTATAGTCCATTTCATTTTCTAACATTTTTAGCCTTAAACTGCAAATAAAAATTTGTGGTTTACACAATAGATGTAAAATTTACAATAGCCGTTTGGAGATATCGTAAATCATACAGAGTGATCGACAAATTCAATCTTGTACCTGCTGCAAGAAACATCTAAATGTGTATATAAACAGATGGTGAATTCGTCGACCACTCTGTGTGATTTACGATATCTCCAAACGGCTAATGTAAATTTTACGTCTATTGTGTAAACGACAAATTTGTATTTATGATTTAAGTCAAAAAAAACGTTAGAAGATTAAATGGACTGTACATCTTCCGTTTTTAAAATAAATAAAAATGTAAACATTTGCCACTCAAGGTTGTTGACTATGAAATCGCAAACTATTGTATATGTTTATTTGTGATATAGTCCGAAAGCCGACCGTCAGATTTTATAGGGTACAGACACAACAAATGCCTATTACTGGTAGGTGCCAAGAATGAATACATGTATTCCAATGGACTTTAACATAGTGGCCGCTTTTTGCCGACCAATGAATTTTTGAAAAATTATACTGGAAAAATGAAAGCCCTAGTAGCATAGTTACTGAGGGACACGGCAATTGACAATAATCTAGGAAATGTCCCAAAAAAATTAAATATAACACAGAAAATTCAATTATCTGTTTTTGTTTTGATCGTTGAGGGTGTTAGCCTGTAGGACAAAACATGATGGTTGACATCATTGTTAATCTATTGATGAATTATTTTGACGACATTACTAAAAAAACGGGAAGAACCGAGAGAAGGAAAATTTTCTGAAGAATTCGATTTTTTCGTTAATTTTGACGTTTTTTTTTTAAATATTTGTAATTCGTAGACTTATGTGTCACCTGATATAATAAAAAGTAATTTGTGTAGTATTTATTGTTTAAAAATGCATACTTTTTCAAAACTGCTTATTGTTTCAAATATAAAGGTGAATAAAACGAGATAACAAAATTCTATAATAAAAGTGATATAAAAACAAACAATTGCGTTGGATATTTTGAAAACCTCTTACCATTTTGCTTTTATTAGCTATAAATAATGAACGATAGAAAAAAATCAAGATATAGATATAAACACAGTAATGAAAATTTTAACACAAATACAAAAAACGGTTACATGGAAAAATTCCATTACGTTTGATTTCTAGAAGTAATAGGATTCTGCTGATTATGCAGAAGTCCCAAATCGTGCATATAAAGGGTGCCAAATTCATCTAGGTACATTAGAAGAAGAGTGGGAGGAGGTCTCCTCCTATTCACGGCATACGATAGAACAATTGTGTGGTCAGAGTAGGTCAAATAGGAGGAGTTTTTTGTTTATTAATTAGTTAGACGCCCACTGTTGTTAAGACAGCAATATAAACAAACATGTGTTGTTTGTTTTCAGAATCAAATTTCAATCAATATTTATTTAAAAAAAAACAACTTATAGAATCACGAAATAAATCCGTACACAAGTAAATTATCCGAAAATTCATAAATACCAATTACGGAATTACCAGACAAAACTAAACTATCTAATAAGTAATAAATGAAATTGAAATGAAAAATCAGATGCCTAGTTTCTTTATTTTCGAATTATCAGATAATAATTCTAAGAAATTATACATAGTGTGCAAAATTTCCTTAAATCCATTGACGACAACTGGCGTCTAACTAGATGTTATGACTATCTATTGAATCGTTTGTAACGTTGAAAAGAATAAGAGATATCTCTGTCTAACACATTTAAAGAAGGTGATGATCGTAGTTGGATATGGACGATTTTCAATACTCATAATGCTTACAACAGAGACAACACATGATATTGTTATCTCTTATAAGTTGAATTCCACACGTATTTATTGCAATTCTATTAACTTTGACTAAGTATGCGTATCTTAACAGTGGGAAGTGTCTAGGGATGTGAGAAAATAATCGATTTTTATATTAATGAATTATTTTTTTATAATCGATTATATTAATTACACTGATTTTTTTATTAAAAGTAAAAAAATTAGATACACGACGTTGGTTTAAACCAGTGTTTCCCAAAGTGTGGTACTCGTACCCCCTGGGGTACACGAAGAGTTTGAAGGGGTACTTGTGGCTCCAGGCTTTTGCTGCGCCTGATGCAACAAGCGACTTATTATTATCAAAGTATATACATTTTTCTTTGACGAGGGGTACACAGTGTTACGAAAATTATAGAAGGGGTACACTTATGTCGAAAGTTTGGGAAACACTGGTTTAAACCAATATAGCCAAACTATCTACACATTTAAATCAATTTTCGCACTAATGAATTGATAATATTAATCTGATAATTTTATTTTATTTTTACCTATAAACAAAAAAATACAATTTTTCGAATAATTAAAAAAAGAATTTCTGGCAGAAATCGATTTTTTCTTAATAAGTCGATTTTTTATGAATCCATTTATTTTAAAGGGAGAAGAAAATTTGATTTTTTAGTAATCGATTTTTTCACTCCATGTCACATCCCTAGAAGTGTCTACTGTGACCACACAATTGTATGCAGTGAATAGGAGGAGACTTCCTCCCACTCTTCTTCTAATGTACGTAGATGAATTTGGCACCCTGTATATAATACTCCTATATTGTTAGTCGGGTCTGAGAATCGGCGAAAGCCTACGGTCCAGACATGGTATGTCTATCTCTCTCAAAGACCGTTGCGCCTTATGCGCATGCCCAGCGGATTGACATTTCTTGTCTCTTCCAATCATAAGTTCAGTGTTAATACCACAATAAAAACAAAAAAATTCCTATCAAATGTGGTGGAAAACTAAAAGTATCTATGAATATTTGGAGATTTTTTTGAGCGTCAACCCGCTGCGCATATCCGTCAGATTACGTAGCGTTAGTTTGAATTTACCATTGGTTAAATTATTTTCATTATTTAAAAAAAAATATCTTAATATTCCAGTAGGATTCGAACTCACGACCCTAACTACCGTATTGTCAATTACCTTGCGAGAAACGCGACGTATGCGCACAACGAGTTGGGTCCTTTGATAGCCATTTGCTATTTCACTTTCTTCGTGATACCTCCACTTATGGCCGCTAGCAATATAGGAGTATTACATATATGAAATCGTGCCTGTTGTCAAGTTATAGAATTTTTGTTTTAGTTTCTACAAAGTCGAAAATGATAAGAGAGTTCCGATATTTGAAATTTTCTGTGGATATCAATATTGAAAATTTCGCATATCGATATCAAAAAATCTCTCGATAAATATTACACATCTCTATTTAAGGGTAATTCTACGAATAGCTATTAGTGAATTGGATCTCAATTTCAATTCAATTCAATATCTCTTATTAACAACAATTAACCTGTTACACTATCAAGATTTTCTCTTATTATATTGTATTTTATAATTTAGTTTTTATTATTTGCAAGAACTTCACTACTTTTAGTGTATTTTTTATAATTTTGATTTGTAATAAAAGATAATAAATTGCTTTGAAAATTTCTGGTAGATTATAAAGTGCTTAATATTTAAATTCATTATTCCAAATTTATTATATTCATAAAATCTATACTCTTAAACTAAATAGTTTTTATCTACAACCACTGTTAAAAGTGACGTTTATAACACAGTTTACTCAAGTTAAAAATTTAAAATTATAACACTAGCGTTATAAATGACACATCAGTTTTATAAATAGATATATAGATATATTTGTCAAAATTAAAATGAACAACGATATGCATTTATCATGACAAATTATAATTTTGTTCTGTCAAATAGCAAATGTCAAATATAAATTCAAGACCTTCACCTTAAGAGATCTGTTGATTTTAGGAGATTTGTGCTGTGGTTGTAGATAAAATAAATAACTATTAAATAAATCAAACGAAATATGTTTCTTTAGCTACAGTCGCTACAGATTACAGTCAACTCGAAACACAATATAGATATCAAGCTTTAATATATTAATTCCTGCTCTCAAGTTTCAAAAAAAAACGGTCTCCGTAGTAAATACACATTTTTTATGAATTATCTACACGTAGTAAATGGAAAAACTATGCGTATTTTATACCGTAAATTATGTCGACATTTACGACTTCCGAACCTTGCCTACGACTTCAAGAAGAAATACCAGAGATCTCAGTTGAAACACTTGTCATTCATGTGTCTGCTGAGAGCCTCAAAAACGCAGTGGAAGGATAGTCATTTTTAAAATATTATTATTGAAGAAATTTGTCAGTTGACACTCGAGACCAGTGACAATCATACTATTTATTCTACTATTCTCTTTATTTTATACTATTTATTTTTCTGATTCATACATTCTCTGTACCATTCAAATGAAAGCCTTTTTAAAAAAAATGTAAAGTTGCGAATTTCTGCAAAAAAATGAAGCAGCTGCTGGACAAAATTCAAGAGAACAGAGCGCAGTAAAATCGTAGTAATTGAGCGACATGAAAACCATAAAGAACATTGAAATTCAACTAAAAGTCTTACAATCACCTTAGCTTAAATTATTCGAGTCTTGGTACAAATTAAAATTGTCGGAGAAATTAAAACTATTGACCAACAATGAGGAGTTGGGTACTCGGTAATTACAAATTACCGAGTATAAAGTTTCGCAATAAAAGGCTCAATGACCATGACAGGGACCTGAATAAAATAAAATGAACATACTGAATCGCATGGATAAAGATGTAGATTATTCAAACAAGATATTAAAAATATTAAAAGTTATGACTAAACAAAATGTTTTCAACTGTAAATCTCAAATTTTTCAAAAATGGAGTTAATCGATGTGTGCACTGAACGGCTCATATACCGGGTGTTCGCGTCAAATGTGAAACCTCAAATATCTCGTTTGTTTATGAATTGAAATGGGAAAGTATCTAAAGAAATTAGGCTACAATGTCTATACTTCAATCGACCGGCACGACTTTCGTTCTAGCTATTTTGGAAATGCCAAAACTTAATACAGTGTCTCGAAAACGATACAATTTTTGGAAAATAATTGCCTACAATGAATACTGCGAATAAATTTCATCTGAAAATGATGTTTTTTTCTATTAAACTCATTTGCTGCTAAAAAAAATAACTTTTCTGGGATCAATGAACAATCCGTGAAAAAATGCCGACATCAGAATTGTTTACGAATGGTTGCAATATAATAGTTATTTCTGATGCAAGTGTTAAAAGTGACATTTTATTTTGCAAGTAGGGGAGTTTATTCTATGAGCAAAATAAAATCACTTTCAACACGTGTATCATACAATATTTTTTCTACAACCACCATGTAGGTCTTTTAGAACCATCTCCAAATATGAAAATATACAACAAAAATTTTTGTAAAATTATGTCACCTCAGTTTTGTTTTAGTTGTCTTTAGCTACGGAAATAAACAATTATATTGTAATTCATAAAATTTGCCTATTGTCATTAATTTGTGTTGATCATGAATTCTCATAAAGAAAATCAAGAAAATGAAGCAAATTTACCACCAGAAATTGAACAAGCTGCTAACAGAAAATTTTAAAATAAATTGCTTGTCGTATTTTATCAAATAATTCTGCCTCAACTTCCAATAACTGTGATGTCTCTAATTATGTTACTTTGGATGATAATTCTAATTGTTGTAATAATTCTATAGCTTCTACAAAAGGTATTTCAATTACCAATTGTTCAAATTGTACAATTAACATAAATGTTTCCAAATAATTTATTATAAATCTTAATATATAAAAATGAATGTTTGTATGTTTGTCCTTTATGCATTCGTAAACCACTAATCCGAATGCGATGAAACTTTGGTGAGTTGTTGTTCAGATGAGCGGCAAGATTATAGAAATAGTACCATCGTTCTGCAATCATTAATTTCCGTGTATTCTGCGTATGATGGGCAGAATTAAATTGAAACAAATGCAATCGGTGACATTTCGGTTACTAGTTAACAGTAAATAATATCTAACATATGCTATTTACAATTGCACTACGAAATTTTGACAGCTTATGGGTCAAGAGTTATGCAGTTGAATGCATAGATCGCATAGATGTTCCCAAAGTCTTTAAATTTTGATATTATAGAACATGAGATGAGAAATCCAATCTGCGAACAAAAATTCTTGGACGTCAAGGACATTTAATTGTCAGTTGGTGTAGGAGCACATTTAATATTTCATATTTAAAAAGTCAGTAATTTTGGCATTTAAAATATTAATAATAACAGTAATACTTGGCCCATATTAAACATTTTTAGACGTCAAAATTATTCCTGTATTAAAATTTAGGGACTTTTGAAGTGTTTAGTTGGTCAGCTGACATTTTTAATTTTCCAAATAACATAGATAATAATAAACTTTTCACAGCTAAATTGTCAAAATTTATAGTCAACTTCGAATTTTCTGCATGTATCATAGTTTGGCTTTGATCGTTAGTTTTTTTCTTTGAATACAGTAGAACTCCAGTTATCCGAACTCCAATTATCCGAATCGCCGATTATCCGAATCACTTTCAGAATATCAAAAAAAATTAAGACGGGATCGTCAGCGTCTCATACTGTAGTTCTATTATTATCCGAATCGCTTTCAGGATTTCAAAAAAAAATACAGAAACGTTAGCGTCTCATACTGCAGTTCTACTTGCATCTGTCAGCCGTCGCTAGATCCACCTGTCACTACTTTTTTGATTAGTCAGCCAATGTGTCGTTCACCATGGCACCTAAGAGAAAACGTGTTGTGCTATCGTTAGCGAATAAACTCAAAATTATAGAGCAATCAGATAATGGAGTTGGCTGAGAGGTACGGTGTTGGAAAATCAACGTTTTAAAACAATAAAAGAAAAGAAACCTCAACTTCTAAACTGACAGTGAGTGTCAGAGCTTGAAAACGAAGATGGAAGTTCTTCAAGAAAAAAATGAAAGGCAGCAACAAACAAAGATTTAGAAAATGCCATTTTCAAGTGGTTTTTGCAGCAACGTGCCGTGGGAAACCCAATTTCGGTCCAGGCACGGTGTCCGTGATTTAGATTTAAGTGGCGATAAATTCATTAAAATAGGTCCTCTTTTGGAAAAAAATCCAATTATCCGAATGGGGTCTGGTCCCAATTGATTCGGATAATTGGAGTTCTACTGTACCATCAAAGGAGATTCGTAATGAATGAAATCCTCATAGTTATTGCCAGGGCCGGGTTTAGCAAATCTGACCCTTCTGGCGATATTTATTTTGGCCCCAAAAGACGCTCCACTTTTTAATTTTCAAAATTGTGTCAGTGTAGTTTTGCAGATTTTCTTATATCTTTTTATAATTGAATGTCTGCCTTATAAAGCTGATACTGGTAATTGCATTATAAAATGATGACAGTCCTAGATTTTAAAGTGTTCGAAATTTAATACGCAGGTTTCAAAAATCATTGCTTGCGAAAAGTTATAATAGGCAAATCAATTGCGCCAATAATACGAAAACTATTTGGTTGATCCACATACATCTCAAGCGCAAAAGAAAAGGGCATTCCGATCTCAAATCCGTTCACCTCAAACGGATGGGCAATGACAAGCAAATGAAAATTATGACAATCAATATTATCAAAGCTACACTTATAAAGAGAAAATTTGGAGAAGATGTACATTTGACATGCATCACAATGATTCCGTCAGATATACTACTCGAGTTTTTCCACTGAGACAATCGCTACGAATGTGTGGCCTAAATTTGGAAAATTTGTGCTTCTCGCTTGGACATTTACACGTGATGTGCTCACACATCGGGAAATCTGATTTATTCGTGTACAATAAAATGCCGTATACACATCCAAAGGCATTGCAACGCATGCCGGGTAACAGCTAGTTCATAATAAAAATTTTGATAAGTGTTCTTGTCAATTTACTTTAAATAACTGATCTGTCATTTTTAACACCAGTGTCATAAATTGAAACTTTTAACTCGAGTATGCCGTCACTTTTAATACTGGTTGTAGAAAAATATTATTACAACAATTGATTCAAAAACAATTGCAAGGCTAATAGTATTTATAAAACGTACATTCATGTAAAGAAGAAACAAAAATTCAATCTCTTGTAAGAATAATTATTCTGATGTTATTAACAAAAGTTTTTTTCTCGATTGTACTGTTATGCAAAATTATACATCGTACGTAATTCAACCCATCTATTCGCAATCCTTAGTCAAGTCTAATACAACATGTTAACGGTTGAGGTAGGTAAATATCAGAGAATAATCCCGCTATATGTGTTCTAAACGGTAATTGATTGCTATATGCAAAATATCATCTCTGTAGGTTCATTAATAAGAAAAACCTGTTCAATTAATATTTATTCTTCAAATTTTAAGTATTTAGGAAAAGTTTGGCAACATTGAGTGGTTCGATGTCTTCGAGATCTGTAGACAACCAACAATTGGTATAATTGGTTGCCTATACTACATGTGTTATTACCTAACGTATTTCTTTGTTGATAAATAACATATTTCTTACTAGCGGACCCGGCAGACGTTGTCCTGTCCGAACGTTGTCTTGTCTGGTATTAGTTAAACTATCAAAACAAAGCATAGGCGGCTGGCAACAACTCAATTGCAAAAATTTATTCCCACTTACTCAACATATTCAAACTTTAATGTCCTTCTGTCCAGCACAAATATCAGAATATATACAGCACTGGCGGCTCTCCTGGGCACATAGGAGAAACGTTCGCCCCTCCCATCTGTAGCACTTGCATATGAGTTAGAAGGAGATAAAGAGAATGTAGGTGGTGAAAAAAGCAGAGTGCAGATGGGGTAAAAAAAATGAACAATAAATATACAATACTTTTATTGAAAAAATACGTCTTTGTATTTATTCTTTAAAAATAAAGTAAGGATTCTAAATTCTTCTATAACTGTTGTTGACCCTATCATAAAACCAAATTTGTAAACTATTCCCGTTTTTCTATTTCAAAGAAAATACTTACAATTTTATGAATAATGGCATCTTGTGAATAGTCCCTTCTTTGTCTGATGCGTTTGATCGGGGATGTAATTTCAGAAATTCGGATACTGTGTGACAAAGATACCGAATCTCTAACATGTCGTTGTTGACAATTTCTAAAATATGGGATCTTTGTCGAGTTTTTGTTACAATCGAAAGTGTCCTGTTTGGTCAAGGGTCTAAGGGTGGGTGGTTGCATTTTTAATTCTTTCACCACCTACATTCTCTTTATCTCCTTCTAACTCATATGCAAGTGCTACAGATGGGAGGGGCGAACGTTTCTCCTATGTGCCCAGGAGAGCCGCCAGTGCTGTATATACATATACAGGTTACCAAATTCATCTACGTACATTAGAAGAAGAGTGGGAGGAAGTCTCCTCCTATTCACTGCATACAATTGTGTGGTCACAGTAGGAGGAGTTTTTTATGTTTATTAATTAGACACTTCTAGGGATGTGACATGGAGTGAAAAAATCGATTACTAGAAAATCAAATTTTCTTCTCTCTTTAAAATAAATGGATTCCTAAACCATCGATTTATTAAGAAAAAATCGATTTCTGCCAGAAATTCTTTTTTTTTTAATTATCAGATAATAAAATAATCAGATTAATATTAATAAAAAAATTAGAGTGTAATTAATACAATCGATTATAAAAAAGTAATCGATTAATATAAAAATCGATTATTTTCTCACATCCCTAGACACTTCCCACTGTTAAGATACGCATACTTATTGTTAGTCAAAGTTAATAGAATTGCAATAAATACGTGTGGAATTCAACTTATAAGAGATAACAATATCATGTGTTGTTTCTGTTGTAAGCATTATGAGTATTGAAAATCGTCCATATCCAACTACGATCATCACCTTCTTTAAATGTGTTAGACAGAGATATCTCTTATTCTTTTCAACGTTACAAACGATTCAATAGATAGTCATAACATCCAGTTAGACGCCAGTTGTCGTCTATAATGTATAATTTCTTAGAACTATTATCTGATAATTCGAAAATAAAGAAACTAGGCATCTGATTTTTCATTTCAATTTCATTTATTACTTATTAGATAGTTTAGTTTTGTCTGGTAATTCCGTAATTGGTATTTATGAATTTTCGGATAATTTACTTGTGTACGGATTTATTTCGTGATTCTATAAGTTGTTTTTTTTTAATAAATATTAATAGAAATTTGATTCTGAAAACAAACAACACATGTTTGTTGATATTGCTGTCTTAACAACAATGGGCGTCTAACTAAATAATAAACATAAAAAACTCCTCCTTTTCGACCTACTCTGACCACACAATTGTTCTATCGTATGTCGTGAATAGAAGGAGACTTCCTCCCACTCTTCTTCTAATATACCTAGATGAATTTCGCACCCTGTATAATTTGAACTGTTAGCATGTTGAAATTAATATTATACCTATCTATATTAAATACAAAATAGTTAAACTATATTTTTTGTCTTTTTTTGCGGTGCGTAAATATACAAAGATGACGGTTTTCATACGCACCGGAAATTGTAGACGTTTAAAATCGAATGGTAAATCCGTTGGAATCATCGGTATACGCGGGATCAAGACATCCTCTCCTTTGTATTATCCCTTGATTATCGTTGCCTCGATGACGTTATTCATTAGCGTTTTCACGGCCAGTCTCGTTCCATTGCACAGTCGAGATTGATTAATGTTCCGCAGCATGATGACAACTGAGCCTACTTTTACCTGCAAATTGTGAGGTGGTAGTCCAGGCAATTTCAGTGAATTCAAAAACTCTGTGGGATAGTTGACTACGTCATCTTGGTTTATAACTGTGTCAACTGATTTGAAGGAAAACAACTCTCCCGGTAGAAAATTCTGAATGGTCGCATTGAGATCATCGACATCTTTGTTTTTCGCTGCCAATATTGCTCGTTCATTCAGCCAATTATAGTCACTATGTCAGCAAAAACACGGTAAATAGGCTGCTCTTTCGAATTTGTGAAGTGACAAAAATCTGTGGGTAATGTGATTAATCCGGTCGAGGTGTCAACTGTGACTTTACCATTTCCAATGTCTAACAACTGCTTCGAAAACACAATTGCAGTTTGATCTTGTTGCAAAAGCACTCGCATGTTAGTTGTCAATTTGAGTGTCTTTATGTGCCGCCACAAATTTGATGATTTTAGACATGCGTTTAGTGTGTCAGCAACAGTTGATCGGGGAGAAGAGTCTGACGAAAATCACATGACAATAAAATCATGGCTCCACCAAAAATGTTTTGGTTGTCACAAAAAATAGAATTTCTCCCAAAATTCGATTTTTTCTTTAAATCGATTTTTTATAAATGTGTACGGATTTAATTCGTGATTATATAAGTTTTTTTAAAATAAATATTGATTGAAATTTGATTCTGAAATCAAACAAAACACATGTTTGTTGATATTGCTGTCTTAACAACAGTGGGCGTCTAACTAAATAATAAACATAAAAAACTCCTCCTATTCGATCTACTTTGACCACACAATTGTTCTATGATATGTCGTGAATAGGAGGAGACTTCCTCCCACTCTTCTTCTAATGTACTTAGATGAATTGGGCACCCTGTATGTTACTGTGAATGTGCGAAATTTGGTGAATGTTTACATAGGCGCTTGGTGTATGTCTGAAATATTTGCTAAATACCCTTATTTCTGAGTTAGGGTGGTTACTATGATGCGCAGAATATATTTCAGTTAGGTTATTTTTAATATAGACTTAGGTAATCTGCCTAATATTCCCCACTTTATTTACATTTACATTTGAAATTGTTCATCGAAAGTCCGAATGTACAACAATGTAATGAAATATTTCTGACATTCACCAATTTCGGACTTTCACAGTAACATATACACATTTAGATGTTTCTTGCAGCAGGTACAAAATTGAACTTGTCGATCACTCTGTATGATTTACAATATCTCCAAACGGCTATTGTAAATTTTACATCTATTTTGTAAACCACAAATTTTTATATGCAGCTTAAGGCAAAAAACGTTAGAAAATGAAATGGACTATACATATTCTTATTTTCAATCAAAAAGGTTTCTTTCACAATAAAATGATCTTCAAAATTTTGATACTTCACATTAATTTGTTTAATGTGTCTTGCGTTAACGAAAATAATCAATTATTGATAATTTTCAATATCCAGTAATGTTAATTGACAAAATTCTAATACTCTACATTAGTCAGTTCAGTTTGTATTATATTAAAAATTTAACATCAATTACTTCTTGCATAAACAGTTTATGGTGACGGTGTATAAATTAAATAAATAAAATAAATTAAAAAGCACAATTTTTTAGCTCGATGAATACGAATTGAACTCTCCAGCAAGAACCATCGGGGAGGTTGTAGAGTTATTTCTTGTTAATTTAGACAATTCGTTATTCAATTGTTTGAGATTTGTTTTGAAAATGTATTTTATCGTTTAAAAATAGGAATTTCTCTACCTGCTTTTGTAGAGCATAAGCAAATGTTGGATTTGTCGGTTCCGTTTGGAATTTATGACCTAATTGCAATATTTTTATTTATTACCAACTACTAGATATTGAGGGACCATTGTGAAGACACTTGAGTTTATGATTTACAGCCGTAATAGATCAAATGACAGCTCTACTAAATTCCTGGATACACTACAAATTGTTAAATAATGCCCAGAATACAACAATTGCTGAATAAAATTGCAAAATATTGTTACTTTTACTATTTATGTATTATTTCATTTATCATGATAATTTTTCTAAATACGGGCCTGTTTTTCACCTTCCAGTGCGTCCCTTTTTAATTTCTTTATTGGGGTGTAGCTGTAAAACTCAACCACCAAAACCCCAAACTTTCTCAGGTCATTTTCAGTTATCGTGATGCGTAGTATAATATGCGATTATTATGTTAAAAAATACTAGAAAAGTATTCGAGAATTGTGCAGGGAATAAATATACTTGGCAACGTCACATTTTTCTTGAACACAACAAAAACAATTGTAACACTTTAATTTTCAATAAGTTTTTTTGTAAAATACCACAAAATAAATAAAATAGTCTACTAAGGGCCGGTCTTTTGACCTCCCAATAAAGTTCGCTATAACTTAATGTTCACTTTAACTCAAAATTCCGTCTTTTCACCTCTCAATAACTAACAACCTACCAATAAACTGCTTAATGTGAACTATAAGTTATCGGCTGGTTCAAGCTCCCTATAACATGTTATTGGGAAGAATATAACCTTACTTTAAACAAAAAAAATGGACGCGTTTGAACTGGACGTTTTGTTAGATCGGGATTTAATTAATGTGAATTATATAATCAATCGTGATCGAAAAAAATATAGAAAAAGACCTAGAATTGATAACATGAATGTCGGGTACGACTGTACCCCTAAATAAGGGTAGTTTATTATCAACGCAGGCCTAAACGATTCAGTTCAAACAATGGAAACACAGCGCATGTCTGACTTTAGCTTTCCAATTGGTCTCATTTTATCGTATAACGCATATTTACCTCAAGGGTGCCAGATCTAAATAGTTTTTTGTAGCCATTGAATAATACAATGCTTAACTTATATAATAGAAGAAGTTTTGTCAACTGGAGAGAAAAGTTTCTCGTAAGAAAAAAAATCTGAACGTTTTTTCTACCAAAATTGTGTTGATTAACTCTCACAGGGGTTTTAATCTCTCCCCCCCCCCATGTTAAACTTCATTATGTCTAGAGATATCTTTTTGAATCTGGCAACTCTGCCTTATTCTACTTCTCTTAAGCAGTTATACCAACCATAAATAAAAACATTTATCTGGCCGATAGTTATCGAGAACTTCAGACTGGCTGAAAAGACGCTTTTTTTATTGGGAACATTTATCTTCTCGATAAATTAAAGGTGACTTTAACTATTGGGAACTTTATTGGGAGGTGAAAAGACCGGCCCTAAAAATCATTAGAAATAAAACTTACCAACAAAAGCATTTCCAATTTGTTGACATGGAACTCACTGGCAACTCAACCCCTTTCACACACTACACTTTCCAAATGAACATGGCAACTTATCTATGACTGGCAGCAACTGGTCGTCTGATATATGAATTATATCCAACGGCGTGCTTCCCTCCAGAATGTACACTCGGCGCAGTCGGAAATGTCTACAGTCGCATCGACTAATTAATAGATTGACTTAAATATGCTATAGATCAAATAATAGGGCTTTTTTGAGTAAATTAAATTTTTTTCATAATTTCTAACACTCGAGGCAGATTATCTACCATCTTATAAAAAAATTAAATAATAAATTTTAAAGAATTAATTTTAAATTAACCTTTAATTTTTTTTATAAATACGATTAATAATTCTAAGTAAATATCATTATTTGACCTTTACAAAAATTGTAATTCCTTGCGCGCTTATAATAGGCGTTCTTCATAGGCTTGTTTATTGCTAAAGGTATGTCTCCAGCTTGGTGCAATGTTTTTGTATATATTAATAAAGAAATAAACAATGGATGAACCATCGGCGTGGCGTTTTCGAAAGCTTGTATACAGGGGTCGGACTGAAAGAAATCTAAAATTTTAGACAAAGCGTATTTTTAGACCCTTTAACTGCCATATTGAATGATCGCATGTGCACAGTGGAGTCCAATTTTGGTATCACCAAAAAATAAAGGAATCCATCAATTTATTGAACTTGAAGTGAAAATATTATTATTGATGCATTATAAGGATGAGTAACAAAAACAATCTGTTACGTGGTGGTGTAAGCAGAAACTTCATGAAAAAAAATTATCCGACGACAACAAACAACATTCTTCAAATGATAAACAGCACAGTTAAGCAGTGTTGCCAGATCAAAATCTAATAATTTCTAGAAAGTTAATAGATTCAACTGGAATTATATTTGAGAAAAAATCTCATTTTCATGCAACATAGAACAAGGAAATTCTACATATTACTAGACTTCGTACGAATTCGGTGGTGCAAAAGTGCGTGCGAGAGGGGAGTTTTCTCTCTTTATCGTTCCGCACAAACACATACACAGTGTAAAAATAGACAGAGAGAGTATACAAGTGTCCCACCGAAGTTGAATTCACTGTACTTTATTTATATGTTACTGTGAAAGTCCGAAATTGGTGAATATCGACATTCACCGGTGGATGTCGATACTCACATAGTCGCTAGGTGTACGTCCGAAATATTTCATTACATTGTTTACATTCGGACCCTCACCGGTGTATGTCGACATTCACAGATACGCTCTGGTGGAAATCCGGAAGGGAGGAGCCGATAAAGAGGCGACTGGCTCTCTCCCGCCAAATCCTTTGTTTTACTGGCAATATTGAAACGGCGACAGTTCAGCAAAGCGGGAGTTTCAAAATTGTCTGTTTAACTTACGATTTCTAGTTATTAAAAACAAAGCATGAGAAAAACTTATCTATTTTTTTTATTACTATTATTTTCTTTTCTCATTTAGAATATACTATGGAATTTAAATCCTTGGTCACTCCTCTCAGAAAGAGAGGCAAAAAAGTTACGTCACCCTTGTGACGTATTATAGCGGCTGAATTACGGAGAAAAAATATAAATCTCGGACATGATCGACATTCGCCATTAGTGCATCGTGAATGTCGACATAACCGGTAAAGGTCCGAATGTAAACAATGTAATGAAATATTTCGGACATAGACCAAGCGCCTATGTGAATGTTGACATTCACCGGTGAATGTCGATATACACCAACTTTCGGACTTTCACAGTAACATATATAATATATAATAATGCCAACATTATTAATAATACATTATGATTATAATTATACTTAATATATATATTATATATTAATTAATAATATATGTATAAGGAAAAAAGCCCACTCTCACGTAAAACTGATGTAAGAAGAACATTATATCGTAATATCAACTTTTTTTACGTACAGCTGATTTAATAATGAAGTCATGAGTGTACTAGCTAAGTGAGGATTTCATGTGAAAAATTAATTTTTACACTTATATGGGCAGCAACGGATAAAGGGGCGGGCAAGCAGGGCAACTACCCGGGGCGCTAAATTTTGAGGGGCGCTGACATAAAAATAAAATATTTTTTTACATTCATTATTTTTTTAGATTTTATAAATTAAATTAATTAATCCTTGTAGGATAGGGCGCCAAATTTTGTTTTGCCCGGACCTGTATATTTATAAATAATTATAAATTTTTTAAAAATATAAATATTTGTATTTTCTTCTCGTAAAATACATGAAAGGATTAAAGTTTTACATTCTTGATAAAGAAAATAGTACCTACAAAGAAAAACAGGTGGCGCGGGTGCTATAATTCACTCGTCTTGGGGTAACTCGGTATCTTTAAGTTGCCGATAACCGACAACCGACAGCCCCAACAACTAGCAAGGTCATACGTCACAGAATCATTTCTAAAGTTTGGCTTAATTGTTCTTTTATAAACTTGAAGCTGCGATTAGAGGTATTTAATTAGGGAAATTATAGATCGAGTACCTGTGCTTTTGATGTAATAGTGACGAGAAATTTATGTAAGGACACAATCAAATAAGACATTAGGAGTTACCACATGACATCATTGTATCTCAGCTTGACGTCAGCTAAATCATGTAAATCATATTGAATCATTTCAAAGTCAATTAGAGATCATACGTAAGTAAGACATACGTAAAAAATTTGACATCATTATAATATCAGCTTGACGTCAATTAAGTCATAATGATATCAAACGAATGTCATATTTAAGTCATATGTTTTACTTAAAAGTTTTACGTCAGGAGGTATGAAATAATGACTTATATGTGACTTTCATGCATGATCCTGACCTAAATTTTACGTAAGTGTGTCCACTGGGTTATAATGAAATTCATAAGAGATTTTAATTTTTGTTTAAAAACTCTGGCAATGATGTCATGTCTATCAATCGGTGTTTGACTGTGCAGCAATTCCTTCTTGATTTCGATCCATTGTGAGTTACAGGTGAATGTAATGAATAGGTCTGGGCGGCCATATTGCCTAACACATGACATCGCATCTTGCGCGTACTCGTGCATGTGGCGAGGGCTTCCAATGTAAGTGTATTCTTCAGATCGAAGCTGCTGTTGGTTCAAACGGATGTATGTCAATCGTTCAGTTTCAATTTTGACATACATGTCAACTGCAAACTGATGGAAAAGCCGTCGACACATCAAAATGTGATTTACTTCACCTTCACGGATCATTAGTCTGTATGAATAAAAATTCATGGCAGAAACTTTTTTGTTGGTTTCAGCGCCTGCAATCAAAGATGATAAACGGTTATATAGATGTATTCAATTGAAAAAATATTATTTAATCTTGTTTAATCTAATTACCTGTTAATTGATTAACCATTTTGATATTGAAATGGTATCCGTCTTCCCTCTGCCAGAAGATTAATGGATATTGTAAAGCGTCATAAGTCCTATGCGTTTCATACACACGTTTCAATTCATTGTTCCGACGATGAAGCACGATATTTCTAGATGGCAAATTTTCTCCAACAATGACAATAGCCACTTCGTCAATTGTCGGTGAATTAAACCCCCTTGTGGGCTCACCGGCAGGTGTTTTGTCAGCTCTAATTATAATATTATGGCTGTCGGATGGCATCTGATCCAATGCAATTGTGAACATATTGACCAAATTATTGTTCTGATGAAGAAACGTTTGCAATTCCTGGACAATGGTTCGCTTAACTGTTGGGTTGTGAGCACAACGCCTATCAACTTCCGCATCTGGATTGCCCATAAAATAAATTTGTAAAAATCGATGATCTGCATCTGGTAGTGATCACAGCGCTCCCAATAAATGACAAATTTGTCCTTGTATCTATAATTGTTTAAGATTTTGTTAAATTATTTCTGATACAAATTTGAATGTTATCAAAAACAATTGTGATATAATACCTTGAAAGTAGGCATAAAATTGTCCTGTACAATATGCGTTGCGCCAAACGACGTCATTTGAAAACAACTGTTATATTTCTGAATATTAGTTAAGAAATGTATAGAATCATTTGTCATCCCAGAAACTAATGAACGTAATGGATCTGGTGGTGGGACCAATTGTGGCAATTTGACTTAACCACCAGCACAACATAATCCAGTAGATTCACCGCTGTATTTTAATGCCTTACAATATTGACAAATGATTGTCATTTCCCCAATTGTTACTGATCTATCAGCACAATAATCTATTTCTGGATCGTAGTGAAATGCTACTCGTTCCAGGATCACAGGAGCATTGCGTCTTCGAAATAGTTCAATTTCATTGTGCCGTGCTCGGTGTTGTTGTGTTCTAATCCTATCAACATCATTTTCAGACACTCTAGAGCGCAATTCTGACATACCAATACGACTATTATCATTATCTGTATATCGTTGATCATCATTGCGGTTAGCATGTGCGGTAGCGCGACGCTCATTTGATTGACTTTGACATCCTAAGTCAGGTCGTCTTCTCCTTGGTATTGTAAATAATCAAATTAAAGAAAATTCCCACGCACTTAATCGATTTCTGATTTATGAACGACAGAACGAAAATCAAACGTTTGACAGGTAAAAATAATTTATATGAGAAAATAAAATTGTTTATTATTTAACGTTACGTAGCAACCTAAATACATAAGGGACAAACATACAGACAAAGATCCATTTTTACATATTAGGATAAAATTGTTGTTTTTACTGTTTTTATTACAATTTTTCCATATTTTCTAACCGTTTAAACCTTCCCTGGACAAATATTTCAAAACCAAAATTAGCCAAATCGGTCCAGCCGTTCTCGAGTTTTAGCGAGACTAACGAATAGCAATTCATTTTTATTATATAGATTATTTATTGTAAAATGAATTTCGAAAATTCATCTTACTACATTTGATTTATTACAGTTTTGTACAGCCTATAACGGTGATGATTTTCTGCAAGTTAATGCACTTATCAAGTAAGCCAAATGAAATTATAAGAATCAAAACAATGTTGTTATGTTCAATCCAAGGAATATTTTATTATATTTTCGGGCGACCGGTTTCGACTTACGTCATCATCAGGCCCTATGGCTACAAATTGACTTTATTAGGATATTGTATAATTGATGTTTTCATTTCTTACTCAACGATTTCTACCACAATTACATATGTCCCTCGTCATTAGTTGTATTGGTTAAAATTCGTTAAGTTAATTATTAATAGTATATTATACAACGACGCTATAATGAGTGCTATTATTACCGAGAATGAAGTTTACAACACGAGCGAACGGAGTGAGCGAGTGTTGTAATCATTCGAGGTAATAATAGCACTCATTTTAGCGAGTTGTATACTATACTTTATCTACGACTTTATTCTAAATGTACAGATATTGGTGATGTACAAGAACATTTACCTTCATCATCATTTTTGTTTATAAGATCACACAGAAAACGGACACTTTTGAACTATTAGTTAAAAGTGGCGATTTATTTATTTTTTGTAGTTACCATGGTTTTTTTAACATTAGAGAAAATTAAGGAAAATAGTATTTTCTGATTGGCTTACGAGCGGGAATAATGACCATTATTCCCTCTCGTAAGCCAATAAGAAAATTGTAGGAAATAGTATAGGACATTATATTGCAAAAACCACACGTATAATAGTCACTTTATATATAAGTCGTAGATAAAATCAATTTATACACACAATTACAACTCGGCGAAGCTAGCTTGGCCCCTTGCGCAGTGGAAAATTCTCATTTCTAGAGTGGGGGTTCATTTCTGTATTGTTCTTCACGTTGTACAGATCGGTACACTCTGGGTCAAATTTGATAGCGCTAATTCGCCAGTATTCACCTGTTATTCCGAGGCTTATCGTAAAAGAATTTCTCAATAAGACATCTTTTATTTTATTTTTATTTATATGCACATTTTCAATTTTTTGTCAATTTTTATTAATTTTATAGTATCATCAGTTGCGGCGGTTAACTAAACTTCTTGCTCCGATTGTACTTTCCAAGTAATGTTGGTTTGATCTCTTTGTCACACAGAGGTGTTCTCTATCTATCATCTGCGCATTTCACGGGCCAAGCTAGGATCGCCGAGTTGTACTTTGTTTCTTAATCTAACCACGTGGCTATATTTTAAACTTTAATTACTAATTACTATGTTTTTATGCATATTTTAGTTATCAACTAATCATAATTATATCTAATTATACTAAATTTAAATTTTGATAATTTGATAAAATTTGATTGTGAACATTATTAATACTATTACAAAATTAGTAGACTAGTCTAATTCTAACAGGCAACATCTCCTACAGCGCTTGCGCGCATCTATTTTATCATAACATTCTACTTGCGGCCAATTTATTTTCATGCTTTAACTTGCCTTATTATGATTTGAAGGTTTATTCTTCAAAAACAATAAAAGAAAAATATCTTTGTTTTGTTTTCTAGGTGCTATTGTTTAGGTAATAAAACGAGCCAAATGATAAATTTAATTTTTATTAAAAAATAAAATAACAGAGTTGAGATAACTGATTAAACTATTGTAATATATATTCAAAAACTGAACAATGTTCTTAAAAAAAGAACAAAACGAAATAAATTGTAAAATATTATAATATCGTTTAATATTTTTGTAACATAAACACGCAAAAATACACAAACAATTAGTTATCAGCGAACTAACAATTGAGAATCGTATAATGAAACTGGCGCGCAAGCGCTGTAGGAGATGTTGCCTGTTAGAATTAGACTAGTCTAAACATGGTGACCTCTGTTATCAATAGTTCTTAAAGTTTTTTATCTTTGTTATCAGAAGTCATCTTGTTTACAATTCATTGTTCTAGGTTATGTTTGTCAAGTATTCGTACAATGGGCTATATCCTAAATCCAGTTCTTCGTTAATGATGTTTTCATTTTTCTTTATTCGTTTGTATATTTCATATGCTTCAAGTAAGGTCATGTGTTGTCCTTTGTTACATCTATGCAGTAGCTTGGTGTTATCTATGTCCATTGTGTGTTGTAATGTATTTGTGTGTTGATACATTGTGGATGTTTCATTAGTCTAGTGTTCTTTAATTCTTATTTTTAGATTTCTTCCTGTTTGTCCGATATGCACAGCATCACAGTTGTTACATTTTAATTCATATATACCACTTTCTTCCCATTTGTCATGTTTTTTGTTGTGTAACATATTGTACATATTATTGTTTGATTTAAATGTTGGTATTATATTATGTTTTTCCAGGCTTCGATTAATATGATTGCTGTATATCCTGTGTGTGAAGCTTCTGTATAACTTGTTGTTTCTATTATTACCATCATCATCTCTGGAATGTAATGGGTCTCTTTTGTTTGTGGCCCTTCTGATTATCCTGTCTATTGTATTTTGGTTATATCCGTTTATTGTCGCTAAGTGTTTAATTATTTTAACTTCTTGTTCATGTTTATTTTTTTCTAATTGTAGGTTGATAAGCCGGTCTACGTAATAGCGGAATGCAGCCATTTTGTGATTGCTGTGATGAAATGATATCGCATGAATCAGTGCTCCACATTTGGTTTTCTTTCTGTAGATCTCGAATACGAAACCATTTGTTGTCTTTTCGATGATCAGATCCATGTACTTTAGTTTGTTGTTATTCTCGATTTCTATAGCGTATTTCTGATTATGATGTAAGTTGTTAATAAAATTATGAAAACTATTTAATATTTTCTTGCTTCCATTGCAGACTATTATTATATCATCCACATATCTTTTATATAATTTCTTCTTTTATTTAGTATACCTATATGACTCTTCTATATGATTCAGGAATAAATCGGCTATCATACCCGATGGTGGTGATCCCATTGGTACTCCTTTTTGAATGTTGTAATATTCGTTGTTAAACTGGCAGTAGTTGGTTTTCATGATGAATTCACAGATTTTGTGTATGTGTTGTTTTTCTCTCAATGTGTTGAATTTACCATTAATATATGTTTTGATCAGTGGCGTATCTAAGCTACTTGGGGCCCGCCCGCAAAAAAATTCGGGGGGCCCTCTCTAAAATAAAAGAACTATTACAAATTAAGGTGCATTAAGATGCATAACATAAAATCATTTAAGTTGCTTATATTCCCAATACACTGCTTTCAAAATGATACTAATTTGTCTCATAAACATTTGTTATACACTTGAACTAATTACAATTATTTTAATAATATGTTTATTCAAAAGCTCGTTTTTTTTACTAAAAATTCGGTGATAATATCATCCAAATTAATATTTTGTGTGTAATCACTTTCACTCAAAACTTTAAGTCGAGATTGTGACATTGTGTTTCTCGAATACCTTTTTATTAAACTTAATTTCCAAAATGACTTTTTCGATGTTCCAGAAGTAACAGGAAGTATCAAAAGTAATTGTTACAGTGCACACGTCATAAAAACTGCTTATGACACATCTATTTTTTACGAATACAAAATTTGCCAAATCTTATGTAGGTACATCTGAATGTTCTGACAGTATTACAGTCTTCAAATTAATTATTTACTAAACAGTATCTTCTGGGTACCTACTTATTTGCAAGATTTCTTGATTTAAAAATAATTTCTTCTTCATTTATTTCCACTAATGTTTTAATTCAAATCTCTTTAGTGATGTTAACAATATACATTTTGTCTAGTTATGTTTTTTAAGATAAGAACAAAAGTACTATTGATTCTATGTACGTATATAGGAGGTTTTAGAAGAAGACCTATTTCATATGTCAACTACTTTTTTAAAGGCAATTTTTTCGTTTTTTTCTTTTGCAGATAAGCACATGCATATTTATGAAAATATTTTATTTTTCTTACATAGCGGGCTCTGTGGGCTCTATTTATACGCCACTGGTTTTGATGATGTCAAGTGTAGTGTTTATCGGTATGTTGCTGTACAGGTTGGTGATGTCGAATGATGTTATGATGTATTCTTGTTTATATTCGATGTTTTGTAGATGTTGTTTAACTTGTAATGAGTTTTTTATTGTATGTTTTGGTTCGAAATCCAATGTTTTGATTAACCATTTTGCTATATTATTTGTCGGTGTGTTATAGAATGTTGTAATGGGACGAATTGGTTTGGTTGGTTTATGTAATTTTATAAACACCTTAGTACCAATGAATCCATCATTACCCACATTATATAGTACTATAAAATTACATAAACCATAGCAATGAAAGAAATAATACAAAAAAAAGACATTATAGGCCACATAATAGGATCCAGCACTCTAAAGCTTGGACAGATAATCTCCCTGGAGGATGAAACAACCATTAGGATTGATGGCAGTAATATACCGCAGTAATATACTCATTTTCAATTTATTGGTGCCAATTACTGCGTCAGTAAATTTAGCATGAATATTAATGAAAATTCGATTTTCCTTTAATTTTTAATAACAATACACTAGTATCTTACTTTCAAATACTATAAATGCCCAAATTAAAGAGTTTAATCAGTATAAAAAGACTTACTAAGATCTACTCTTTTCACGTGCTAACTGATAAAAATGGTGCAATTCTCTCTCAAAACGACCTGTCACTTTTGGATAATTAATAATAAATAATTACCTAGAATATCAAAATTATTTCTTCAATATAGTCGTTGAGTTTTAACGTACTAAATATATATTTTTTTAATTATAAAAACCCATGTATCATTTATTTATAATTGTAACAAGACACCCTACCACTTATGCAACCCGCATACACCTGTTCTCGCGCTTTTCCCTACTACCACCGAACTCCGCTAGATGGCCGCATCGGATACAACTCGCGGCCAGTAGGTGCTCAGATGGAAGATATATAGCCGACCTACCACAACATCAGCATCCTTCTAGACCAGTGGCCGGCAACCTATGACGCGTGACCCATTTACTAATTTCAAGTGACCCACTTTTGTTCCGAAAAAAGTATAATAAATTATAAAACATAAACATGAAACGAATCTTTTAAGAACAACAAAAACAAAAAGGTCAAAATCAACCCGTGTTAATACCTTCTGCGTCAAGTTACGACCAAAGAGAATGTACTGTTAAAAGATTTGGTATCGGCCACTCAAAAAGTTGGGGTCGTATTTGAGCTACATCTACTTGCTGCTTCGGTAATTTATGTTTTAAATATTGTAATTATTTTCTTAATAAAATATATCTTATTATTAATTAAAAAAACTGTTTTAATATGAAAATATCAATGACCCAAACGCTCTTTTAGTTTACACATTGTTGTTGATTAGGACCCGCAGCCAAAAAAGGTTGCCGACCCCTGTACTAGACGATTGGATCAGAAGCTTGGTAGCCGTTGTACTACCAGCACGAAAGCCTGGTAGCCGTTGTACTACCAGCAAAAGAGCCTGTTAGACTTGTTCTACAGCCTGAAGTATACCTTCAGCCCGTCTTCGTGGACATCAAACCGCTCGTCTGTATACTCGTATTATTATTGTGTAATCGAGTTCATCGTTGTATTGTATCGTTATATTGTTGAATAAACTTGTCGTCTTCGACCTAGAGGACCTACATAATATAATTTAAAAAAAACACAGTAATACCCTACAAAAACCGTTTCACTCTTAATAAAATAAAAACAATAATTATTGGAAATACAACATAATTAAGTACTAGGTATAAAGTGCGAAACTTGTAAGTGCAGATTACAGGCCAAATTCGCCTTTTTAGTATTGCGAATAATTGATCTACAGTTGGTCCGCCACACGTATAGTGGAAGAGCCTTGAAACTGTTAACTGTAACCAAAAAGTCAAAAGAAAACTCAAATTGCTCATGGCACCTTCCATTGGGTACTGTTAATTCGTTTGGTATGAATTCCTGTATAAGTAAACGATTATTCCCTGATCACCGATCGAAAATTATTATATTAACACAACATTTCTTCTCACCGTTTACACGAGAAGTAACATTTTTGGTCAATACGATATCATCAACATTTAAATCGATTGCTAATGTTTTACAACGTCCAGAAGGTGTAAATATTGTTGTGTTGATGCCTGGTGGTACTGCTGAGGCATTTTATAGTCGATCGGGACAATATAAAATCTTGCTAAAGAAACGGAAAAGTTTCGTACGTGTTGCATTAAAAATTGGACGGTGCAAATTTGAGGAAATTCCAAGAGTTTGCGAAGAAATTAAAAGGAAGTGCACCGATAATACCATAAGGACGTAGATTTTTCCAATATTCATTCGGTATTTTCCGCATCGTCGATCTATCACAGACGTTGGTGAGTTTAAAGTTTGATTAATTAATTTTTAAATAATTTCAATTAATTCTACAGTCGGCGATCCGATTGATGTGCAAAAACTCGAAGAACCTACCAATGAGCAAATCGATGACCTTCATCGGAAATTTACAGAAGCATTTGAGGAATTATTCGAACAACAGAAGCATTTTTATATAGAAAATGCTGAAAATGTTCATTTGGAACTGTAGAATTTTTAGTTATCAAATAGATTTCCTTTAAACGATAATTGAGTTACTAGTGGCTAAAATATTGTATCATCCCGCCTACCGCTTCTTAATGTCCCAGCCTTCATTTCATTTTAAATTTCTAATGCCCAACTCTTTTACCGGACGCGATACATAATAATGTTTCACATTGGCAAAGTAGTAGCAACTGAATCAATCAGGCCCCGTTTCAAACATTTATAGTCTTTTTTTGATTTTTCTTTCTTGAAATAATTAGCCACAGGCCTCCAGAACTTCTCAGCCTCCCTAATGAATAACTCTTTTTTTAGGAAATCGCTTTTGAGAAGGTTCTAACTTCTAACTACTTAAGAGAACTTAAATAAAATTCGTGCGACCAATAAAAGAAGATATTCTCTACCACCGGACGGACTCGTTTTGATTTGAATTTCAATCCATTTTCCAGAAATTACAAGATGATTTGGAAAATGTTGTCAAATTTTTGTAAAACGAATCGATTCAGTTACAGAACCGGCGCAGAAGTGCTCAGCGCCCTTATGCAAGATCTTATCTAGTACCCTAGTTATTAATTAAAACGAAATTGAATCCGTAGTGCCCTTATCGGGGATGCCTCTAATCCAAAGCGCCCTTATGTTTTGCATAACTTGCATAGTCTTCTGCCGTCACTGATTCAGCAGAAAGACAACCCGTTCTGCTGTAATCGAAACAAAGTCAGTTTTAACTAACAGCAGTTTTCTTCAAGCTTGTACCGAATTGGAATAATTCTCTTCAATTTTCTCGATGAAGAGTGGAAATTTTCATTACAGCTTTGTGAATTGTCCTGCTTTCGATCATAACTGATAAGGGTTCGTTCAACTATCTCTGGGGCGGATTTTCAATGAGGCTAATAAGGCTTAGGCTTCACTCCCCAGCCGCCAAAAGTCTACATCTCCAAATAGGGTTAGCAGGGATTTGTAAAAGAACATACAGTTCAAGAATATTTCAACGGACACCCGGCTATTTCCAACTACTTTGACCGTTGACCCCTGCCTTTTGTTGTAATCTCACTACATTAGTAAAGTGGAAAGTATTGTCCACATTAGCCTTGTATCTAAAAATTACACACAGATTAGAATAGACACTTTACCCGAGTAAAAATGGAATTTGTTTTTTTTTAAAGAGGCGTCGCACATATATAAACCTTTTCTTTTACGTATTGGAGGGGAAAATCCTCATGGACACCACCCGGCCCGTGTCGAGATTTAGTGCCGGACCCCTACCGTCTAAAAACCCCTCCACACACTGGAGAAACGTGATGGAACGTCTTTTTAGCATAACTTCATCACGTCCCTCCGCCCTTTCATACCATACACTCATTCATACTTCATGATCACCCCACCGGGACTTAAGTTACAAAAACAGAAAATCAATTTATGGGAGATCTACCACCGGCACGCGTTAATCCATCGCGACCCTTTTTACATTGTGGCGCCGATTATGGAGGTCCCATAATAATCAAGAAAGGCACAAGACGGAGCAAAAAAATAATAAAAGTTTATTTTGTTCTTTTCAAATGTTTCGCGACAAAGGCAATCCATTTGGAATTGATGCATGACTGTACTGCGGAAAGTTTTTTATTTGCTTTAAAACGATTCATGGCGCGAAGAGGTAAGGTTGCCTCAATATATTCCGATAATGCGACTTACTTTACAGCAGCTAATCGCGAGCTAAAACAATTATTCAAAACGTCAGACTTTGAACAGAACGTCATACAAAACCTAACACACGATAATATAAAATGGTTCTTAATCCCAGCCAAATCCCCACATCGCGGTGGATACTGGGAAGCTGGCATAAAAGCCGTAAAATATCATCTGAAACGGCTCGCGGGAAACGCACTATTAACACACGAAGAGTTATATACCCTTCTAGTACAAATAGAAGCTTGCGTAAACTCCCGTCCATTGACACCACTGTCCTCTGATCCACACGATTTGGCATCCCTTACTCCTGGTCATTTCCTAATTGGGGATAATCTAACCACAAACGTAGAACCAGACATTACGACAACTAAGGAAAATACCTTATCAAGATGGCAACTGGATCAGTGTCTCATCCAATATTTTTGGAAGCGCTGGTCCAAAGAGTATTTGAGTATGTTACAACAGCGAAGTAAATGACATTAACAAGCCAAGTTTACCATTAATCCGGGACTTCCAGTTCTATTAAAAGATAATCTTCATCCACTGTGTTGGCGTATGGGAGTTGTGACCGCTTGTCATCCTGGAAAAGATGATATTATTCGAACAACGTCTGTTAAAACAACAACGGGTCAAATGATTCGAGCAATCAATCGACTTTGCCCATTTCCCGATCCCAGTGGCATCGAATCCGAAGATTCAAGGCGGACCGAGAATGTGCAATACGGGCCCTGCATCCATTACGGGTCTAGAAACCCCCACCACCAACCATTCGGTTGAGTGTGAGAGATAAGAAAAGGGCAAGAATCGCCACCAGACAAAATCATGTCATGGAGATCCGTATCAAGGAGAATTGTAAAAATCTTAAAAATCAATAAAATCTTAAAATACAGTCCATTACGTTCTTATATGTGATAAACCAGGAAAAAAAAGATCAGATTTGGCCAATTTTTAGATCTGATCATATATAGTTAAACATAATTAGATAAAATCTTTTTTCAGTGGCGATGAAAAAAGGTCAGACCCAATGAAAATAGTTATTTATGTATCAAGGGCATAATAACGTCGTTTATATTCGAGGGCAACGGTTTACAAATCCGAGGGCCTTCGGTCCGAGGATTTATAAGTTGCCCGAGATTTATAAACATCGAGTTATGCCAGAGGTTCATACAACGTTTTATTTTTCACTTGACTATTCCACTCATAGATATTTCGAACAATGGCGTGCCGTCATTCAACAATGAACGAAAATTTTCTATCGACAAATTTTTGTTTACAAAATTTTCTCGCCCCTGATTGACCAATCAGAACGCTCAAATTAGCAACCTACCCATTTTTTCAGCGACAAAATTTTGGCCATAGTAACGGTTACCATGAAAACAATAAACATTCTTACTGTTGTTTTAAAAAAAATTGAAGGTAATTTTAAAAATGTGTCAAAATAAACGTTTCGGTGTAAAATTTTTAACGGAAATAAGGGAAGATATTGAAATTGTCAAACCGTGTAACACAATAAACACGCGTTCCTCAGTGTGGAATCAATTTACGCAATTTTGTACTCAGAGAAAGTACGAACTGCTTCCAATAACCCAGGTCAGTGAAATTAATGCTATTCTTGAAGACTAGGCTTTTAATATGAAAAGATTATTCGCGAAATAGTCATAACGAATATCATTCGTGGTAAAATTTTGCCTTGGCAAAATTTTCTGATTGTCTTACTCGAGTTTGCTTGCGCAGCAATTTATCTCGTTGTGTATGTGTCAGTCTCTTTAGCGAGTTTTTCAATTTCACCCTACTGGATACCTCACTTTACGCATAAGTATCGAACATAATTTTTTATAACGACGAATTCTAAAGTTTTGGAGATAGAAAAGAATTAATTATTTCTAAAAAAATTTTAGAAAATAGTAAGGTTAGTTTATTTCCTCGCACACTTGATCCAGTTGAAAATCACTACTTATTTACTTTCACGCACGCTGCTGTACTTTTACGCACGCTTACTATAGATCGTTATACCATGCTCTGAATACGGTTCTTTACGCCCGCCATACAACGCTCGAATGTTGAACTTTAGTAGCGGGAGTTATAAAAATAACTATTATCTACAACCACTATTAAAAGTGACGTTTATAGCACAGTTTACTCGAGTTAAAAATTTAACTTTATAACACTGAGTGTTATAAATGACAGATCAGTTTTATAAAATAGATATATAGATATATTTGTCAAAATTAAAATGAACAACGATATGCATTTATCATGACAAATTATAATTTTGTTCTGTCAAATAGCAAATGTCAAATATAAATTCAAGACTTTCTCCTTAAGAAATCTGTTGATTTTAGGAGATTTGTACTGTGGTTGTAGTATAATAGTGTATGATATACGGATTAAAAGTGATTTTATTTTGCTCGTGGGGTTGCTCCACTCGCAAAATAAAATGCCACTTTTAACACTTGTATCATAATAGTAGATTATGTTATTAGGCGTAAAACTGGAACTTTGTGTGCTGAAGCTGATTGTTGTCTGTTTAACGCTAGTGAGGCAGATATGTCAGCTGAAGCACACAAAGACAGTTTTACGCCGCATGACATATACTAGTTTATCTTCAGACGTGTTAATTCAACATTTTTTAATATTGAAAAGTTTTTAAAAATTAAAATTTTAACTGATCGCAATATCAACGAAAAAAATTAAACGCCAGTGACAGATTTTGTCATTTTGTCTGCCTAAGCTTATAAAAAAACAAAAAAGCGCCTAGGCACCCAAATAGTTATTTATTTTTCACTTCTATATAATTGTTTGTTTATATCCTGGATACGCGATATATAACAACCGTCATTTCAACCTAGGGCATAATAAGCGGGCGTAATGATTACGCCCGCCTTTATTATTAATGCTGATGAGTAAAAAATACAACAATCTAAAGAAAATATTTTAATGCTAAGTTAATAAAATATTCAAGACATGCAAGAAACTGACCATAAAAGTAGGATTATTAAACAATACGTACCAATTCATGAAAATATGCCATTAGAACTGTCTCACTGGCAGTTTTCACAGAATTTTTATTTCTCCAGTCTTCAAATTTTTGGAGCTCTCTTTCATAAAGCGATCGTGATTTTTTGGGGAGTAACTCCTCCTCAGCTTTTAATGCACGTTCTAATATTGTTTTCGGAATTTCTTTTTCCATCACACACGGGTTTCTACTTTTTGTTATTAAAAAAATAAATGACTTCATCGCCTTAGATACAAAATAACGTACAAATTCAAAGTAGACTTCGTTTTTATAAATACGCATTTTTTGTCAAAAATAATTAATTGTAATTAATTTTCAAGTGAAAAATAAAATCATTTTCAAGTGAAAAATAAAACGTTGTATGAACCTCTGGCATAACTCGATGTTTATAAATCTCGGGCAACTTACAAAACCTCGGGCCGGAGGCCCTCGGAATTGTAAACTGTTGCCCTCGAATATAAACATCGTTATTATGCCCTTGATACATAAATAACTATTAGATCGTATTTCCGTCATTCTAAAAATGCTTATAAAATTTCGAATCAATGTTTATTGTACAGAGTGGACCATTTTCGATGGTTTTGCAGGGTATCTCCTATAAGGAAAGCTCATACAAAATAACTGATACCACATTCCTGTCCTACTTTTTCCAGACTAGTCAGATGGTGCAATTAGATTTTTGCTATGTTCTTTTGTTTTCGAGTTATTTCCGGTTTTTCATTTTTTCGCGATTTTAAAAATGCCTCATATTACGTAGGCTATCGAAAAAGTTCATTTTCTTTTCATTGTTTTCAATGTAGTTTTTAAAGCTGATTCTATTTTGCTAATTGGTTTTTCTCTAGCTTTCACCGTTTTTGAAATATAACACAAACCTGTGTTTTTTTAAATGGAACATGTATTTAATGTATTGCTCATTAAATTACTTATTTTTTTCTGATTTCAAATATATCGGGTTTGCTATAGTTATTTTCAAAAATGTGAGAGTTATTTGAAAAATTTCGATTTCGAAGGGAAACATTCCTAAAATCATATTCGAAACGACTTTAGAGTGCTATGAAACAATCGTTTTTTAGCTTGTCAACGAACTATTATTTTGGTTGCTATTTATTTATTCTTTTGTTTTCTTATTTTGCAATAGGTAAAATTTGTTTCAAGGCACTCTAAAGCAAAGATTATAGATATAAAGATGTGAAGGCTCCATAAGAGTGCTATGCTAAAAAACGACCCCGAAAATGGATATAGTGGACGCCTGACACGTTAGGTGGCGCTCGAGTAGCGAAATAAATTTTGACATGTTTAAGCGCCAAATTTAAATTTTGATATTAACAAAATCTAATATAATTAAACACATGTTTACAGAATTAAAGCAAAATTTATTGAATAATTATTATAGATTTAAATTGGCTGGTTATTTGTGAAATTTCAAATGCTACGTATATAAATGAACGCTCCAAAAAATCCCCAACTATATGATATGGCATCTGAAATATATACCATTATTTTGGTTCAGATTTTGAGATTTTTACCAGTTTTATCAAATACCATAACATTGTACTATAACAATTACTGAATCGGATCTAAAAGATTATAGATAGATATAGAATTAATGATAAAGAGATGGAACGCTTCAGAAAACAGATTTTGTTGACAACTTTTTTTTTAAACAAATGAAGGCGATAACTATAGATAAGTGCGATAACAGTTTTTTCAGGATAACAACCTAGAGAAGTAAAGTTTACTAATTAGCGAACGCCTGAGTCAGCCCCCTATCACTCCATGTTTCAAAAAATGGTTCGATGTCGGGACACCAGACAGGTAGCGCTAGTAGTCCTTTGCACCGAACGCAATGTTAAAATTATGGCACCAATTTAGGGACAAAACTTTTGCCGGCAGAGCGCACTACGATCGGCAGAGTACTCGTTAAGGACGATATAGTGGTCGCCTGGACTGAGTAAATTTCGACTTATAAGCCATATGGTTGGGGTGCACAAAGAAAATTTTCTACAGTAATTTACATGAATAGCAACGGATAATTTACAACTCATACCAGATGCGGACAAAATTGCTATTCATAGAAATTACGGTAGAAAATTTTCCTTGTGCACCTCAACCATAAAGTAATTTGGTTTATAAGTCGAAATTTACTAAGTCCAGGCGACCACTATAACAGTACGCTACGGATCTTAGCGCTGCGAGTGACAGAAAAATGTACTATTCTCTAGGTTCATTTTTATGTACATAAATATCGTGAAAAAGCCTATACCGTTCGGACTCCTTTATCTATACTCCGTGGCGATAACTATAGATAAGTGCGATAACAGTTTTTTCAGGATAACAACCTAGAGAAATAAAATTTACCAACTAGCGAACGCCTGAGTCAACAGAGGGCAGCACTTTTTTTGGTTCGCTAGCCTTCCACTCTTTACCTATGCTATTTACTTTTATCATAGACGAAACTATTATAGACGTTCACTCGTAATGTAAAACCTTACCGCTCATAATTTGGACCCCAAATCGACCTGCTTTGGACCCCAACCGCAAGATTGAATGAGAGCGCCACTGTAAATGTTACGGCTAATTTAAATGAATTTCTTAGATTAGCCATAGCGAATCGGTTATTACGTATGTGTTGTATGGAAGACGTATAGTAGAATATCTACAACTCATTTTGCGACTCGAATCAATTATCCTCGGCTATTTATTTAAAACGATAAAAAATATTTAAACGTAAAAAGTCACGTTTCTATTTCATATTCTACACCACCGACATCTGTACAAAAATTTAGAAACCAAAAATCGTGCCACATTTATTCCCATAAGAGTAACTCTCTAGTAGTTCTTTACTTACTATGCCAGGGGTGGGCACATACTAGGACAATGAGAGGCGCAGTCCGGTTTTTCGTATGTCATAAAGAGCCACACAATAGTAACATAGTAATACTTAAATACAGAATTCGAATTTAATTTCAAATTACAATATGGTTATATATCTTATAACGGATTTAAATTTTCAATGAGACCCGCACTTAGCCCAATAAAGAGCCGCATTTGCCCACCGTTGCTCTATGCTTTTATAAAAGCGACAATTTCAAAATGAAGAGACGTAAATTAGCCGCGGTTTTACTTTTAGTTATTTTAGTATTTGAAGAAAAAAAGATTAATGACGCAGCATTAATTAAAAAAAATTCTCGTGCTTAACGTCACTCAGGAAATCAAGCTGATGAAAATAAAATAAATTTGGTTTATATATACCGTCGCTACCTGCCCCAATACCTTTGCTAACCGATATGTTTATTCTCATGTAAATATGTTGACTACACGGAGAGAAATTTATGGCAAAATTTACTACAAACTATCGTAATTTTTACTCAATAAAATTGTAACGGTGGACTATACATTTCATTGAATAATTTTTGCTATAAACTATCGTAAAATTTCGTAGTGTAATAAAGTATAATATATTGTTTACCATGGTAAATTGCTTTTTTAAAATTTTAAATGTAGAATTCAGATAATGGATTTAATTAATAAATATGACAATTAATAAATGTATAATTTATTTCATACTTTTTTACATGTATTTTTTGGGAATAGGTATTCAATTTGTCGTCATTCAATTTAACCTTATAAATTATAATCGCTAGTCCAGCTCCAATCTCAGATGGTATAAAAATAAACCAATTTGAAATTCTATCATTTGTTAGCACTTGAAAATTAAAACCACAAACACAGAAGACTAATCAATTATTAAGTTCAATTAATTTATTAACATCGAGTCAATTGTGACATTTGACAAGACAAACAATGGACAAAAAGCAACAATCAAAGCAATTGTTATTTGGCGGGACTTTCAATAGCAAGCCAATCAGCTTTGCGATACCAGAGCTGTAAAAAGATTACGATAGTAAATTGTAATAATTCTTTTATAAACAGTAAATTTTGTAAAAACTATTGGAAAATTGCCTATAAAATGAGTATAGTCCAGCATTACGATACTTGTATCGTAAACGTTGCCAGAAATTTCTCTCCGTGTACAAACTTCTATTTTTTTTTGACAAAATCTTCGTATATATTAAATTGCCTTGTAATTTCTTGAAGGGCTTTTGGACTGTTTTCAGTAATGTTCCATTCTTAAGGGGGAGGGGGGTATCAGCAGTTTCGATTACCGACCGAGCTTTAACATACATAATTATAAATTATACAAATATTTATGCACATAAAATTTATAAAAGGTCTTTAGCTTTTTTGGAAGTGACATACTTTATAACTACATGATTTTTTACATCGTATCCTCAATGATTTATTTATAAAATTGTTTTGAAAATTGAACAGCTGTTTTTGGGCAATTTATAAACATTTAAAAAACATAGATGGCGCTGCCAGCCACGTTTTTATAATTTTTCTACATATTCCTGCAGTTCAAAAACTGTTGAGTAAAATAATGTATAAAAAAAATTCTTTTAAATCAACAACTTTGTGATTCGTTCAAAAGACATTGTCCCCTCAAGATTAAATTCATAAAAATCAGTAAATCGCTAATCAAAAAGTTGTTGAAGAATTTTTGTACGGTGTAAAAAATAATTTAGTTATAAAGTATGTCACCTCTAAAGAAGCTAAAGACTTTTTTTTAAATTTTATGTGCATAAATATTTGTATAATTTATAATTATGAATGTTGAAGCTCGGTCGGTAATCGAAACTGCTGATACCCCCCCTTCCCTCCCCAACCGTAAAATATCATTTTATGTGCACGAGTTTATGTGTGCAGTTCCACTGATCTCTATAAGAACTGGATTGCTGATGCTTATGGGAAAAAATTAATAATATGGAACGATTTGATGTGTAGCTAACGCCGCTACATCGTTTTAATAAACTTTCTCTGAAAATTACTTTCGAACTTGCTGGCACATAAGTTGAAAATTCCATTTGAAATTCTTAAAAAAATATTACAAACAAATGTGAAATTTCTATAAGTTCGGCAAATTTGTTTGAATCCCACCCTGGTCAGAGAAATAAGGATAAAGCGACACGAGCGCGACCCAGATAGTTTACAATCAGATTTTTTATATTAATTGTATACCAATTAACTTTTACACAATGGGATACGTTTATTATAACCTTAGAGAATTTGGATTAGTACCTAGACATATTTTATATTTTGCTCGGTAGCGAGTATTTCAACATTATCGGAAAAGACTCAAACTTGGCATGAATTTTTTTCTAAATCAACATATTTTTAGGGTGTGATGGAAGAAATTCCAAAATAACTAAAATAAAAGACAGACAGAGAGAGAGAGAGAGAGAGAGAATAAATCGTACCGTAGGAAATACCTCTCATGCCTCCTTGTCTGCCAAGGTATAATTATAATTTCCCATCCCTTTCAATACGTTATAAAGCATTTTTACTATGAGTGTACTGGACGATCTTTAAATGTTAATCGTCAGGTGAAGCTACGTTCTGACCGATAATCACGTCAAAACAGTGCCTTCTTTGAACCTAAATATCTTCATTATTGTTAGACATATGAAGTTGATTTTTTTAAAGAAATGTCAAGAAAACTCTGCTTTAGACGCTACGCATACTTTTCCCGACGTTTATGTGACTATTTAGACACGGGGTGGTGATAAACTTTGGCTGATTTGTCCAGTCAAAAGTACCCATAAGAAATTCTTATTTTGCGAAAAAAACATGCGTAGTGTTTAAAACAATCTTTCATCTGTAGCTGTGAAAAATTTCAAACCTATTGGTTAATTTATTCTATTCATTTTATTGGTTGAAAAAGTACTCTACAAACACTGCATGAGTGATGGCCCTTAAGAGTGGAAAGGGGGTGTTTTAATACTATTGGTGACTATTGCCAAACCGTCCTATAACTGACCACCCTCTTGCTGTTTCTATCTCTATTCTTATTCAACGATATTATGTTTAACAAAGAAAGAATGTTTCATTACCTACCCCCTACCCAAATAAAAATCTACCATCCTCATGGTGGCCAATGATGCTACATTTTGTTGTTGTATGTTATTTGTATTAAACGTGCAGCCGTGTTTGGTAGTTCTTTGCAAATACGAAATTTATTGAAAGCAATTGAAATAATGGCCTACCAAAAGAAGTTCGATATAATAGAATTCGCTGATGGAATTCAGGTAGTACCGGCATCGTGGGTAAATAAACAGGCGAATATATGTATGTGGCCAAGCCATTTAAATAACATACCAAAATTGATAGTGGAGGCACCATTGCCCATTAATATTAGTGAATGGGAAATATTGAAAATTAACAAGATTTACGGTTCAGTAGGTATGTGTTGACAAAATTGATTGCAAATTAATTAAATTCTAATTACAATTGGATTTTTTTATTCAGAGAACTGGGAGAGAGCCCAAGAAAAATTAAAAGAAGCCATCAACATCGCAGAGGTTTTGAATTCAGATGAAATTTCTGAACGCGATCTCAGCACCCTAAGAAAAGAAAAAAGAAGATTCATGGCAAAAAAAAGATTATCATCAAGTGATACGAAGGTGCCCGCGAAAAAAACCAAAACAGCAACGTACTGCTGAAGATTTGCCATGCCCATGGGCATGGTACATCATATTTTCAAAATAATACTTTCTTAAAACAAAATTAATTTCGCTGGCTTACACATACGAGGGTGCGTTTTTAAGTTCGCGGAATGAGAGGGTTGGAGGGGGGTGATTAGGCTCATTAGGATCGTAACGTGTTTAGTGACTCATAATTAGTATAAATACGAGATTTCATTGTTATTAGACTATTAGTCTTTGAGCTATCGCCAACCAAGCAACATAATCAGGAGTGAAAAGTGAAATATGGAAAAAATCGAATATCGTGCCGTTATAAAGTTCCTTACCAAGCAAGGAAAATCAGTTGCGACCATAATGGATGAGATGTCATCGGTTTACGGTGACTCTTGTCCAGGAAAAACCATGGTGTACAAGTGGCACAGTTTGTTTAAAAAAGGAAGGGAATCCCTTGAAGACGACCCGAGGCCGGGCAGGAGCATCGAGGTGACCGCGCCAGAACTTATCCAAAAAGTCGAAAAACTTGTACTCAACGATGCTCGACTAAAGAAGAAAGAACTCGCAGAAATGGTTGGAGTATCTGATACAACCATTTTTAAAATCCTGCACGATCATCTTGGCATGACTAAGGTCAGCGCAAGATGGGTACCGAGAATGCTCACGCCGCCGCAAAAGCAGCAACGCGTAGAGTGTTCACGTGCATTTTTGGACCTCTGCAATGAAGACAAGGATGGTGTATTGACTCGAATTGTTACTGGATATGGAACTTGGGTTCATCATTATGAACCTGAGTCGAAACAAGACTCTATGCAGTGGCATAAAAAGGGCACAGCAACCCCCAAGAAGTTTAAGGTGTCACAGTCAGCTGGGAAACTCATGGCAACGGTCTTTTGGGACTCAGAAGGAATATTATTGATCGATTATAAAGATAAAGGTGTTTCTATAACCGGAGAATACTACGCTTCAATATTAGAGCGACTAAAAGAAGCCATTAAACAGAAAAGACGGGGAAAATTGACGAAAGGTGTGCTGCTTTTGCACGACAATGTGCCCGTCCACAAGAGCCGCGTTGCGTTGGCTGCCCTGCTTAAAGTGGGCTTCGATATTTTGAACCACCCACCCTACAGCCCAGATCTGGCCCCGAGTGATTATTACCTCTTTCCAAAAATGAAAAAAGAGCTGCGGGGTAAAAAATTTACCACCGATGATGAAGTTAAGGAGGCAGTTTCAGCGTATTTCGAGGACAAAGACAAAACATTTTTTTATGAGGGTATAAATAAATTAATTGAAAGATCTGAAAAATGTGTCCGTCTTGCAGGTGAATATATTGAAAAGGAAAAATAATTTGGTTTTTTTATTTCAACCCCTTACCCTTCATTCCGCGAACATAAAAACGCTCCCTCGTATCTGTAAAAGACCTGGATCTCAATATTCAGTGGACATATTTTTTTCCAAAATCAATAATTATATGTAATACAGTGAATCATAATTATAATTCTCATCAAATTTGATTACAGAGACAACTAGATGTTCCATCCCAACCGCTACGGAAAAGGATATTACAGAGGTTGCGGCTACGTGGCTAACACAAGCAACCGCCCGCATAAAAAAGGTCAAATCGAAAATGGAGAATATTTGATGACAAATTATTATTTTATTGATATTTAAATGTATATATGTAAAAATAAATTATTATAAAAATAAAGTTCCTTATTAAATATATTGTGACATAATTATTATAATTTTATTGTTTACAAGTATATAAAATTCATCAATTACTTATGTGATTTCATCAATTTTTCTCATAATAAATAAACATTTCAAATTATTTCTTCTTCTTTTTTTCTTTGTTTGCGGCGTCAATAATATTAACTCTTTTGACATCGCAATCTGCTAAGACAACCTCCACCACACCCTAGGGTTCGATTTTTATTATTAATATAATTAATTATTAATATCATAATATTGCATAATTTATATGCAATAACACGCCGTGCCACATATATATTTTAACGCTTGACAGCGATTAAAAAAAATATTACGACGCTTTACCTGCATTCTTTTAGATCGATTCAGAAAATATAGGGCGGGCCACATACGCGCCCCAAGCAACAACCCCTCCCCCTTCACGCTGGTAGTTGAGGCCCTTGCAATAGATTTTGCAAATCATCTTGCAGCAATCTGTTTCACAACTTGCCAGGACCTTGCACGACACGTTATGGCAAGGTTATGGTAGCCTCTGAGAGCGGATATAACAACTTTCCAGCAAGTTGCAGAAAAAGGGTAATTGCAAGGTATTTGGTTGTTAGGGTTATTAACCCTTTAGGTACTACAGCACAACATTTTATTGTTGCTACAAAGACGGAATTTGAGGTTTAAAAAATTAACGGAATACCTAATAAATTAATCGCTCAAAGCTATGATGGTGTATTAATACTAATAATAATAATGAGTAGTAAACTAGGCGGTGTACAGGCAAAAATTAAAGAAGAATTTTTATTCATTGTTATGCTCATCAATTAATTTAATACATCAGAAAGCGGCCAGTCAACACAAAACAATCAAAATATTTTTTCTTCTTTTGTCGGAAGATTGCCTCAATGCACTGGAATGCTGGATAGAATTATAAAAATAAGATTAACCTAAGCTGTACCGGCAAGATGAGCTTTTAACACCAAGTGCGTTGAAATTGTGTTTAGATACAAACATGATATATTATATTGCCTAGACATAAATCAAGCTTGTGGTATGAAGAGCTATTTGAAGAGCAAACTTTTTATGTTGGTTGAATTTTTTTATGAAATAATGCCCCATGTTGAAGAATTATTTATATATTTATAAATATTGATGTTCTAACAGTTCAGAATTACATATTTAGCATCTTAAAATAGTAATATTCAAAAAGTGAGAGATAATATTTTACAGACAAAGACAAGCACATCATCACCGGAAAGAGGAAAAATTACTCTAAATGTAGAATTGTAGCAGAAATTTGTGACATTGTGTTGTCAGAAATAAAACATCGACTTGGATTCACCGACCATCTCATGATTTCAGTTATTTCAGTCCCAAAAATTCGAAGCATTTACCACTAATTTCCCTCATAATATTTTAAACTTAGCAAAATCTAATTATCCCACAATAAACATTTTAAAACTTAAATCTGAATTAGAAGTGATTTACAGTCGTGAAGATTTTCGCAATAAGGCTGGCGCACTTGCGGTACAACTTTTCCTTAACATGAATTTGTCAGAAACGTTTTCCTAATCAATACAGTCGCTAAATGTTTTGTATAATTTACCAATGACAACGGTAGAAAGTGAAAGAAGTTTTTCGACTCTGAAACTAGCAAAAACATTTTTTCGAAATACAGTGGGGCAGTTTAGGCTTAGTACTCTATCAATGCTGAGCATTGAAAAGACATTAGTCAAAAAAATTGAGAATTTTAATGAAAAAGTGATCAATTATTTTGCGGACATGAAGGGCAGAAGAACTGATTTAAAATACAAGCCGATTTAAGGTAAATTTCTGTTTTTTTTATTGTCGGTGTTTTTACTAGGTACCCTAGGTAATGCCCATAATAATTTCTTCGAAATAAAAAAAAATTAAACTGCACACATTTATAACTAAAAGAAAACTAATGATAAATTTACACCTAAATATAAGATTCAATATTTTGAAAAAAAAACCCACGGGCCGCCACTGCTAATCAAGAGTAAGTGGAATTTACAAATCATTTTATTGTTTATTTTCTTCTATTTTCTCTCAATTTTGTTTTAACGACTGTACAAATTTTAATGGAGGGCACTGACGAAATTCTTCCTGTGCACCTAAATTCTCCGACTCTCTTTTTTCTTTTGGTTGCTTTCAACAACTGAAATATCCTTTGTAAAAAAGGACTACAAATGCTATAAAAAATGATGAGTATAATAATAGAAATGTCTTGAAGCACTTCCAAATTACTGCCTCCATTGTTTTCAACTTTATAACATGCTGAAGTTTGCTGTACTTCTTATAAAAAGCAACTGAATCTTTCTAAGTTAAGTTATAGTAACTGTAGAAACACCATAACAGGGAAAATTAATATGTGAAATCTTAATTGAGTTCTTTCTGTTTAAATTTGCTTACTGCCTCTAAATAGAGAAATACTGATTAACAAGATGATTATAATTAATCACAACTTAGACTCAACTTTACATGCATTCGCAGTGGCGTATCTACGCTACTTGGGGTCCGCCCGCAAAAAATTCGGGGGGCCCTCTCTAAAATAAAAGAACTACCACAAATTAAAGTGATCCATAACATAAAATCATTTAAATTGCTTCTATTCCCAATACACTGCTTTCAAAATGATACTAATTTGTCTCATAAACTTTTGTTACACACTTGAACTATTTACAATTATTTTAATAATATGTTTATTCAAAAGCTCGTTTTTTTTTACTAAAAATTCGGTGATAATATCGTCCAAATTAATATTTTGTGTGTAATCGCTTTTACTCAAAGCTTTAAGTTGAGATTGTGACATTGTGCTTTTCAAATATGTTTTTATCAAATTTTATTTCCAAAATGACTTTTTCGATGTTGCAGAAGTAACAGCCCGTTTAGACGTTCAAGCCATTTGCGCAAACTGGCTTGCACAAACCAGTTTGCGCAAATAAATCGTTGCGTGTAAACGATGGCATGAAGTTTGTGCAAGCCAAAAAATTTGGCTTGAGTAAAATCTGCTTCGACAGAAAATTGGCTTGCGGTTGGTGTATTGGCATGAACCCCAACCTATGTAAAAAAATTCGTATTATTGTGTTCGATAAAATGCCCACCGAAAAGGAAGTTGTTTCTGAATTTATTGAAACATATATATCGTTTCCCTATTTATGGAAGATAAAAAGTCGAGAGTACAGCGAAAACAAATCCCGTTTAAGCAACCATTGTTTAGACCATTTCCTTTTAGCCTTTAATTGCCTTTTCTTTTTTATAAGGCACACCGCAGCCGTTGCAAGAATTAATTCTTGATCCAAATCTTCCATTTTTAATAATAATAATGCAATTAACTACAATTTTCAGACTTCCTCACACCAGATTTGCGCAGACTAAACTGAACGTGTGAACGACAACATTTTATTCAATTCATTGGCTTGCACAAGCCAATTTGCGCAAATGGCTTGAACGTCTAAACGGGCTTTAACAGGAAGTATCAAAAATAATTGTTACAGTGCACAGGTCATCAAAACTGCTTCTGTTACATCTATTTTTTATGAATAAAAAAATTTGACAAATCTTATGTAGATACTTGCTACATCTGAATGTTCTGACAGTATTACAGTCTTCAAATTAATTATTTACTAAACAGTATCTTCTGGGTACTTAATTGCAAGATTTCTTGATTTAAAAATAATTTCTTCATTTATTTCCACTAATGTTATAATTCAAATCTCTTTAGTGATGTTAACAATCTACATTTTGTCTAGTTATGTTTTTTAAGATAAGAACAAAAGTACTATTGATTCTATGAAGTTTAGACTACGTATGTAGGAGGTTTTTAGAAGACTACCTATTTCATATGTCAACTACTTTTTTAAAGACAATTTTTTCGTTTTTTTCTTTTGCACATAAGCACATATTTATGAAAATATTTTCTTTTTCTTACATTGTGGGGCCCGTCCGCACGACGGGCTCTGCGGGCCCTATTTGTACGCCACTGTGCATTCGGCGGTCATTAAAATCGTCTTTGCTCTAATAACTCTCATTAGATTATATTATAATGTTTATATTTCAATCGAAATCAACCGCAAAGCTGATGTTAACGGGTAGTAAATAAGATATGATCTAAACAACTTCCACTGTTTTCCGGTCCTACTGTGAAACTTACTATTGTGTAGAAAATAAACAATGGGCGGCTGTTAAAACAAATCTTTCGCTGATTAACGACCCACCACACAACCATTTTGTATCGTTTACATCACCGTAGCCTAAGATAGCCTAAAATTACAACTTTTTTTTTAAATCTTGGCGAAAATTACGTATTTACCATATGTGGAAACTCCTTAGCTAAAGATGGTATACCACCGTAGGCATAGCGAAAGTCGCGCTTAAGATTTGCTACACATTCTATGATTTCAATGAAGAACAAACTTAAGATATTGCACTCTTCAACTTGAAAAAGAAATACTCACTCTGTCGGCTAATTATTCCAAGTCCATTGGCCAAAGTTTGATTTTTTTGTGGACAACATACGACCGGTGAATTACGCATAAAACCACAGCTTTGTGGTGCTTGTCTTGTTTTTAATAGATCCGTAGCGTAAGGACAATATTTTACAAATTTACAAACTCCACTCTGATTCGTTGCTTTCAGCAGACAATAATTACCTTATTTTAATAGAAAATAAACGGTAACTTTCGTTTTAAAATCAATTTAAATTGTTCTTACCAATATCCTGTCCAAGACTGAGAGAAAACAACGTAAACAAAACCACCTTGGAAGCCGACATCATTAATACTAAATGAAGATATTGAAGATGTTGTTGTTATTAAGTAATTAATAACCATTTGGGAATTGCCTTTTAACTGAATTTCCGTAGTTTTCCGTTTTTGTTTCTTTTATATATTTTGGTGATTAGAAAAACCTTATTTTCTGTGCACATTTATGTAGAAAATTATTGTTCAATTTATAATCAAGGATATTTGTCAATCCGCGTTTTTTCCGAGATAACCAGTTTTAGGTAGAAACTGGTTATCCTCGTTAATTAAGAACTGTATTCTATTTTTGAAAAAATAGATATTTAGAGGAGTTACACTTATGGTACTCGATGCCTTATACTAATCTGAGTCGAAATTCTAAAGCAGCGTACTCACCAAGTGCGCATTCGCAAACAGCATTTGCGAACGTTGCAAACGTTTGCAAATGCAGTGAGTACGCGGTGTCCACACCAAAAATGCATTCGCGAACATTCTGAACGACTCAAATTTGGAAAATAAGATGTCGCCACCATATCGATCTCTACCACGGACAATAGTTTTTGTAGAAATTCGTTTATTTACAATGGCTCCGTCGCTGAGTAAAGTCAGTGTTTGTGCTGCATATTTTATAATCTTTAGCCGAATTATCGAATAAACTGCTAGTTCCATATCCGTATCCGTATCCGACACATCACTAGTAGGAATATGTGTTTCATATATATTTATCGAAGTCAAACCATTAGAAAAATTGATTAAGGAAGAGTTAATTAACAGACCGCTTTTGCTTATGCTATTAAGATCTTCGTATGGTAATGACATTCAAGGAATTTAGGAATTTCCAACTAAAAAATTTTCGTTACTTTGGACAATTGCATTCTTTTGGTAATCAAGATTGAAAGGTGTCGATTCTATATTACTTTACAGTTTAATCTAGAAGTAATAAAAAGTATGTTTACACTGAAATCAGTGTGACGATATTATACAAAAAAGTCATAAAACTAGGTGTCTACACAATGAATCTTCAGGTACTAGCAGCTGATAGAAAATAAAAGAACCGCATACATGCGGTACCTACAGGTCATAAATTTCAAATAGAATCGACAAATGCAACTTCTGGTGTAGATTATAATGAAACAGGTAGATTTTTCAAAGATGAATAATTAGAGAAAAATGAGACGAAATTATAGAAACAAGCTCAAACACTTTTTATTCAATTATGTGTCCTGATACTTTTATTTGGTATTGAAAATTTTGCTTTATAATTGTTAGAAATAAATAATTTAAAAGCAAAGAAACTTTAAATGATGGATTAAATTGTTACTATTGTTTTTCATTTATAGGTATATTTTGCTACCAAATATAAAGTAAGATATTATCCCGTGTCGAAATTTAAAGGCTACATTGATTATTCTGGTCCATTAATTCTTCATAACCATTATTGCAAAACAGTGTCAAAGTTGTTAATAATAATGATGATAGCGACATACTCTCAACTGATGAAGATTTATTTTAAATATTATATCTTTTATTATTAATATTTTAAATTAATTAATTTCTTAAAGAATTGTCAGAGAGATAGAGGGAGGGAGAGAGAGAGAGAGAGACCAAAAATCCTACGTACTAATAGGTGACAATAGCCAGAAAAGTAGTTTATGATTCAATAAAAGTCGCACTCGAAATTGTCAAAAGCAATAAATTCTACATTGGATTGTCTTTATTACTTTTTTGTAAGTCATAATGAATTAACATAGTGTAAAAAAATGAGACATAAATGAGACGAAATTACAGAAACAGACTCAAACATTTTTTATTCAATTGCATAGATAAAAACAATAACAATTATGGTAAAAATAGCTCAAGATGATTGATATTATCATACAGTTAATTTATTTCTTTTTATATTTTTAAGTTGCTGTAAATAATGAATTTAAAACCGATTAGGGTTGTTTTTCTTTTGTTTTTAATATTTTAGCAGTAATGCATACATAAGATCCAATTTTATATTTAATAGCAATATGGTCACAAATACTGGAATTTCCGACTATTATACTTGTAGGTATTAACCCAAATTGAGGGACTAATAAAATTCGGCATGGTTGATGTTTAGCACCATGTTTCTTTGTTGACAATATTAATACGAAAAACGTGTTTGTCTAGCATTGCACACGAATCAACGCAAAAAAATCTTAATTTGAAAAATACAGTCAATTCATTTCTTTTTATATTTTTAAATTGCAGTAAATAATGAATTTAAAACCGATTAGGGTTAAAATTGACAATAATAAAGTCTTTTGTATTTGAAAATTAATATTTTAAATTTAATCATTGAATTTATGCGGTTTATAGAATGATTTTGAAACTTTTCTCATTATTCCCTTTTTTGAGAAGTATTTTCCGTATATTTTAACTGTAGTACATTCCAATAATATCTCAAAAGCTCAAAGGGTTTTAATCTTTCTGTTTTAATAAAATCAATAACAATTATGGCAACAATAGTTGATTATTATGACTATCATTTATCATCACAATTAATTGATTTCTTTTTATATTTTATATCTTTTTATATGTTAAAAATTTAATTGATGAATTTTAAACCGATCAGGGTTGTTTTAGAGTAAACAATAGCATCCATAAGAGAAAAGTCCGTGGTCTCTGTAAAAAACTTTTCAACATTCCAAGAGACTTCAAGTCTCTCCAAAAGAAAGAGAAGAATATATATTTTATCCTTATAATCGACAATTTTAGAGTGACCGTGAATTGTCTTTGGTCTCTCGTAAATAATTTGCGTTCAGACTAGAAAGACCAGACTCACAGATTTTTGGAGAGACTTGCCTCTGCTATTTTGCGCAGACCACGTCGATCTCTCCTATTTTCGCGCAGACTTCATTCGCACGGATTTGTCTCTCTAGTCTGAAGGCGACAAGAGACAAATCCGCAGACAAGTCTCTCCAAATGTCTTTGTAAAAGTATGTGTAAAAGTCTCTAGGTCTCTCGTTGCATTTATGTGACGTCATCAACAACGCATACGGCTGCATGAGTTATCGAGGTAATGCAACCAAACCATGCGACATTTTCAGCGCCATTTTCACCATGGGGTATAGATACCGAAGGCCGAACGGTATAGGCTTTTTCACGATGTTTATGTACGTACATAAAAATGAAGATGTATTTTTGTAAACATAATTTTTTTTAAAAAAAACTATATTTCTTTATGAAAAAAATATTTCAATAATTATTTCTGATCGTTAATTCATTGCAAATTCCAACCCTTTTAATTATACTATGATGTCTCCACTTTCTTATATTTGTTGTTGTTTCAAAAGTCTCCTCACTTCCATCTATATCAATTGCCAATTCATCATGTAAAAGACAAATGTTATATATCAACGATGGGCAAACGCGGCTCTCGGAGCCGCATGCGGCTCTTTGTTGGGCTAAGTGCGGCTCTCATTGAAAATTTAAATCCGTTATAAGATAAATAACCATATTAATTTGAAATTAAATTCGAATTCTGTATTTAAGTATTACTATGTTACTATTGTGCGGCTCTTTATGACATACGAAAAACCGGACTGCGGCTCTAATTGTAGTAGTATGTGCCCACCCCTGTTGTATAGTCTAACAGTATGTGATCTTGTTCTTAACAGAATGGAATTATATTTGTAATTTCATAATTTTATACAAAATAATTCAGAGCAATATTTTTCAACATTTGTTGAATAAGCATAATTTAGACCCCATCTGCAAGCCATAAATACAATAGGGGCCTTTACACTAAGAGACTTTTGCGCAGATTTTAGGAGAGACCAGACTTTTACACAGACAAGTCTCTTAGTGTAAATGCAACGAGAGACCTAGAGACTTTTACACATACTTTTACAAAGACATTTGGAGAGACTTGTCTGCGGATTTGTCTCTTGTCGCCTTCAGACTAGAGAGACAAATCCGTGCGAATGAAGTCTGCGCGAAAATAGGAGAGATCGACGTGGTCTGCGCAAAATAGCAGAGGCAAGTCTCTCCAAAAATCCGTGAGTCTGGTCTTTCTAGTCTGAACGCAAATTATTTACGAGAGACCAAAGACAATTCACGGTCACTCTAAAATTGTCGATTATAAGGATAAAATATATATTCTTCTCTTTCTTTTGGAGAGACTTGAAGTCTCTTGGAATGTTGAAAAGATTTTTACAGAGACCACGGACTTTTCTCTTATGGATGCTATTGTTTACTCTAAAACAACCCTGATCGGTTTAAAATTCATCAATTAAATTTTTAAAATATAAAACGATATAAAATATAAAAAGAAATCAATTAATTGTGATGATAAATGGTAGTCATAATAATCAACTATAGTTGCCATAATTGTTATTGCTTTTATTAAAACAGAAAGATTAAAACCCTTTCCGCTTTTGAGATATTATTGGAATGTACTACAGTAAAAATATACGGAAAATACGTCTCAAAAAATGAGGAGAGTTGCAATATTTTTGCTTAAAAAAATGATTACAAAATTTGATAAAATCATTCTATAAACCGCATAAATTCAATGATTAAATTTAAAATATTAATTTTCAAATACAAAAACCTTTTTTATTGTCGGTATAATCGGTTTTAGATTCATTATTTACTGCAATTTAAAAATATAAAAAATATAAAAAGAAATGAATTAACTGTATTTTTCAAATTAAGATTTTTTCGCGTGCACAATGCTAGACAAACACGTGTTTCGTATTAAGACAGTTTTTACAAAAGAGAATATTGTTAACAAAGAAACATGCCGAATTTTATTAGTCCCTCAATTTGGGTTAATACCTACAAGTACAATAGTCGGAAATTCCAGAATTTGTGACCATATAAAATGAAATAAATTAACTGTATGATAATATCAACCATCTGGAACTATTTTTACCATAATTGTTATTGTTTTCATTTAAATAGAAATATTAAAACCCTTTCCGCTTTTGAGATATTATTGGAACAGTAAAAATATGCGAAAGATACGTCTCAAAAAAGGGAATAATGAGAAAAGTTTCAATTTATTCGCACAAAAAATTATTAAAAAAATTAAGAAAATCATTTCATAAACCATAGAAATTGAATGATTGAATTTAAAACATTAATTTTCAAATACATAACCTTTATTGTCAATTTTCGCGCTGGATCTTGCGCAATGCTAGACAAATTGTCTCTCTAAAAGTCTCACGAATCTTATTTTACGTGTAAACGCGTGATTTTAGGAGAGACCAGAGACCGAGGCAAAAAGTCTTTGTAAAAATCTATGCGTTGCATTTATACTACAGAGACTTTTGGGCGGATTTAAGTGACCTTGATTTGTCTGCGGATTTGTCTCTGGTGTAGTGTAAACGCAACTTGTAGAAGTCTCCGGATTTGGTCTGTGTATTGGTCTCTGTAAAAATCTCTGTATTTGTATCTGAAAGACTTGTATGCGGACAAGTCTCTTAGTGTAAAGGCCTTTATTGAAAATATTTATCACAAACTTTCGGGAATAGTTTCAAACGTTTGCAAATGTTTGCAAATATCATACGCGTTTGGTGAGTACATGATCGCGAACGTTTGCAAACGTTCGGTTACACGGTGCGCGCTTGGTGAGTACATGACAATACTATATTTAATAATAGTCCGTTATGTGCTGATTTCGAAAGTGGTGAATTTTTATATTTTAAATAATTTAAGGTTAAGTTTGTTACAATGTAACCAACATAAACCCTAGTTTCTCTTAAAAATCACTAAACTCTGTCAAATTTAGTTAACAGTGAATTTAGTTGACAGCAGTGTTAAATTGAAATATTTAAAATGACACAACGCAAAAAAAATTACGACGTTAAATTTTGACATAATGTCAACTGACATAGAATTTGACATAGAATGGTGCAACCCACCCGTAAGTGGTTAAAGTGCTCATTTTTGTATCAAATTCGATGAGATGTTTTTGAGTACTGCTAAAAAACCAATTATACAGTAAGTACTGAGACTACGATATAAGGTTTGATTGCTTTTTTTTCCAGGTCCGGCTACAGAGTGTAATGCACCCGGACCACTTACTTTTTTATAAGGTCTAGAGGTTCTTATTATGAAGGAATTTAGGGCTCCTTGAATATGACTTGCGCCCGGACCCTTTTGTAGAGAAAACCGATCCTGTCTCTTTCTAACTTATTGCGGTGGTAATGATTGTAGGTACTTTACCCATAATAATACAGATAACAAATGACCTATCGTCTGTTTCTGGTTAATTAGCAATAAGCATGCAATAAATTTGATTATTTTTATTTAAAAAATGATTTTATGCCATCTCAATCAAATTTTGGATTGTAAACCTGATGAAATATAGAAAAACACATAAACCTTCCTTGCTAATTATATCAATTTTTCGATCGATACTCGCCAACTGCTGATTCCAAGCCGAAAAATGCAATTGGAACGTGTCCCAAACATGTGATTTTTTCGATAAATCATTAGAATCTCGTTCAATGCTGATTAAACGCTCTTCTAAATTCTTAGAGAATAATTTATACCATTTGTGCAATTGCGCTAATTGTAAGTATTCAAATGGAAAAAAAAGAAAAATAAAATTGATTAAATAGAAGATTAAATTATTGGATGTTACCTGTCAGCACAGCATTATTGAAGTTGGCTTCATTAGTCATTAATTCATGATTACTACGATCTAAATCATGATTACCAATTATATTGTTTATTGATATTATTATGAACAATAATCGGAACATTATTATTTAAAAAAGTGTTGACGATTAATTGGATTCGTTTGATTGCAAACGCAGATTTCAACTGAATGTAAACAGAAAAATATCAATTCAAGGGCGAAAACATTCAAGAAGACGTTGACTTGGAGATTTAATCGAAGACAAAAAACGATTAAATTTCCAGATGTTTCCTCTGGTTCAATCGCCAAAAATTTATAAACAACGATCAAATTCTTGATAAGTGATCATCTCAATCTTTATGTGTAGTAGATCGAAAATTTTGAAAAAAGTATGGTTAATTTTAGCTTTCTTTTACATGATTGATAAATGCTCAAGGGTTTTACGTTAAGGTTCGCTTAATAGACTTATTTCAGCAATTGCTGAAAAAATCTGAAACAAGACTCAACTAAAATTGTCTACTGCTGGAGATGAGTTGTGCACGGTTGAATTTTTAATTATTTTTTTTTAAATATTGGACACTAAGAAAAAACTCTTGCATTCGTTTCCTGTATTAATGAGCTATAACCACAAATCAAAATCTAATAGAAACTTATTTAATTAAATTGATTTTTTCGTCTTTTTTATTTGTTTATTCCGAGAGGAATTGTGTTATTTATAGACCATAATGTGCTTCATGTCTGTATTCCTTCTTCTGAGATTTACATCATTTAAAAAAAAACCTTACTTATTTCGAAAAATTTTTGTTTATTTACGGTACACACGGGTCTGTCACCAATATTTTTATCGACTTAAACAGAACGTGATGGTTAAAAGATTTCCGAAGACAATTGACTTATTATTATTCCTATTTATTAAAAAAATTAGCATCGACACTATTTCTATTAAACAGTAACTACATTTTTATCCTAGTTGGAATTACGACCATAGCACATATTCACCTGGCCAAACAATGCTTTCAATCCATGGTATATAACCGGAGACTCTTGTATAGACACCAGCGCTGTTTTTAAAACCGCACGCTTTACCAAACGATGTTACACCAATAATCTGAAAATATGTGAGCCTGATCCCTAGATCGTAATAAGAAATTTGCAATGGTCCACCCGAATCTCCTGGACACGTATCTTTACCATCCTTATCACCAGCACAGATTTGTATCTCTTCTCTAATACCCTGCTCCAATTGTTGTGTTGGTACATTAGCATAGGCTTCTCCACACTCATTATAATCAATAAAATTCAAATAAACTTTCAATAAATGCGAACTAGGTTCACCTTCATAATCGGTTCGGCCCCAGCCGGTGGCTGTGATTTGTTCTTTTGGTATGTCATTTGCTACATATAAACATGCTGGTCTTATATAGTCATTAAATTTTACAATCCGATCTAAGAGTAATAGAGCTATATCGTGATATTTTGATGGTGGTTTATAATCGGGATGGCGAAAGGTTTCACTAACTTGGAAATCTTCAGGTGCCGCATCGTCGGTTGTGCTCTTTATATCTAAATCGCCCAAACGGGCGATTTGCACTTTACCACTATAAATAGAAATTAAACATTGGAATAAGTAAGAAAAGTATTAAAAAATTATCTTTTTAGTTTGATGTGCAAAGACTCGAATTTATTCCCCAAAAGAATCACTTTGAAGGGCTAGTTTTAGACTAAGGGCTCTAAGGACGGATTCTACAGTTCATTTAACACCGAATGATATTCTGACAGAAATTTTCTATCGGTATAAATCGTAAAATTTCAGTTTTACATATCGAGAGTAAAGTGCTGTTTGGAATATTCCTTAACTCAGCTTTATTCTACCTAGGACCAGACTGATGATGTAAATCGGCGTTTATTAGTCAACAACGACCGATGATACCTTTTATAGCAACATATTAACAGAAAAGTTTAAAATTTCCATATTCCAATAACAAAGTGTATACAGAGGCGCAAAGGTGGGCAAACCAGGTGGATAGGAAAAATTTCGTTACCGTTCGTTGGTGAAATTTTTACATGAGTCGAATAATAAGATAGAGTTGCAAATCTCACCCACCCTTAATCATCTTGATTGTGAGTATAATGATTTTATCCGACATAGTATGATTGATACCGGACAGTAACATTTCGGAGGAGAGCAGAGATTAAATAAAGAATTTTATAATATCTTGGTAAACGACCAGAAATGGTAATTATTATATTTTTTTTGGTTTACAAAATACAAAATCTCTGTCCTTCTCAGACACGTAACTGACGCGTATCAATCATGCTATGTCGGAGAAACTCATGATAGTTTGGCAAGTCTTAGGCAAACTCTTATGACAATGGGTGTCGTTCCCAAAAGCAATGTGGACACGTTTACTAAGCTCATCAAGGGTAGGTGGGATTTACAAATCCATTTTATTGTTTACTTTTTTCTATTTTCTCTCAATTTTGTTTTAACGGCTGTACAAATTTTAATGCAGGGCGCTGACGAAATTCTTCCTGTGCACCTAAATGGTTTGCCCATCCTGTATGTACTGCATCCATCCGACCCTGATTCTACCTCTCTCTTTTTTCTTTTGGTTGCTTTCAGCAACTGAAATATCTTTTGTAAATTGTAGAAATGACCCTAAAACGTAAGTCTGCAAGACAAAAGGACTACAAATGCTATAAAAAATGATGAGTATAATAATAGAAATGTCTTGATACGGTTCCAAACTTTTACCTCCATTGTCGTCTTAGGCCAAATTAGGTGAATATCTTGGAAAATCGACATACCCAGTATATTACCACGTAAAAACTTGTATTTTGGCATCCTAAAACTGTTCTCAAAATTCACAAATAATTGGATGGTCGCAAGTTTTAAAGTCAGGGCTCAAAGGTCACAAAAATCGAATTTTTACATTTTTTGCAAATATCTCGTTTTCTATGGGTTTTACGCTATTTATATTTATTATCAATATTGTAAAGAATTAAATTCTCTACAACTTTTGTATTTAACATTTTTTCATACCCTGAACTGTTTTCGAGATAGAGGGCGGAGAGCGCGCGGTCAGATAATCATGTCAGGTCAACTGGTAGTCCCGATCAAAAACTGGATGAACTTGCTGCAGCATTTGTAGAAGAAAACTGTGCGGTTCAGAGATTATTTGAGAGTGGAATGCAAACATTATTAGCGGTTTATAATGCTCCAAAATCTGTGGATAGTATCGATCATCTCCGTTATGCACTATACGTCAAGTCAACAAAGTCGAATAAACCTGTGCAGTTATCAAATATTCCACCAACGAGTGGAGCAGCTCACCAACATTTCAATCGCGTTTATTATCAAATTCAAAGTTGGTTAGGGCATGATTTAAAACCCCAGGAATGGGGTTGGACAATGCGTAACGAATTCCTGGAACCTATCATGACTATTTTACTACCTGCTCCAGATGAATTACTCAATACAATATTCTGTAACTGCAAGAGTGGCTGTGGCTCAAGATGTGGATGCAGAAAAGCGGGGTTACAGTGCTCTTTTGCTTGCGGCCAGTGTAATGGACAAGCTTGTCTCAATGCTGTACCATATAAAACCGATATTAATGATGATAGAATCTTTGACCTAGAAATCATGAAGGACATGGAGACAAATGTCGTTGAAGGCGGTAATGAAGAGGAACTTGAAATTTTGCAGCAGCGGGACGATGACGACGATGATGATGAAGAAGAAGAAGAGAATTGAAATTAGAACTTGTTCTCGAAATTTTTATTACTTTTGACAATAATAACTCTATAAAATGACACTTTTAATAAAAAATTTAATCAAAAATTTATTTCTTTTCTTCTTTATTTATATAGAAAGTCATTAATATAAATTAGATTAGAATTAAAATATAATTTAAGTATTTTTCTCAACAATTTTTTAATTACATGACCAGGTAAGTGTTATTAAATAAATTGACACTTAATTAAAAATCGATAAGTAACCAAAAAAAAATGAATTTAATGAGAAAATTAATAAAAATTGATAATTATATAGATTTAGCAATAATTTATAACCTTAATATTACGAGTTTTGGATCGGGACTACCAGTTGACCTGACATGATTCTCTGACCGCGCGCTCTCCGCCCTCTATCTCGAAAACAGTTCAAGGTATGAAAAAATGTTAAACACAAAAGTTGTAGAGAATTTAATTCTCTACAATATTCATAATAAATATAAATAGCGTAAAACCCATAGAAAACGAGATATTTACAAAAAATGTTTTAAAAAAATCGATTTTTGTGACCTTTGACCCTTGACTTTAAAACTTGCGACCATCCAATTATAAGTGAATTTTGAAAACAGTTGTATGATGCCAAATTACAAGTTTTTACGTGCTAATATATTGGGTATGTCGATTTTCCGAAGTGAACTCCTATAATGACTGGACTAACGTGCTGAAGTTTGATGTACTTCTTATAAAAATCAACTGAATCTTTCTAAGGCTGTGTGCGATTTGGACGCTTTCACGCTTTGAGCGCTCACGCTTACAGACGCTATTTTTGGTCGTTCGATTTGGTGTTTTAGCGCTAACAAGATCAGCTGATCGCTTTGACAGAAGTCGTTCGATTTGGAAGCGAAATCGCGTCTAAGCGCGGAATTTTGAAAATTGACAGATAGTTTATTTGGTTTTAAAAATTTACAAATAATAATAATTACCGATCATTGGATAATATTCAAATATTGGCATAGATTAAATCAGATCAATTGGTATTAAATTCCTAATACATATTTATAATAAATGTAATTTAATTTTTTAGATCTAATCCCAATAAACATGTGATGGTTATTTACGTTGGTCTGAATTTTGATAATTCGCTGTTAGTATTAAACAATGTAATGCTTATTTGCATACCATTTTATATTTATATGACATGGCTGGAAAATTTCAGTGTCACAAGTTACAACCTTATTTTATGCAAAAATTACTTATCGTTTTAATTTCTCAATGTTAGCAATAGGTAATGGTATTGCGGCAATTTATGTGAAATTAATGAACGTGAATATCGTTGTTGATATGACGAACAATTTGATAACAAATTTTAATCAGCATTATATATTAGTTACATATATAAACGGTATTCATCACATTTGGAATTGTTATATCTATGGCAAATGAAGCATTGGAACATTTCTTTAGGTATCCTTATAATTTAACATGTACACAGCTTTGTAAAAAGTGGACCTAGGTGTTTTATAATTTAGTTCTTGTTGATCTGTAATTTCTCTTGATTATTAATTATAAGTAAGATTTCTTTGTTTGATTAAACGTGGCCTTCCGAGAACAAGGATTTGTAGATGTTCGACTGTTTGCCAATTCAATTGTAAAGATCAGTTATAGTAACCGTAGAAACACCATAACAGAGAAAATTAATATGTGAAATCTTAATTGAGTTGTTTCGGTTTAAATTTGCTTACTGCCTCTAAATAGCGAAATACTGATTAACAAGATGATTATAATTAACCACAACTTAGACTCAACTTTACATGCATTCGGCGGTCATCAAAATCGTCTTTGTTCTAATAAATTTCATTAGATTATATTATAATGCTTACATTTCAATCGAAATCAACCGCAAGGCTGATGTTAACGGGTAGTAAATGAGATATGATCTAAACAATTTCCACTGTTTTCCGGTCCTACTGTGAAACTTACTATTGTGTAGAAAATAAACAATGGGCGGCTGTTAAAACAAATCTTTTGCTGATCAACGACCCACCACACAACCATTTTGTATCGTTTACATCACCGTAGCCTAAGATAGCCTAAAATTACAACTTTATTTTCTAATAGAAATCTTATAAAAAATACTCCTAGTATATTTACCATATGTGGAAACTCCTTAGCTAAAGATGGTATACCACCGTAGGCATAGCGAAACTGTCGCTGAAGATTTGCTATACATTCTATAATTTCAATGAAGAACAAACTTAAGATATTGCACTCTTCAACTTAAAAAAGAAATACTCACTCTGTCGGCTAATTATTCCAAGTCTATTGGCCAAAGTTTGATTTTTTTGTGGACAACATACGACCGGTAAACTACGCAGAAAACCACAGCTTTGTGGTGCTTGTCTTGTTCTTATTAGATCCGTAGCGTAAGGGCAATCTTCTACAAATTTACAAACTCCACTCTGATTCGTGGCTTTCAGCAGACAATAATTACCTTATTTTAATAGCAAACAAACGGTAATTTTCGTTTTAAAATCAATTCAAATTGTTCTTACCAATATCCTGTCCAAGACTGAGAGAAAACAACGTAAACAAAACCACCTTGGAAGCCGACATCATTAATACTAAATGAAGATATTGAAGATGTTGTTGTTATTAAGTAATTAATAACTATTTGGGAATTACCTTTTAACTGAATTTCTGTAGTTTTCCGTTTTTGTTTCTTTTATATATTTTGGTGATTAAAAAAACTTTATTATCTTTGTACATTTTTGTAGAAAATTATTGTTCAATTTATAATCAAGGATATTTGTCAATCCGCGTTTTTTCCGAGATAACCAGTTTTTGGTAGAAACTGGTTATCCTTGTTAATTAAGAACTATATTCTATTTTTAAAAAAATAGACATTTAGAGGAGTTACACTTACTCGATCCCTTATACTAATCTGAGTCGAAATTCTAATGAAACTGACGAGAAATCATAAAATTCTTGTTTGATTTCAAATAAGAGCTTGAACATACATATTTGTTATTGAATATAAAGATGTTTTTCTTTTCCAAATATATAACGTCTTGATTCTAAATTTAGGCGTTAGTCTAATCATTTTGGAATTGGCCGAATTTGCCAATTAAAAAGAGTCTTGAATGATGAATGAATATCTTAGTCCCAATCCCTTCACACGAATTGTGCCGTATTTTCATTTACAAACGATATTTTTTGAATTTTCCACCTTTTTTTGTTATTATGAAGATTAGATTAATCGCATATATACGTTTTTGATAATAACCGAACAAAGGACACTTATGTAATGCTGTTTTTAGATTTGTTCGTTCTTGTTCAGTTGTGTTCCAGTCTTTGAAGTGTTAATGGTGTTTCGAAAAATTCTGCTTTTTTTTGTTAATTAATAATAGTTTATGTCTAGTGTTGGTGTTAATATGGTTGAAAAGATTTAAAGATAGGTACATGATTTCTAATTGTTTATTAAAAAGGAAAAAAGGTCAAGTTTTTATTACCTAATATCTGGACTTATACGTCTACTTTTACATCAGCGGTAGAATTATGACCATAACACATATTTGCCTTCAATACCTTCAATCCATGCTATAGAGGGTGTTTTTTCTAAACAGGGACGGCTGCGAGATCTCCCATTAGCCGTTAAGCAAAAGAAATTAAAGTCCCAAGAACGTGTACATCTGCCGATATAAGAAGGACCCAGGACCCCATACAATTTCTAGCTAACACCAAAAGAATGTTCTCGATACATGTAATTCAAAAATTTTTTTTTTCTTAATTTCTTTAAACACAGCCAAAAATTTAAATTCAAATTGTGCTTGAAAGGAGAGTTCATTAATTTCAATTGTAAACAATCTTGACCTTTCACAGATATTTACTGTTGTCGTTAAAAACTGTAAACATGCATGGCTCTTAAAGCAGTTGGTAAACATAAACAAGGTCACGCATAAACATGTATTTATACTAATCGTATTAATTGTTATTTTCTTTTGTATTAAAAGTAATGTATTTACTACTAAATTGCTTTTTTTGTTTTAATCAGTATTTAATTCATTGAATTACAATTTTTCTGTGTGTTGGGCAAAACGATAATAAATAATCAAAATTTTATGGTATATTTTGGAATAAATTAATTAAAAAATACGAACATTGTAATTTCTGTAAACATTACATATTCCAAATATTCAAACAAAGTGATGAAAATTACGCTAGGACAGTTGAACGTTGTAATAGAGCCTTCCATCCATCTGTCAAACATATTGTTTGTTTAATTGAGGACACTGGTACTGTTCGCACCTTCGAGCAGACATCCAACAAAGTGTACAGGAAATACTTGCTGCTGAATCCACAACGAGTATACAAAGATACAGTCGGCGTCGGTCCATATCTTTTTCGACGGTACACAAAATATTAAAGATAATGAAATTACATCCATACCGCCAGTCATTGCATCAAGATCTTTTACCAACAGATCGATCAGTGAGTGTGCGATTCTGTGAACTGATGATACGCAATAGCTAGACACACACGGGCAGATTTTTGCGGAGTCATTGGTGAAATCGGTCAAGACATTGGTTCGTTAAAGGGGTAAACGGAACGAGCAATTTTGACGCCGATATCTGTGAAAAACAGATCTGGCCAACCTGAATCTTCCGTTCTCCCTTTACAGACAGATTTTTGCGAGCGATATCTGTGAACTCACAGAACTGACAGATCGAAATTTGTCGATTCCCCTTAACACGTTACTTCTTTTTCAAACAAATTTTAGAGTACGATTTTACCGCGGATTTTATTGACGTGTGCGTCAACAAAATCCGTGCTAGACTTCACCCTCTTCGATCGTTGCTTTTTTCGAGAAAGTATGTGGTGTACCGCGTACATACCACCCGCTAAAGCAATCATTTTTCGTTTTGCCAAACATATGTTTTCGGCCATATTGTTTCACCACTCGATGTCGACTAAAGATCTGCCAGCGATCTCAGAAATCTTTCGTACATGCTCGAAAATCTGGACCTGTCAGATTTTCGTCGTTGAACGATCTATATCTGACAGATTTTACGCACTAACGAGTATATCTGATCGGGCGATACATATCGTAGGCAACAATCTGTAAGATGTGATTTACACGATAATGCGCGATGGCCGACTACATCTGAGAGATCAAAATCTGCTGTCCAAGTCGGACGATCTGGTCGGCCGACCAGATCTGCAGCAAAAATCTGCCCGTGTGTGTCTAGCTAATCCAAATTACCATTTGAACATCTTGTTCTCAGATGAAGTGATTCAACTATGGATACAAATAGTTGACCAGCAGCACATATTTTCAGTTAATATGTGGGTAGAATTAGTTCTAGTTATTGTTTTCCCTAATAGCTCCTAACTTATTCAGTTTTTTTTTTTATAACACAAACTTCGATATCTTCGATATTATAAATTACAGGACGATCTCGAACACGCGGTAAAATATGTACATTACCAGAGTACGAACAAACTTTCTTATTGTTTTTATATTAACTTCTCTTGGATGAAAGGCTGTATATTATAACGTTCAACTGTTAGCGCGTAATTTTCATCACTTTAAGTAAATATTTTAATATTTTTATACGTTCTGGTATCGTGAACGGCATGGTGATTTCTGGTGTTGCCGGATTGAAGATTTTGTTTATTGTTTAGATGAATTTACAGTTATTGCTAAGGAAAAATTCGGGGATTTTAAAGTTACATTGTTGCTACATGAAAACTTGATCTGCATTTTTTTTACTGAAATTGAGGAGATTAAGAAATGGAAAAAACATATTCGAATTTCATGTGTCGAGAGCATTCTTGTGGTGGTAGTTGCTTTGACGTACGGATAATTATATGACACTTGGGTTAAATTTTCCATATTTCCCGATTAGGTAGAAACTTTGTGGGGTCCTGGGTCCTTCTTATATCAGCAGATGTACACGTTCTTGGGACTTTTAGTTCTCTTAGTTGACGGCTAATGGGCGATCTTGCAGCCGTCCCTATTTAGAAAAAACACACTGTATAACCGGAGGCTCTAGTATAAACACCAACAATATTCTTAAAACTTCACGCTTTATGAAATGATGTTATGCCAATAATCTGATAATATTCGTGTGATACAGTTTTATCATAAAATGAAATCTGTAATGGTCCACCTGAATCTCCACAACACGTATCTTTACCATTTTTATCACTAGCACATATTTGTATATCTTCTCTAATACCTTGTTCTAATTGTCGCGTTGGTGTATTTATGTATGCTTGTCGACATTCATCATAATAATAAGTGACAATACCTAAATTAACTTTTAATTAAGGTGCGAATTGCGTTCACCGAGAAAATCTGTTAGACCCCAACCAGGTGCTATGACTTGATTCTCGGGTATTGTTTATAATGTATCAACATGGTGCTCTTATGTACTCATCAAATATTACAAATTGATCCAACCTAAGTAGAACTATATCAAGATATTTTGATGGTGGTTTATAATCGGAATGTATGAAAATGTCAGTAACTCGGAAATCTTCAGGCGCTGCATGGACGCGTCGGTTGTTTTGTTTATATCTATGTATGTCACCCAAACGAACAATTTGTATGGTGAAAATTTTGAGCTAAGAAATCCGTATTTTAATGCGTAAAACCACAAAATTACCCAACAATAGAGTCGGTAACAACAGAAGGGATATATTGCCTCTTGTAAATTTTCCAAAAATGTCGTGTTTGAAAATAATCAGATAGACTTTGTGAAATTTACAAAATGTCACGTACCACCCGAATAGGTACTTTTTCAACTACAATTTTGAATCTATTTGAAATTTTGTAAACTTCACAAAATCCATCTGGTTATTTTCAAACACGACATTTTTGGAAGATTTACAAGAATTGCCTCTTGTAAATCTTCCAAAAAGTTCTGTTGTTACCGACTCTATTGTTGGGTAATTTTGTGGTTTTTAAATCCGGATCTCTTAGCTCAAAATTTTCGCTATACGTTTCCACTCAAATTTGGCATTAGCATATTGCATCACGAGTAGAGAAAGTGTAGAAGGCTAAGAGTGTCAGTCACAATATCATCTGCACTTATTTATTCAGTAATAAATTAATTCTATACAGACCACTTAATAATTTGTTTAAATCTTCAAGAGCTTTGACATTTTGACAAGCCCAAAAGACTACAGCCCAAATAACCCATACTTTCTGGGCATCTGTTTAAACTTCATGTTCTTCTTAATTGACCTTACACATATTCTAGAGGACGGACCCCCTAAGCCGGTAATTACTTTTTGTGGCTTTCTACTAACAAATAAAGTTACTTTTGCTCTAATTTAAACAAACCTATACGAATTTTGCCACAACTCTGAAAAGAAATTTTTTCTTTTACTGGGGCACCACCGACCCCCCTTAAAAATGATAATTTTTTCTTTGATGCAGATTATTCTGTTGAATATATCTGTCATCATTGTGATGTATAATATATCCCCAGGATATAATTTTTTTAGACACAATTTTTTTGGGTGGTCTATTAAGCCCCAGGTATCGCATAATGGCTTAAAAATTTGTAAATATATTGAATCTATAATAATTTATGAAAAAACATTAAAAAAAAATTTTAACCAAATTTTGGAGGGGGTCCGTTGTGCCCCAGTAGGTACGTCATGCCCCATCCTCCCTACATACGCTATGAAATTATGAATTAATTTTACACTCAAAGGATATAAATTTTACGTTTAGGTTGATCTTATATAATATTAGACAGTGTGACCTACTACATTACTTTCTCTTCAAGAATTACAGAAAATGCGCTTTTCCTCCCATTACAGAACTTACTATAAAATATGTTAAAAATATGCAATTCAGCAGGAAATTCACCGGCAACTATAGACGGAACAAACTGATATTCAAGGTACATTCGACACTCTGTAAATTGATTAAATAAATTGTTCTCTTATACTAGAATTATTAGTTTGGTTTTACCTTTATATTGCCCGAGGATCAAAGTAAATCATATAAACACACCCAGCTTGCTAGCTAACATCCTTCAAACTCAATCAATGAATCCAAAGTATGTGTTACGAAATTAAAAATAATTATTCAGGGAATCCCTCTTAATTCAATGAATCCAGTTTTCTAATATATAAAAGAATGGTAATTGTTGTGAATTTTTATTATAATTATTGGCAATTCTATATATCCCGACTAAATTAGCATTAATCACAAGAAAAACTAACTGACTGAAAACTGGTTATTGTTTTCTTCAAATTTTCTAAATGTTGTCTGCTAGTTTGAAAAGAAAAAGTGGCGATTAAAAGGTTTTTAAAGACAATTGTTTTGTTATTATTTATTAAAAAATTGGCAACAATATGTCTTTATTATACAGCAACTATATGTATGTATTTGCTCTTTACACTAGTGTTGGAATTACGACCATAGCACATAATCACCTCTCCAAACGATACTTTCAATCCAAGCCACATAAGCGGAGACTTTAGTATACACACCAACACTATTCTCAAAACCACATGCTTTACCAAACGATGTTACACCAAGGATCTGATAATATTTGAGTCTCACCGTTTCATCAAAATATGATATCTGTAATGGTCCACCCGAATCTCCTGGACACGTATCTTTACCATCCTTATCACCAGCACAGATTTGTATATCTTCTCTAATACCTTGCTCTAGTTGTCGCATGGGTGTATTAACATAAGCTTGTCGACACTCATTATAATCAATAAAATTCAAATAAACTTTCAATAGATGCGAACTAGGTTCACCTTGATAATCGGTACGGCCCCAACCGGTGGCTGTGATTTGTTCCTTTGGTACGACATTTGTTACATATAAACATGCCGGTTTTATATATTTACCAAAATTCACAACCCGATCTAAGAGTAATAATGCGATGTCGTGATATTTTGATGGTGGTTTATAATCAGGATGACGAAAGGTGTTAATAACTTGGAAATCTTTAGGTGCCGCATCGTCGGTTGTGTTCTTTATATCTAAATCGCCCAAACGAACGATTTGCACTTTACCACTAGAAATAGAAATTAAAAATTACAACAAATCGATCGGCCCACAAATCGAGAAAATATAGTTTCTACTTTCCAGATTATTTCTTTAGTTTGCTGCGTAAAACTCACATTTATTCCCCAAAACGATCATTTTTAGGTACTAATTTTAGACTAAAGCGCAATCTTGCAAGTCATTAAGACTACAAATTTCTTGAAAAGTTTTTAAAAACTTTTGCCTGGATTATTTAGAGTTTCATAAGTTCCTAAAGGTTACTGTAGTTCTTTCAAAAAAACTATTGAACTTAATCTAGGCTAAGTGGTAACGATGGAAGCACCTCAATAAAACGGATTAATATGTGAACCTAGTTCATTTTTCCTTTCTTAACTTGCATATGACTTCTGCACAACAAAATACTGACTAAAAAGTAATTTCTACCTACTCGCGTCTCAGAGTGAGTTTATATGTAGGTATTTTGCGATTGTCAAAATCGACTTTGTTCGAGATTAACCTTTTACTATATTACATTATTTACATTTCGATCGAGATTTTCTGTCTTACTGTGAAACTTACTATTGTGTAGAAGATAAACAATGGGCGGCTGTTAAAACAAATCTATCGCTAATCAATGATCCACCACACAACCACTGTATATTCTTTACATCACCGTAGCCCAAGATAGCCTAAAATAGTAACTTCTTTCCTAATAGAAATCGTACAGAAAATCGTATATTTACCATATGTGGAAATTCCGCAGCTAAAGATTGTTCACCACCAAAAACCGCCGTACCAAAGATGCTACGAAGATATGACACACATTCTATTAATTCAAAAAAGACACAAAATTAAGATATTCCACTCTTCAAATTAAAAAAGAAATACTCACTCTGTTGGCTGATTATTCCAATTGTATTGACCACAGTTTCATTTTGTTGTGGACAACATACGATCGGTAAAGTTTGATCAAAACCACAACACTGTGGTGTTTGTCCTGTTTTCAATAGATCCACAGCGTAAGGACAATCTTCTACAGCCTTACAGACTCCTTTCTGATTCGTTGACTCCAACAGACAATATTCACCTTATTTTAATAGAAAACAAACGGTAATTTTCATTTTAAAATTAATTTGTTTTTACCTTCATACTGTCCCAGGCTAAGAGTAAACAACGTAAACAGAACTAGGTAGTTAACATTCTTCAGACTGAACGAATGTATTGAAGATACTGATGTTACTAAATAATTTATAACTATTTGGGAATTTCCTTTTAATTTAATTACTGTAGATTTCCAAGAAATATGTAGGTACATGCACAATTAAGAACTGGTTATTCCTATTAATTAACAACTGCATTCTATTATAAAAATGTTGTTAGTTGCACCACTATGAGTCAAGATTCCAACAAAACTGCAACTCTGCGGCATTTGTCTTGTTCGCAATAAATCTATCGCCTAAGAACAATTTTTTATATACATATAAAAAAATTGTCCTTAGGCGATCGATTTATCTGTAAAGATATATCTTTACAGATTCCCCTCTGATTCATTGCTTTGAACAATAATCGCCTTATTTTAGTAAAAAAAAGAAACGACAATTTTCGATTTAGAATAAAATTATTAATGAGTTTTTACCTTCATATTGACCGAAGCTGAGAGTAAACAACGTAAACAGAACCACATTGGTAGTTGACATTTTTCAGACTGAACGAATGCCTCCCAAGCTGTGCGTAGAGGCTATCATTATAATAGCTAGCTATTTTGTCCGAAAAATGCTGAATTAAAAACTGGTTATTTCTACTGATTAAGAACTGCATTCTGTTACAAAAATGTTTCGAAAAAAAATGGATGTTTAGACGAGTAATATTTTCTTGTTGCTGTTTGCACTAATTTTCGTTGATATTGTAACTAAACTGTTAAAAATTATAAAATTCTTCGTTTCAAATCCATTAGTAAAATGTGTGAATTGATTATTTTGTCTATGGTCAAAATTACCAGTCCCATTAATTATGACGTATACGACAACGCTTCATCTATTTATATAGGGCCGTTGTAATTAAAGGGGGAATCAGGACTATTACAGGGCTATGAGATTTGTGCATCTGATGATTTTTTGAATAAATCTACAACATAAGGACAATGTACTACGGCTTTACAAATTCCTATTTGATTGGTTGTATCCAACAAACAATATTCATTTGATATTAAAAAGGATTAATTTTCAATTCAAAATAAAATTATCAATTTATTTTTACCTTCATACTGCCTGACGCTGCAAGTAAGTACCATAAATACACCAGCATGATAGCTATATATAATATCCTTCCAACTAATTGTAAGTCAATGCATTCAAATTATATGTTGTTACTTGGAGACTGCCTCTTAATTAGTAGTTTCTTGATATACACAACCAAGGCCGGCCCGGGACCACAGCAAAATAGGTAGCTACCTGGCGCGGCACAATTTTAGGGGCGCACTTTTTAGTGGTTCCTATATTGAACTTCATGTGCAGCATTTTGTTAAGAGTACTTATGAATTTAGAAAAAAATCGATAGAACAGTCTTAACTTGAATCATTTAAATATGCTCAATATTGTACATTGGGGTACTATACTCTTTGAAACTTCTGTAGTTTGGAAAATGTTATTACTAGAAGAGTTATTTACTAGTGGAAGGTGGAAAAGTTTCAAATTCATTGGTAAACAATTGATCAATTCTATGTCAGGTTTTCAAAGAGGTTCAGTTTTTGAAAAATTCTCTCATTGTGAGTCAAAATTTTAAGATAAGGACAAAGTACAAAAATTGCTAACCCTGCAATTGAATTCTGATTAGGACCTGGAATATTCCAAATCCATTTCAGGAATTTTTTTTCTAAGTTTACAATTGTCTCTTTAGCCCCAACGTTTTCGCCCATATTGTGCCCTATATTTGGATGCTTATAATTTTTTTTCCACTTTTTGTTTGTTACTTTGAAGATTAGATTAATTGTGTACACATATTCTTGATAAGAACCGAGCAATAGACACTCTCTTAATAACCTTTTAGGCTTGTTCGTTCTTGTTCACTTGTGTTCCAGTTTTTTTTTATTAATGTTGTTTTGAAAAATTGTGATTTTTTCTCTTAATTAATAACTTGTCGGCATTCATAATAATTAAGGAAATTTAGATAAACTTGCAATAGATCTGAACTAGGTTCACCTAGAAACTCAGTTTGACCCCAACCAGTTGCCGTGATTTGTTCTTTTGGTATTACATTAAATGTTACAAAAACGCAAGCGCATGCACGCAACCAAATTGTCATGATAAAGAAGTCCGATATTAGGGGTGTGCGAATAGCGTTCGAATAGTACTATTCGATTCGAATTTCGAATCGAATAATTCGAAAATGCGAATAGTTCGAAATATTCGAATAATTCGTGAATTTTTCGAATAATTCGAAATATTCAAATAATTCGTGAATTTTTCGAATAATTCGTGAATTTTTAATTTGAAAGCTCACGAATAATTCGAAATTTCGAATAATTTGAAATTTTCGAATAATTCGTCAACTTATCGAATAATTCGTCAACTTATCGAATTATTCGAATTTTCCGAATTATTCGAAGATCTTCGAATTATTCGCATACCCCTAGTTACAAATCGATCGTTACTGTTAAGTAATAGAGCTATATCGTGATATTTTGATGGCGGTTTATAATCGGAATGGCGAAAGGTTTCACTAACTTGGAAATCTTCAGGCGCTGCATAGTTCATTGTGTTCTTTATATCTAAATCGCCCAAACCAACGATTCGCACTTTACCACTAGAAACATAAATTACAAATTTTAACAAATATATTGTGCCACGGGTAGAGAAAGTATGGTACAGTTGTATTTTACAAATTATCTTCTTAGTTCGAAGTGAAAATAGTCCAGTTTATTTTTTGGGATGATTATCATAGTAACATTGTAAGTCTACAGACAAGTACTGTAAAAAATATAAAAAATTGAAGTTATTCTTTTCTAAATTGCAGCCTCGACTTTCACTAAACTCTTGTATGCTAATCGGAAAGTAGAAAATGGAAATAGAGAGTTTTTTTGTATCCTTTTGTGCCTAATTTTCGTTACGACATTAGAAAAACGAAATATTTACTAAAAAGGATCACCATCTTTCGCTAATCAACGACCCACCACACAACTACTGAATATCGCTTGCATCATCATAACCTAAGATAGCCTAAAATTAGAGCTTTTTTCTCATACAAATCTTACACAAAATCGTGTACTTACCATATAAAGATGGTACACCACCGAAAGATATCAAGCCATCGGCGTCACAAAGATATGATAGACAACATTCTGTTAATTAAAAAAAAACAATTATTCCACTCTTCCTATTAAAAATACGAACTCACTTTGTTGGCTGATTATTCCAGATTCATTTGCTACACTTTCATTTTGTAGCGGACAACACACTGTTGGTAATGTTCCATCAAAACTGTAGCTCTGTGGTATTTGTCTTGTTCGCAATAAATCTATCGCGTAAGAACAATCTTTTACAGTTTTACAGATTCCCCTCTGATTCATTGCCTTCAACAGACAATAATCACCTTATTTTAGTAAAAAATGAAACGACAATTTTCTATTTAGAATAAAATTATTAATGAGTTTTTACCTTCGTATTGCCCGCGGCTGAGAGCAAACAACGTAAACAGAACCACCTTGGTAGTTGACATTTTTCAGACTGAACGAATGCCTTCCAAACTATGCGTGGAAGCTATTATTGGAAAATATGTAAATTTCTGGAATTTCACATAAACACTTTTTTAACGAATAAATGAAATGCACTAATGATAAGAAAAAAAAACAACCGATTCAGTAAGAATTATAGGGTTCAAGGATTCCAAAAAATATATAATTGTATGAAATTATTTATTAAAAATAAAAAAATGAATTACAAAAAATAAGCGTTACAGTAATATTCATTATGTAACATCTTTATGTATGAGTTTACTCTTTGGTTAACCTTACAATTAGAGTTATGACCATAGTACATATTCACCTGGCCAAACAATACTTTCAATCCAGGATACATAACCGGAGACTCTCGTATAGACGCCAACGCTATTTTTAAAACCGCATGGCTTACCGAACGATGTTACACCAATGATCTGATAATATTTGCGTCTCACCGTTTCATCAAAATATGATATCTGTAATGGTCCACCCGAATCTCCTGGACACGTGTCTCTACCATCCTTATCACCAGCACAGATTTGTATATCTTCTCTAATACCCTGTTCCAATTGTTGTGTTGGTACATTAGCATATGCTTCTCGACACTCATTATAATCAATAAAATTCAAATAAACTTTCAATAGATGCGAACTAGGTTCACCTTGATAATCGGTACGGCCCCAACCGGTGGCTGTGATTTGTTCTGTTGGTATGACATTTGTTACATATAAACATGCTGGTCTAATATAGACACCAAATGTTACAGTCCGATCTAACAGTAATAGAGCTATATCGTGATATTTTGATGGTGGTTTATAATCGGGATGGCGAAAGGTTCCACTAACGTTGAAATCTTCAGGTGCCGCATTTTCGGTTGTGTTCTTTATATCTAAATCGCCCAAACGGACGATTTTCACTTTACCACTATAAATAGAAATTACAAATTAAAATTTGTCTATTGTGCCATAAGTCGGGAAAATATAGTATGTTTCTGCTTTCTAGATGCTAAATGCATCATTTTTGGATGTCAAGTTTAGACTAAGGACCCTAAGGGCGAATTCTGCAGTTCATTTACCTGGTATTCTGACAGAATTTTTCTTTCCATATAAATTGTATAGTTTAATTAAAGTCGACTTTATTCTACCTCACCCTCTTTCTCTTCTGGCTGCTTTCGTTGTGTTGACAAAGAAATAAATTGGAGAATGTCGGTCAGCATAAACATATGACAAAATCACCTGACTGAAATATATTTTGTGAATTGTAAATCGTCGCTCTGCAAGCCAAAAAGACAGCAAATACTATAAAGAATAATTAGTATAGTAGTAGAAATGGCCTGAAATGGATTTTTAAACTTTTGCCCCGGCTATTTACAATTTTTGAAGGTGTCAAAGTTTGCTGTACTTCTTTTGAAAAAAAACTGAATTTTTGTAAGCTCAGTATGGTAATCGTGGAAGCATCTCAGTATGGAAAATTATTATGTGACCGTTTAGTTCATTTCTTCCTTCTTAAATTTAATTACGTCCTCTACATATACAAGAGAAATACTGGTTAACTTTACACGCATTTGGCGGTCGTCAAAGTCGACATTATTATAATACATTTTGTTAGCTTATATTAAGATATTTGGATTTCAATCGATATCAACCGCAACTTCATATTAATTAGTATTGAGATTTCATATAAAGAACTTCTACTATGTTCTATCCTACTGTGAAACTTACTATTGTGTAGAAAATAAACAATGGGCGGCTGTTAAAACAAATCTTTCGCTAATCAACGACCCACCACACAACCACTGTATATCGTTTACATCACCATAACCTAAGATAGCCTAAAATTACAACTTTTTTTTAAAGAGAAATCTTAGCGAAAATTACGTATTTACCATGTGTGGAAATTCCGCAGCTAAAGATGGCTCACCATGGAAAGCCGCCAAAACATAGTTCTTATTAAGATTTGATATACATTCTGTGAATTAAAAAAAAAAAGAAACAAAATTAAGATATTCCAGTCTTCAAATTAAAAAAGAAATACTTACTCTGTTGGCTGATTATTCCAATTCTATTGACCACAGTTTCATTTTCTTGTGGACAACATACTATCGGTAAAGTACGATCAAAACCACAACTCTGTGGTGCTAATTGTCTTGTTCTCAATAGATCCATAGCGTAAGGACAATCTTCTACCGCCTTACAGACTCCTCTCTGATTCGTTGTCTCCAACAGGCAATATTCACCTTATTTTAATAGAAAACAAATGGTAATTTTCGTTTTAAAATTAATTTGTTTTTACCTTCATACTGTCCAAGGCTGAGAGTAAACAACGTAGACAGAACCACCTCGGTAGTTAACATTTTTCAAACTGAACGAATATGTTAAAGATGTTGGTGTTATTAGATAATTAGTAACTATTTGTGAGTTTGCTTTTAATTTAATTACTGTAGTTTTCCGGGTTTTTTTATTATAAATTTTGGTAATGTTGAAAACTTATTTTTTGGCCATTTATTGCTTAATAAACAGTATGTATAAATCAACGTTTTTTCCGAGAAACTCTAAATTAAAAACTGGTTATTCGTACAGATTAAAAACCGCCTTCTATTACAAAACTATTTTTATATCATATGTATATATTATTGGACCATTAATAGATATGCAAGTAATTGTATTAATAAGCAAATAATGATTGTTTACTTGACGACGGTTCATTATGGCATTGCGATGTCATTATGAAAAATAATAGCCCGCTGTTAAGGCCCGTTGCTATGATAAACAATCTTTTCTGCACTAATTAAGACATGTGATCATAACCTCAATTTTTCAGATGTCAAAGAAAAAATTAATTTAAAAACGCCAAAAGTAATGGTAAAATTCTTATTTTACTTATGTCATAAACTTATGAATGCACCACGGGCGTTATGGGCATAACGTCCTCGATCGACATACAGCCCTCGGGCCTCATACGCCCTTGATACATTAATTGCTATAAAAAATGGATATTTAGACGAATTATATTTTTTTGTTGAATTTGAGTCGATATTTTAACTAAATCATCAAAAAATCATAAAATTCTTGTTTTTCCAATCATGTCAACAAATCCATTAGTAAAACATATACTTTGTATATAATCAAAATTACCAGTACCGTTAATTATGAAGAATACGACCACGCTCCATCTATTTCTATATCTGAAGCCTTAGTAATTAAAGGGCGGATGAAGACCATTAAAAATTATTATTAAAATCAGTTATCAAGAATAAGCGTTACAATTATAATTATTATGTAATATCTTTACGTATCGGTTTATATACTCTTCCATTAGTCTTATTGTTAGAGTTACGACCATAGCACATAATCACCTCTCCAAACAATACTTTCAATCCAGGCTATATAACCGGAGACTCTCGTATAGACGCCAGCGCTATTTTTAAAACCGCACGCTTTACCAAAAGATGTTACACCAATGATCTGATAATATTTGTGTCTCACCGTTTCATCGTCATATGATATCTGTAATGGCCCACCCGAATCTCCCGGACACGTATCTTTACCATCCTTATCACCAGCACATATTTGTATATCATCTCTAATACCTTGCTCTAGTTGTCGCATGGGTGTATTAGCTTAAGCTTGTCGGCATTCATTATAATTAACGAAATTTAGATAAACTTTCAATAGATGTGAACTAGGTTCACCTATAAACTCAGTTTGACCCCTACCAGTTGTCGTGATTTGTTCTTTTGGTATTACAATTGATACATACAAGCATGTTGATCTGTTGTAAACATTAAATGTTACAAATCGATCGTTACTGTTAAGTAATAGAGCTATATCGAGATATTTTGATGGCGGTTTATAATCGGAATGGCGAACGGTTTCACTGACTTGGAACTCTTCAGGCGCTGCACCATCTATTGTAATCTTTGTATCTAAATCGCCCAAACGAACAATTTGCACCTTACCACTAGAAACATAAATTACAAATTTTAACAAATATATTGTGCCACTGGTATGGAAAGTATGGTACAATTGTATTTTACAAATTATCTTCTTAGTTCGAAGTGCAAATAGTCCAGATTATTTTTTGGGATGTAACATTGTAAGTCTACAGACAAGTGCTGTAAAAGGTATAAAAAAGTGAAGAGTTATTCTTTTCTAAATTGCTGCCTCGACTTTCACAAAACTATTGAAATCTTGTATGCTAATCGGAAAGTAGAAAATGGAAATAAAGAGTTTTTTTTGTATCCTTTTGTGCCTCATTTTCATTACGACTTTAGAGAAGCGAAATATTTACTAAAAAGGACCACCATCTTTCACTAATCAACGACCCACCACACAACCATTGTGTATCTTTTTTATCACCATAACCTAAGATAGCCTAAAATTAGAGCTTTTTTCTCATACAAATCTTACACAAAACCGTGTATTTACCGTATTTGGAAATTCACTAGATAAAGATGGTACACCACCGAAAGATTTCAAGCCATCGGCGTCACTAAAATATGATAGACAACATTCTGTTAATTAAAAAAAAACAATTATTCCACTCTTCCTATTAAAAATACGAACTCACTTTGTTGGCAGATTATTCCAGATTCATTTGCTACACTTTCATTTTGTAGTGAACAAGACACTGTTGGTAATGTTCCATCAAAACTGTAGCTCTGTGGTATTTGTCTTGTTCGCAATAAATCTATCGCGTAAGAACAATCTTTTACAGTTTCACAGATTCCCCTCTGATTCATTGCCTTCAACAGACAATAATCACCTTATTTTAGTAAAAAAATGAAACGACAATTTTCTATTTAGAATAAAATTATTAATGAGTTTTTACCTTCGTATTGCCCGCGGATGAGAGCAATCGACTAAAACAGAACCACCTTGGTATATTGAATTCATCGACCAAAGGGTTCCTAGATTTAAGTTGGTACGCCTGAATATGGTGATATTTCTAGGGATTTATTTGTTTGTGCCAATGTACTCGCTTGCAATGCTGAGAGTACGTACTTTGTTTAAGGAGACATCTATCAAATCTGGTAACCCTTTGGTTGGTGAATTTAGTATAGTTGACATTTTTCAGACTGAACGAATGCTTTCCAAACTATGCGTGGAAGCTATTATTACAAAATATGTAAATTTCTGGAATTTCACATAAAGTAAACACTTTTATAACTAATAAATGAAATGTACCAAAGATAAGAAAAAAAAACAAGTGATAAAAAGATAAGTATATACTTATCATATCTATGAAATTATTTATTAAAAATAGAAAAAAATTAATTACAAAAAATTAGCGTTGCAGTAATATTTATTATGTAATATCTTGACGTTAACATTACAATTAGAGTTACGACCATAGTACATATTCACCTGGCCAAACAATACTTTCAATCCATGCTATGTAACCAGAAACCCTTGTATAGACGCCGGCGCTATTCTTAAAACCGCATGGCTTACCGAACGATGTTACACCAATAATCTGATAATATGTGTCCCGTACCGCTTCATCAAAATATATAATCTGTAATGGTCCACCCGAATCTCCCGGACACGTATCTTTCCCATCCTTATCACCCGCACATATTTGTATATCTTCTCTAATACCCTGTTCCAATTGTTGTGTTGGTACATTAGCATATGCTTGTCGACACTCATTGTAATCAATAAAATTCAAGTAAACTTTCAATAGATGTGAACTAGGTTCACCTAGATAATCGGTTCGGCCCCAGCCGGTGGCTGTGATTTGTTCTTTTGGTATGACATTTGTTGCGTATAAACATGCTGGTTTTATATAGTCATTATATTTTACAACCCTATCTAAGAGTAATAAAGCTATATCGTGATATTTTGAAGGTGGTTTATAATCGGGATGGCGAAAGGTTTCACTAACTTGGAAATCTTCAGGTGCCGCATCGTCGGTTGTGTTCTTTATATCTAACTCGCCCAAACGAACGATTTGCACTTTACCACTAGAAATAGAAATTAAAATATGGCTATTGTATCATAAGTCAGGAAAGTATAGCATGTTTCTACTTTTCAGATTACCTATCTCTTTACTTTGATGTGCAAAGATTAGATGTTAATTTTAGACTAAAGTCCCTAAGAGCGGATTCTGCAGTTCATTTAGCACCGAATGATATTCTGACAGAAATTTTCTTTCGGCATAAATCATATAATTTAATAAAAATCGACTTTATTTTACCTTTGCCTCTTTCTCTTCTAGCTGCTTTGTGTTGACAAAGATGGGGAGATATAATGAGAAAACGGGCTTATAGAACTCTACGAGAATTAAAGTGGAGAATGTCGGTCAGCACAAATGTATAACAAAATCACCTGACTGAAATACGGTGCTGCCAGAGCTTAGCTGTCTGAATACCCGTATACTTTTTCTAAATTACCCGTTTTTACCCGACAGAGTCTCAGAAGGACATCTCCTTGAGGTTGCTGAATGAGCTGTCACTAAAAACTAAATCTGCTGTTTAAAATGTACTACTTGTGGATGGAATAAATTTAATCACAAAGAAAAAGATTACCCGAAAAATTACCCGCAACAAGTAAACTTACCCGAAAACGGGTATTTACCCACATATTGGCAGCTCTGCTGAAATATATTTTGTGAATTGTAGAATCATCCCTAAACCGTTGCCGCTCTGCAAGTCAAAAAGACTGCAAATACTATAAAGAATAATTAGTGTAGTAGTAGAAATCGGCTGAAATAATTTTTGAAGCTTTTGCCTCGAGTATTTACAATTTTTGAAGGTGCCAAAGTTTGCTGTACTTCTTTTGAAAAACAACTGAATTTTTGTAAGCTCAGTATGGTAATCGTGGAAGCATCTCAGCAGGGAAAATTATTATGTTTAGTTCATTTCTTCCTTCTTAAAATACAATGTAGGAAGGGGTCACGATAAAAGAGAGATAGAAAGTATAATATTTTTTGTTTTCTATTTTTATCAAGACAAATCGCTTTTGCGCATGCGTGGAAAATCAAACAATTAAATTCAAAATAGAATGAAGCTGGCGATAATGTCGCCAATAGCAGTATAGAAAAACGCAAGTGCATGCACACAACAAAATTGTCCTGATAGAGAAGTCCGATATTGCTATATCATTTTGATTTCGGCCAGTTTCAGCAAAAACTCGCAATATATTAGTATTATGTACCTATATGGTATTAACTATGTTCTATCCTACTGTGAAACTTACTATTGTGTAGAAAATAAACAATGGGCGGCTGTTAAAACAAATCTTTCGCTGACCAACGACCCACCACACAACCACTGTGTATCGTTTAGATCACCATAACCTAAGATAGCCTAAAATTACAACTTTTTTTCTAAAAGAAATCTTAGCGAAAATTATGTATTTACCATATGTGGAAATTCTGCAGCTAAAGATGGCACAGCAAGGTAAGCCGGCACCGCATAGTACTTACTAAGATATGATATACATTCTATTATTTAAAAAAAGGACAAAATTAAGATATTTCACTTCTCAAATTAAAAAAGAAATATTCACTCTGTTGGCTGGTTATTCCAATTCTATTGACCACAGTTTCATTTTGTTGTGGACAACATACTATTGGTGAAGTTCGATCAAAACTACAATTCTGTGGTGCTTGTCTTGTTTTCAGTAGATCCATAGCGTAAGGACAATCTTCTACCGCCTTACAGACTCCTCTCTGATTCGTTGTCTCCAACAGGCAATATTGACCTTATTTTAATAGTAAACAAACGGTAATTTTCGTTTTAAAAGTAAATTGTTTTTACCTTCATACTGTCCCAGGCTAAGAGTAAACAACGTAAACAGAACCACCTTGGTAGTTAACATTCTTCAGACTGAACGAATGTATTGAAGATACTGATGTTACTAAATAATTTATAACTATTTGGGAATTTCCTTTTAATTTAATTACTGTAGTTTTTCGATTTTTTTTTATTATAAATTTTGGTAGTTATGGAAACTTTTTTTTTGTACAATTATAGCTTAATTTTTGGTCAACGTGTAAACCCACGTTTTTTCCATGAAATACATGCACAACTAAAAACTGGTTATTCCTATTAATTAAGAAGATTAAGATCTTCAAACGAGTTATATTTACTTGTTGTTGGTTGCACTACTTTGAGTCGAGATTCTAACAAAACTGCAACTCTGTGGCATTTGTCTTGTTCGCGATAAATCTATTGCCTAATGACAATTTTTTATATCTTTACAGATTCCCCTCTAATTCATTGCTTTCAACAGACAATAATCGCCTTATTTCAGTGAAAAAAGAAACAATTTTCGATTTTGAATAAAATTATTAATGAGCTTTTACCTTCGCATTGAGCGAGGCTGAGAGTAAACAACCTAAACAGAACCACCTCCTTGGTAGTTGACATTTTTCAGACTAAACGAATGCCTTCAAAGCTATGCGTAAAAGCTATCATTAACGTGGTTGTCCTGCTATGGGTATAGTGTCAGAAAATTCTAAATTTTTCTATACTCATTAAGGATACTACAATACAAATAGATACCATTAAAATTTGAAGTTGATTGACCGTCTCTAACTCGAGATAAACTTAATCAAAGTTCGGATAATTAACACGGAGAGCATAGGAAAGGTTGTGCTATTCACAAGTTTAATTTTTGGACGGAGTTTAGCTATTTTATTCGCGAAATACTGAATTAAAAACTGGTTATTCCTATTGATTAAGAACAGCATTCTATTACAAAAATATTTCGAAAAGAAATGGATGTTTAGACGAGTTATATTTTCTTGTTGCTGTTTGCACTAATTCGCGTTGATATATATTCTAACTACACTGTTAAATCCATTAATTATGACGTATACGACAACGCTTTATCTATTTATATAAGGACGTTGTTTTTAAAGGGGGAATCAGGACTATTAAACGGTTATGAGCTATGTGCATCTGATGATATACAGTGGTTCCGAATAGCTATAGCACTATGGGCGATGTTTGTTAAAAACCACAATTTTGTAATATTTAGTGATTTTTTAATAAATATACAACATAAGGACAATCTTCTACAGGTTTACAAATTCCTATTTGATTGGTTGTGTCCAACAAACAATATTCATCTGATATTGAAAAGAATTAATTAAAATAAAATTATCAATTTATTTTTACCTTCATACTGCCTGACGCTGCAAGTACAGTGGTACTTCCCTACAGCGAACGTCTGTGTAACGAATTTCTCTGTATAACGAATTTCGTATAAGACATTGCACCTTGAATCCAAATACCATGTTAAAAACACCCTCTAAAACGAAGTAAATTCTCTCTGTAACGAATTATTCCAAGAACATCACTCTTTAAATGGGTATTGGTAAGAAGGTTTTTCCCACAGTATAAGGGTGGGTTTTTCCGTAATTATGCCGAACGTAGGTAATAAATCCCGACTATAAACGAAACCATTACGGCGGGCGGAGAGTTCCTTCTGAAACAGTTGTAAATGCACCCCCGGCTACCCAGATTGTTTAGTTTCGCTCTAACCGTTAGTGTGAAAAGTTGTGCGAAAATGTCTAAAAGGAAGTGCTTAAGTTCGTATGATAAACTTAAAATTATCAGTGAAGTCGACCGCGGCTTAAAGGAGAAAGACATCGCCGCGAAATTTGGGATACCTGCAAGCAGCCTATCCACAATTCTGAAAAATCGGGACGTCATTTCCAAAGCTTTCGAAGGTGGAAAACCATCGGCAGCGAAACGTATGAAAATGTGTGTGTACGAGGATATTGACAGTGCAGTGTTTAAATGGATCCAGATGTTATGAGAGAAACGTTTGCCCGTATCAGGTGCCATCATCAAGGAAAAGGCTTTAAAATTCGCCGAATCTCTTGGACATCCCGAATTTACTGCCAGTACTGGATGGCTAGACAAATTTTAAAAACGCCACGCCATAGTGGAAAAAATCATTTGTGGGGAAAGTGACGATGTGAATGATGCGGACTGTGAGAGTTGGAGGGAAAATGTGTTGAAGAAATTAATGGAAAAGTATGAACCAAAGAACATTTTCAACGCGGATGAATTTGGTCTGTTTTTTAAATGTTTGCCGAATAGAACTTTGGCCTTCAAAGATAATAAATGCTTCGGAGGAAAGCAAAGTAAAGAAAGGGTTACCGTGCTTGTTGGGTGCAATATGAATGGAAGTGAAAAACTAAGATTGTTGGTAATCGGAAAATCGAAAAATCCCCGTTGTTTTAGAGGTACAAAATCATTAGAAGTAGACTACACTTTTAATAAAAAAGCCTGGATGACTAGTAATATCTTTGAAGACTGGATAAAGAAGATCGATAAACGCATGGGTCACGAAAATAGAAAAATCGTTCTGATCGTTGACAACCGTCCTGCACATCCTCCCAGTGTCGCACCCAAATTGAAAAACGTCAACCATGTGTTTTTGCCGCCAAACGTGACAGCAAAGTTGCAGCCGATGGACCAAGGGATCATTAAGAATTTAAAATTTCATTACCGAAAACGGATATTATTGAAGATCGTTCATGAGTTAGAATTGAATAGAAATCCTCAACTGGCCATAAATCTTAGAGATTGCATTTCGGAACTGTATAAAGTTTGGAATAATGACGTGAACGAAGGTACAATCCAAAATTGTTTTCTGAAAGCGGGGTTAGGACATGATGGAGAAACCACCCAAGAATGGGACGAAGAAGAAGAACTACCATTAGCTCAGTTAAAACACTTTTGGAACGCGTTGGAATCAGCTGGAAATGTTGATAGTGACAGTGTTACTCTAAATGATTTTGTTAATGTCGATGTTAATGTCGTAACAAATGAACTTCCAACTGAAGAGGACATTTTAAAGTGTCAAATGCAGTGTTGGAGATCAAGACGACAGCAGTGATGACGCCGACAGCGTTGATTTAGAGGAGCAACCCACCGAAAAACCAAATCGCGAACAGGTACTTCAAGCCTTTAAAACGTGTCGCTTCACTTTTCAGTCCATTGAAGGAGTTCCGGAAAATATTTTTGAATCTCTAAGAAAATGCGAAGTTTTTTATGAGAATAAAATGTTTTTTAATTGTACCGCTCAAACAAAAATTTCAAATTATTTATCCAATAAATTGTAAATACATATTGTATATGTACCTACATAAAATGCATATAAGATATTATGAATGCACTTACACACGTTTTTAATTATGTACATATATGTATTCAAATAAAAAAAAATGCAAGTAAACGTTGCTTGTTTTGACACTTGACACTATAGAAACAAATTTTCTGTATAACGAAATTTCTGTATAACGAAATTTTTTTGCGGATTTAGCGCTTTCGTTATAGGGAAGTTCCACTGTAAATACCATAAGTACACCAGCATGATAGCTAATATCCTTCCTCCAAATTGTAGGTCAATGTATTCAAATTATACCCATGTTGTAAAATTATAAATAATTACTTAGAGACAACCTCTGAATTCGTAGTTTTCTAATATACACAACAATAGAATCTGTTGTGGAATTATTATTATTATTAGCAATTCTAAATTTCACGACTTCACAAGAAAAACTAACTGATAAAAACTGGTTACTGTTTTCTTCAGATTTCGTAAATGCTTTTAAAATCATCAGTATTTCTGTTAGTTTGAAAAGAGAAAGTGGTGCTTAAAAGATTTCCAAAGACAATTGTTTTGTTATTATTTATAAAGGAATAAGTATTAACATTGCCTTAATTAGACAGTAGTTATGTCTTTTAGCCTAAACGGAATTACGACCATAACGCATAATGGCCTCTACAAACAATACTTTCAATCCACGCCACATAATCGGAGACTTTAGTATAAACACCAACACTATTCTCAAAACCACATGCTTTACCAAACGATGTTACACCAGTGATCTGATAATATTTGCGTCTCACCGTTCCATCAAAATATGATATCTGCAATGGCCCACCCGAATCTCACGGACACGTATCTTTACCATCCTTATCACCCGCACATATTTGTAAATCTTCTCTAATACCTTGCTCTAGTTGTCGCATGGGTGTATTAGCTTAAGCTTGTCGGCATTCATTATATAATAATTAACGAAATTTAGATAAACTTTCAATAGATATCAACTAGGTTCACCTAGAAACTCAGTTTGACCCCAACTAGTTGCAGTTATTTGTTCTTTTGGTATTACATTTGATACATACAAGCATGCTGGTCTGATGTAAACATTAAATGTACAAGTCGATCTAACACTAATAGAGCTATATCGTGATATTTTGATGGCGGTTTATAATCGGAATGGTGAAAGCTCCCAGTAACTTGAAAATCTTCAGGCACTGCATCGTTCGTTGTGTCCTTTATATTTAAATTACCCAAACGGACGATTTGCACCTTACCAATAGAAACTGAAATTAAAAATTTAAATAAATATATTGTGCCACAAATAGGGAATGTGTAGTACGCTTGTATTTTCCAAATTATCTTGTTAATTTGATGTGTAAAGATTCCAATTTATTTTTCGGAATGATTATTTTAAAGTAACACTGTAAGCCTACAGACAAATTTGTTTAAAGGCTGTAGACAATGTCGATTTATGGTTAAAAGATTTTCGGACATTCATCGCTTTTATCGAAAACTTCACTTACACTTGTATATCGTTTCGGTCGATAATGTATAAGTGCAAGTGAAATTTTCAATAAAGGGAAAAATGTCCGAAAATCTTTTAAGCCTACAGACAAATACTGTGAAAAATATAGTTCAACAGAAATCCCTTTCACGAACAAGCGGAAAAATGGAAATTCCTGAATAAAGACTATAAATAGGTTGAAGCCTGTTTTATTTTTTTTTGTACCTATAAGCGAAATGTTTTCTAAAAAGGAATAACTTTTTGACTGTGACTTAGGCCTACATATTTGGTGGATGTCAAACTCGGATTTTTTTGTACATGAATGTTATACTTTTTCAATATAAGGTCCATTTGTTTTTGCTACATATGTCTTACATTCGGAGGAAATGACGCATGTATAGTATGTAACTAAGATATCTTTCCAAACAATTATGAAACTTACTGTTTTGGAGAGAATAAAAAATGGGCTGTCGTTAGAACAAATCTTTCATTAATAAACGACACACAACACAACCATTGTGTATCTTTTTTATCACCATAACGTAAGATATTAAAGCTTTTTTCTCATACAAATCTTACACAAAACCGTGTATTTACCATATGTGGAAATTCCCTAGCTAAAGATGGTACACCACCGAAAGATATCAAGCCATCGGCGTCACTAAGATATGATAGACAATATTCTGTTAATTAAAAAAACAATTATTCCACTCTTCTTATTAAAAATACGAACTCACTTTGTTGGCTGATTATTCCAGATTCATTTGCTACACTTTCATTTTGTAGCGGACAACACACTGTTGGTAATGTTCCATCAAAACTGTAGCTCTGTGGTATTTGTCTTGTTCGCAATAAATCGATCGCGTAAGAACAATCTTTTACAGTTTTACAGATTCCCCTCTGATTCATTGCCTTCAACAGACAATAATCACCTTATTTTAGTAAAAAATGAAACGACAATTTTCTATTTAGAATAAAATTATTAATGAGTTTTTACCTTCGTATTGCCCGCGGCTGAGAGCAAACAACGTAAACAGAACCACCTTGGTAGTTGACATTTTTCAGACTGAACGAATGCCTTCCAAACTATGCGTGGAAGCTATTATTGGAAAATATGTAAATTTCTGGAATTTCACATAAAGTAAACGCTTTCTTAACTAATAAATGAAATGCACCAATGATAAGAAAAGAACAAGTAGTACAATAAGAATTATACGGTTCAAGGATTGCAAAAAAAAATAATTTTATGAAATTATTTATTACAAATATAAAAAATGAATGACAAAAAATAAGCGTTACAGTAATATTTATTATGTAATATCTTTACGTATGAGTTTACTCTTCGGTTAGCCTTACAATTAGAGTTACGACCATAGTACATATTCACCTGGCCAAACAATACTTTCAATCCATGCTACATAACCAGAAACTCTTGTATAGACGCCAGCACTATTCTTAAAACCGCATGGCTTGCCGAACGATGTTATACCAATAATCTGATAATATGTGTCCCATGCCGTTTCATCAAAATATGATATCTGTAATGGTCCACCCGAATCTCCTGGACACGTATCTTTACCATCCTTATCACCCGCACATATTTGTATATCTTCTCTAATACCCTGTTCCAATTGTTGCGTTGGTACATTGGCGTATGCTTCTCGACACTCATTGTAATCAATAAAATTCAAGTAAACTTTCAATAGATGCGAACTAGGTTCACCTAGAAAATCGGTTCGTCCCCAGCCGGTGGCTGTGATTTGTTCTTTTGGTATGACATTTGTTGCGTATAAACATGCTGGTTTTATATAGTCATTAAATTTTACAACCCGATCTAAGAGTAATAGAGCTATATCGTGATATTTTGAAGGTGGTTTATAATCGGGATGGCGAAATGTTTCACTAACTTGGAAATCTTCAGGTGCCGCAACGTCGGTTGTGTTCTTTATATCTAAATCGCCCAAACGAACGATTTGCACTTTACCACTAGAAATAGAAGTTATATATTAAAATATGGCAAATACGTTGGGACTAATATTAGAACCTATGTCGGTACACACTTAACTTCTAGTTACCCGTACGTTTGAACTACTATTAGAACTTATGTGTCGAAACACACGTAACTACTAGTTACCCGTACGTCAGGAAAGTATAGCAAAAGATCACGCCGGCCCTGATTTTGAGAGGGTGAATTCTAAAAGTTCACTTGGTACCGCCTGATATCGTTACTGACAGAAATTTACTTTTGCTATAAAACGTAGAATTTCCGTTCTTAAAAGTCGAGAATCAAGTGCTGTGAGGAATATTTCTTAACCTTCAGCTTTAGCCGAAAAATTTAATTCAATATTAATCTACTTTTTTTTCTCTTCTGATTGCTTTCGTTGAATTGACAAAGACGAGGATATATAACTAGAAATGAGCTTTTAGAAGTCTACTTGGAATAAAATTGACAATGTCAGTCTGTCCAGTATTAAACACCTGCAAATGCATTGAAGCGAACAATTTGATTATCTCGCTTCAGTGGTTTTTAAATAAAAACCCATGTAAATGTAGCCTTAAGATCATTATGTATTTGTTAACGGACGGAGATTATAAACGTCCGAAACGTCATTCGAGTTATAAGAATAAAGACAGTGAAAGTTCAAAATACTTGTGTTTTAATCAATATCAGTCAATATACGTGGGTATATGACAGATTAACCTAACTGAAATATATTCTGTGATTTGTTGAATTGGCCATAAAGCGCAGTTCTGTAACTCAAAAGGACTACAAACACTTTTTAAGCTTTTTCTCGGCTGTTTACAATTTTAGACGGTGCCAAAATTTGATGTACTTCAGTGATGAGCAAAATTGGTCTTGGTCTTGCATTTTTGCGAGACTAACAATAAGACCAGGACTGTCTTCATTCAACAAGATCAAAACCAAGACTGAGCACACAAGACCAAGACCGAATATGCAAGACCAAGAGCAAATACGCAAGACTAAAGGAAAATTATTACTTCCGGTGAATTTATTAGTTAAACTATTCGAAACACTTTTAATATATTCTTTTCTTGCCACGAAATATCTTTTGTACTTGAAATTTTTAGTTTGGTTTACTAGACTTTAACACTAAATATAAAAATAAAAAAACTTTACCACTGTCTGGAAAAAGGCATCTACAAGAATGTCCTCGGAGCTAATGTTCTTTGTTCCTATGCCTGTATGAGCCGCCCGTGTGCAAACTCTCTTGAAACCGCCCCCTATCAAACAATTTACAATAATAAAAAAATTGAAGTTTTTGATACCGAGTATAATAAATATTTTCGTCGAACTGTTTCTCCATTTGGGAGCTTCCGGATGTAATAAGTTTTGGAGAACTTCCACCCTGAATCGTTCTTTGAAAAAATTGTATTTACCTGTGAAGGGCAATTTTGTACCAATAAATCTCGAATTTTTAGAGATAAATGCTTTCACCATGTACTTATTATATATAATAGGCCAAATGGTTAAGACCAAGACAGATTCTGAGTATGCAAGACCAAGGCCAAGACTTAATGAGCAAGATCAAAACCAAGACTGGCTACGCAAGACCAACACCGATACCAAGCCTATTGTAGTCTTGGTCTTGCTTTGCTCATCACTAATGTAATTCTTCTAAAATCAACTGAATTTTTCTAAGCTAAATAGTAACTATAGGAGCATCATAACAGAGAAAATTAATTTGCAAACTCTTAGTTTATTTCTTCCTGCTTAAATTTGCTTACGGTCCCTAAATAGCGAAATACTCATTAACAAGAAGATTATAATTAACCACAACTTAGACTCAACTTTACCACCATTTGACGGTCGTAAAAATCGACTTTGTTCTAATAAATTTCATCAGATTATATTATGTTTATATTTCGATCAAGATCAACTGCAAGATGATATTAACGAGTATTAAGTGGGATTTCATTTAAAGAACTTCCACGTTTTCCGGTCCTACTGTGAAACTTACTATTGTGTAGAAAATAAACAATGGGCGGCTGTTAAAACAAATCTTTCGCTGATCAACGACCCACCACACAACCATTTTGTATCGTTTACATCACCGTAGCCTAAGATAGCCTAGAATTGTAAAGGTTTTTATTGTCTAATAGAAATCTAAAAAAAAAATCGTATATCTACCATATGTGGAAATTCCGCAGCTAAAGACGGTATACCACCGACCAAGGCAGTCTCGTCATTATGTCTTATAAGATATGATGTACATTCTATTATTTCAAAAAAGAAAAAAATCGAGCTATTCCGCTTTTCAAATGATAAAAAAGAGAACTCACTTTGTTGGCTGATTATTCCGAATCTATTGGCCACAGTTTGATTTTGTTGTGGACAACATACGATCGGTAAAGACCGATGAAAACCACAAATTTGTGGTGCTAATTGTCTTGTTTTCAATAGATCCATAGCGTACGGACAATTTTCTACAATTTTACAGACGCCTCTCTGATTCGTTGTCTTCAACAGACAATAATCACCTTATTTTAATAGAAAACAAACGGTAATTTTCGTTTTAAAATTGATTTGTTTTTACCTTCATACTGTCCAAGGCTGAGAGTAAACAACGTAATCAGAACCACCTTGGTAGTTAACATTCTTCAAACCGAAGATGTTGGTGTTACTAAATATTATAATTAATAATTACTTGTGAGTTTGCTTTTAATTTAATTACTGTAGTTTTCCGGTTTTTTTATTATTATTTGATTTGGTTTGGTTTCTTCGTGTATGTAGGTAGTGCTTATTTTTTCGTCGACGATATGTATAAATCCACGTTTTTTCCAAGAAAAACTAAACTAGAAAACTGGTTATTCTTACTGATTAAGAACCGCATTCTGTCACAAAAATATTTTGAAAAAAAATAGATACTTAGACGAGTTATATTTTCTTGTTGCTGTTTGCACTAATTCGAAACAGAAATTAAAAATTTTAATAAATATATTCTGCCACGAGTATTTTCCAAATTATCTTCTTAATTCAATGTGCAAAGAGTACAGTTTTATAGTAAGATTGTAAGTCTATAGACACACACTTTAAAAAATATAAATCAATAGAAAAGTGATGAGTTATTCTTTTCCAAATTGCTGCCTCGACTTTCAAAAACTATTGAAGTCTTATATGATCGAAAAGTAGAAAATGGTAATAAAGAGTCTTCATTTATTTATTTTTGTACCTATTTGTGCTTAATTGTCGTTACAACGTTGCTAAAGCGAAATATTTACTACAGATTAATCACCACTTGACTGCGACTTAGGCCTACATATTTGGTGACTGTCAAACTCGGATTTTTTATACTTTTTTAGTACAAGGCACATTTGATTTTACTACACATGCCTACGGAGGAAATAGGGCATCTATAGTGTTTAATTAAGATATCTTTCCAACCAATTATGAAACTTACTGTTTCATCCACTGTTTATCTACTTTTCCGGATAAAAATAAAAACTTACTTTGTTGACTGATTATTACAGATTGGTTTGATACAGTTCCATTTTGTAGTGGACAAGACACTATGGGTAAATCTCAATCAAAACTGCAACTCTGGTATTTGTCTTGTTTTCAATAGATCTATCGCCAAAGGACAATCTTTTACAGTTTTACAGATTCCCCTCTGATTCATCGCCTTCAACAGACAATAATCACCTTATTTTAGTAAAAAATGAAACGACAATTTTCTATTTAGAATAAAATTATTAATGAGTTTTTAACTTCGTATTGCCCTCGGCTGAGAGCAAACAACGGAAACAGAACCACCTTGGTAGTTGACATTTTTCAGACTGAACGAATGCTTTCCAAACTATGCTATTATTAGAAAATATGTAAATTTCTGGAATTTCACATAAAGTAAACGCTTTCTTAACTAATAAATGAAATGCACCAATGATAAGAAAATAACAAGTAGTACAATAAAAAAATAATTTTATGAAATTATTTATTACAAATATAAAAAATGAATGACAAAAAATAAGCGTTACAGTAATATTTATTATGTAATATCTTTACGTATGAGTTTACTCTTCGGTTAGCCTTACAATTAGAGTTACGACCATAGTACATATTCACCTGGCCATACAATACTTTCAATCCATGCTACATAACCAGAAACCCTTGTATAGACGCCGGCGCTATTTTTAAAACCGCATGGCTTACCGAACGATGTTACACCAATGATCTGATAATATGTGCGTCTCACCGTTTCATCAAAATATGATATCTGTAATGGTCCACCAGAATCTCCAGGACACGTATCTCTACCATCCTTATCACCAGCACAGATTTGTACATCTTCTCTTATACCCTGTTCCAATTGTTGCGTTGGTACATTGGCGTATGCTTCTCGACACTCATTATAATCAATAAAATTCAAATAAACTTTCAATAGATGCGAACTAGGTTCACCTTGATAATCGATTCGGCCCCAGCCGGTGGCTGTGATTTGTTCTTTTGGTATGACATTTGTTACATATAAACATGCTGGTCTAATATAGACACCAAATGTTACAGTCCGATCCAACAGTAATAGAGCTATATCGTGATATTTTGATGGTGGTTTATAATCGGGATGGCGAAAGGTTTCACTAACTTGGAAATCTTCAGGTGCCGCATCGTCAGTTGTGTTCTTTATATCTAAATCGCCCAAACGGACAGTTTTCACTTTACCACTATAAATAGAAATTACAAATTAAAATTTGTCTATCGTGCCATAAATCGGGAAAATATAGAATGTTTCTGCTTTCTAGATGCTAAATGCATCAATTAGGGGCGGGGAGGGCAAGACGGGGTAGCGGGCAAGACAGGGTACCGGATCTCATCAGACGCACGAACGACCCATCGCAGCCGCTCTGACTCATAATAACGCGCCATTTTGTTGTTTATCAGTCAGCGCTGTGACCGACTTGTGAGTCCATGCGTTTTCGCCCTAGCGCCAAAAACTAGGTTTTTGTCAATTTCGTTGTGATTTTTTTGTTATACATCGCACGTGTTTTGTACGCCAACATTAGTTTTCTAGAACTGACTAAAAGTTATTCTTGTTTATGAATGATTGTACCAGCAGGTAAGAGCATGTTTGTTTCCATATTTTGATTTGTTTTTTTAAGACATATTATTTTATTGAAATGTGCATGAGAGGGCAAAATGGGGTATGGGGTACCCCATCTTGCCCCTGGAAAAAAATTAATGCCTGTTGTCATGATACCATCTGAGATTGAAGCAGAGCCTGAGCCCGGATGCTCTACTTGGATTAGCAATAACGAAATAGATCAAAGGCCAAGTACTCCACCATCAGTATTTTCTGATGGCTATCATAACCTCTTCCCCGTATAAAAATGAATTAGAAGGAACAATAACAAAAAAGAAACTGTCAGAAGAAAACAAAAAAAGAAAAAGAGAGGTAAAAGAACAAAAAAAGAGTAAGAAAGAATATGTCAACGATGAAAATAATATCCCGTGCTTTTACTGCCATGAAAAATACGTGGATTCAAATGAAGGATGGGCCGCATGCTCTCTCTGTGGGAATTGGGCACACTGTAGCTGTGCTGGGATAGATGACGACGACGACGACGCGGTATTTATTTGCGAGTTTTGCAACCAAAACTAGAATATTTCTCTCATACCCCATCTTACCCCATAGGGTACCCCGTCTTACCCGACCTACGGGGCAAGATGGGGTGTTGGACATTTTTGACAAAATTGCTCATATTTTCTTTTTCTGTAAGTTTAAAGTTTCTTTAGTTCCTTATTTCCAAAGACTGTTTATGTAAGAGTACTTACAAATAAATAAATATTCAAAATACTTAAAAATGTGTGTTTTATTACACTCCAAACGTTAAGGACCGCGTCTTGCCCCCCCCTTCCCCTATAGATGTCAATTTTAGATTAAGGACCCTAAGGGCGGATTCTGCAGTTCATTTATCTGGTACTTATCCTGACAGAAATTTTCTTTCGATATAAATTGTATAATTTAATTAAACTCGACTTTATTCTACCTCACTCTCTTTCTCTTCTGGCTGTTTTCGTTGTGTTGACAAAGAAATAAATTGGAGAACGTCGGTCAGCGTAATCGTATGACAAAATCACCTGACTGAAATATATTTTGTGAATTGTAGAATCGCCCCTAAATCGTCGCTCTGCCAAAAAGACAACAAACACTATAAAGAATAATTAGGACAGTAGTAGAAACGGTCTGAAATAGCTTTTTAAACTTTTGCCCCGGCTATTTTCAATTTTTGAAGGTGCCAAAGTTTGCTGTACTTCTTTTGAAAAACAACTGAATTTTTGTAAGCTCAGTATGGTAATCGTGGAAGCATCTCAGTAGGGAAAATTATTATGTGACCGTTTTGTTCATTTCTTCGTTCTTAAATTTGATCAGGTCCTCTACATATATAGAGAAATACTGGTTAACTTTACACGCATTCCACTATATTCTACCTACTGTGGAACTTACTATTGTGTAGAAAATAAACAATGGGCGGCTGTTAAAACAAATCTTTCGCTGATCAACGACCCACCACACAACCACTGTATATCGTTTACATCACCATAACCTAAGATAGCCTAAAATTACAACTTTTTTTTTTCTAATAGAAATCTTAGCGAAAATTATATATGTATTTACCATATGAGGGAATTCCGCAGCTAAAGAAGGCTCACCGAGGAAAGCCACCGAAACATAGTTCTGACTAATTGTAAGATTTGATATACATTCTGTGAATTAAAAAAAAAGAAACAAAATTAAGATATTCCACTCTTCAAATTAAAAAAGAAATACTTACTCTGTTGGCTGATTATTCCAATTCTATTGACCACAGTTTCATTTTGTTGTGGACAACATACTATTGGTGAAGTTCGATCAAAACTACAACACTGTGGTGCTCGTCTTGTTTTCAATAGATCTATAGCGTAAGGACAATTTTGTACCGCCTTACAGACTCCTTTCTGATTCGTTGTCTCCAACAGGCAATATTCACCTTATTTTAATAGAAAACAAATAGTAATTTTCGTTTTAAAATTAATTTGTTTTTACCTTCATACTGTCCAAAGCTGAGAGTAAACAACGTTAACAGAACCACCTTGGTAGTTAACATTTTTCAAACTGAACGAATATGTCAAAGATGTTGATGTTATTAGATAATTAGTAACTATTTGTGAGTTTGCTTTTAATTTAATTACTGTAGTTTTCCGGGTTTTTTTTAATTAAAAATTTTGGTAATGTTGAAAACTTATTTTTTGGCCATTTATTGCTTAATAAACAGTACATCTAAATCAACGTTTTTCCCGAGAAACACTAAACTAAAAACTGGTTATTCCTACTGATTAAGAACCGTCTTCTATTACAAAAATAGTATATTAAAAAACAAGTGTCAGAAGTCGCCTATTATTGCAATATACGACTTCTAACACGAGTTTTTTATACTATTTTTTCTCTTTTGCCTATTTTGTGCCCTTTTTTATTTGGTATTAGGTAGTGATAAAACAATTGAACATTGTTTGATTTTTTTGATTGATGTATTAGTTGTTGCATATGTCATGAAAAATTACTATGTATTTTGTTGATTTTGTTCACGATTTTTGATATTTGTCAAAATCAATACCAACGTTAGGGGAAAAAAATTACTACATTTTCCATTATTACACAGTCTATCGAAATGAGCTCATTTCTATACTAGTGCTGAAATGAAAAATTTAGCAAATTTTTTTCCACTAGGTTGGTAACATTTTCATTGATTTTGACAACTGTCAAAAATCATAAAAACAAGATACTTAATATACCGTTTTTCGTACTGATCTTTGGATTTACCGGGTAATAAATTGCTTCCTGCATTTTCAGCAATTTCCCTCATTTCAGGTGGAGTACATGGAAATTCGTCACTCATTGTTAAATAAGCAATATGGCGAAAAAAACAATTGACTAAGAGTGAAAAATAAAACAATTGAAGTTTCCTAGCTGAATGTTTAACTGTTTTTTTTTAGTAACACCAATTCCCACCAATTTCCCTAAATATCAAATCTCGCCATTTTTTTGTAAAAAAGGGCACAAAATAGGCAAAATAGTATAAAAAACTCGTGTCAGAAGTCGTATATTGCACTCGTCCTTTAGTATTATTCGATTCCTGCAGAATTTTCTTCTTAACGTTCTTGATACTAATCCTCTGTGACTTGGTCTTCTTTATCACTCGTTTTCCATTGTTTTTCGTAGCTTTAGCTGTCTTTTTCATTAAAGTTTGGTTGTGTAGACAATTGGAATCTCCTGACTCCGATTGCATACATGGGCGGAAAGGAGAAAAAAAAATCCTGACGAAAAACTTGAAGTTATAATAACAATCTGGGATTTGAATCGCAAAATAAAATGTTACGATTATTACATATCAAAAGTACAGAAATAAAGATTCAATAATTTAAGACTTACCTTCGGATTTATCTTCTCGAAAAATTAGATCAAAATGGAACAAAATCGTCATTTGTCTGTATCTCTCCAGTGCGTTGCACGAACTGAGTGAGCGATCGCCTGAGTACGGGAATGACTCAAAGCTAGCGCGTATGTACGTTAGAATTACATGCTCGCATTCGGTTTTCGATATTTTGTGGTGATCACCATTGCCAACTGACTCTGATTACCTACATCTCCCCTAATGATTTTTTGATACATTACACATTTTCAATTTGTAATGCATATTTCGAAAACTTAATAATAATAATAATAACAACAATAATAATAACGACGACAACAACAACAACAACAATAACAACAATAATAATAATAATAATAATAATAATAATAATAAGCTCTAACTCTATTAGTTACTCCAGAGATTAAATTGTTGGACGTTTTTTGTTTGTTTTTTTTTGCGATTTATTAGTTGTCAGAATTGAAAAGTTTAAAAGACCCATTCGCTCCAACTAGAGATCATTTTTATTCGTTTAATATGTAATATACCACATTACACATTTCTTCTTTAATGAGTAATGTATTTTGCTACATTACTCATTAACTGTGTAATGAGTAATGTAATTTTTCTACATTACTCATTAACTGTGTAATGAGTAATGTATTTTTCTACATTACTCATTAACTGTGTAATGAGTAATGTATTTTTCTACATTACTCATTAACTGTGTAATGAGTAATGTAATTTTTCTACATTACTCATTCACTGTTTAATGAGTAATGTAATTTTTCTACATTACTCATTAACTGTGTAATTACATTACACATTTAACAAAAGTAATGAATATTGCATTATTTTTTACATTAAGATTTTTGCAACTCTGTCCATTAGTAAAACATATACTTTCTCTATAATCAAAATTACGAGTACCGTTAATTATGAAGAATACAACAACGCTCCATCTATTTCTATATCTGAGGCCTTAGTAATTAAAGGGCGGATGAAGACCATTAAAGAAAAAGATAGTAGTAACAAATTTTTTATTAAAAATACAAAAATCAGTTATCAAGAATAAGCGTTACAATTATAATTCTTATGTAATATCTCTTTACGTATCGGTTTATATACTCTTCCATTAGTCTTATTGTTAGAGTTACGACCATAGCACATAATCACCTCTCCAAACAATACTTTCAATCCAGGCTATATAACCGGAGACTCTCGTATAGACGCCAACGCTATTTTTAAAACCGCATGGCTTACCGAACGATGTTACACCAATGATCTGATAATATGTGCGTCTCACCGTTTCATCAAAATATGATATCTGTAATGGTCCACCCGAATCTCCTGGACACGTATCTTTCCCATCCTTATCACCAGCACATATTTGTATATCATCTCTAATACCCTGATTTAGTTGTTCCATTGGTGCATTAGCGTATGCTTTTCGACACTCATTGTAATCAATAAAATTCAAATAAACTTTCAATAGATGTGAACTAGGTTCACCTAGAAAATCGGTTCGGCCCCAACCGGTGGCTGTGATTTGTTCTTTTGGTATGACATTTGTTACATATAAACATGCCGGTTTTATATATTTACCAAATTTCACAACCCGATCTAAGAGTAACAGAGCTATATCGTGATATTTTGATGGTGGTTTATAATCGGGATGGCGAAAGGTTTCACTAACTTGGAAATCTTCAGGTGCCGCATCGTCAGTTGTGTTCTTTATATCTAAATCGCCCAAGCGGACGAATTGCACTTTACCACTAGAAATAGAAATTACAAATTAAATTATGTCTATTAAAGGCCTTTACACTAAGAGACTTGTCCGCATACAAGTCTTTCAGATACAAATACAGAGATTTTTACAGAGACCAATACACAGACCAAATCCGGAGACTTCTACAAGTTGCGTTTACACTACACCAGAGACAAATCCGCAGACAAATCAAGGTCACTTAAATCCGCCCAAAAGTCTCTGTAGTATAAATGCAACGCATAGATTTTTACAAAGACTTTTTGCCTCGGTCTCTGGTCTCTCCTAAAATCACGCGTTTACACGTAAAATAAGATTCGTGAGACTTTTAGAGAGACAATTTGTCTAGCATTGCGCAAGATCCAGCGCGAAAATTGACAATAAAGGTTATGTATTTGAAAATTAATGTTTTAAATTCAATCATTCAATTTCTATGGTTTATGAAATGATTTTCTTAATTTTTTTAATAATTTTTTATGCGAATAAATTGAAACTTTTCTCATTATTCCCTTTTTTGAGACGTATCTTTCGCATATTTTTACTGTTCCAATAATATCTCAAAAGCGGAAAGGGTTTTAATATTTCTATTTAAATGAAAACAATAATAATTATGGTAGGTAAAAATAGTTCCAGATGGTTGATATTATCATACAGTTAATTTATTTCATTTTATATGGTCACAAATTCTGGAATTTCCGACTATTGTACTTGTAGGTATTAACCCAAATTGAGGGACTAATAAAATTCGGCATGTTTCTTTGTTAACAATATTCTCTTTTGTAAAAACTGTCTTAATACGAAACACGTGTTTGTCTAGCATTGTGCACGCGAAAAAATCTTAATTTGAAAAATACAGTTAATTCATTTCTTTTTATATTTTTTATATTTTTAAATTGCAGTAAATAATGAATCTAAAACCGATTAGGGTTAAAATTGACAATAAAAAAGGTTTTTGTATTTGAAAATTAATATTTTAAATTTAATCATTCAATTTATGCGGTTTATAGAATGATTTTATTAAATTTTGTAATCATTTTTTTAAGCGAAAATATTGAAAGTTTCCTCATTTTTTGAGACGTATTTTCCGTATATTTTTACTGTAGTACATTCCAATAATATCTCAAAAGCGGAAAGAGTTTTAATCTTTCTGTTTTAATAAAAGCAATAACAATTATGGCAACAATAGTTCCAGTTGATTATTATGACTACCATTTATCATCACAATTAATTGATTTCTTTTTATATTTTATATCTTTTTATATTTTAAAAATTTAATTGATGAATTTTAACCGATCAGGGTTGTTTTAGAGTAAACAATAGCATCCATAAGAGAAAAGTCCGTGGTCTCTGTAAAAAACTTTACAACATTCCAAGAGACCTCAAGCCTCTTCAAAAGAAACAGAAGAATAGGGGCCTTTACACTAAGAGACTTTTGCGCAGATTTTAGGAGAGACCAGACTTTTACACAGACAAGTCTCTTAGTGTAAATGCAACGAGAGACCTAGAGACTTTTACACATACTTTTACAAAGACATTTGGAGAGACTTGTCTGCGCATTTGTCTCTTGTCGCCTTCAGACTAGAGAGACAAATCCGTGCGAATGAAGTCTGCGCGAAAATAGGAGAGATCGACGTGGTCTGCGCAAAATAGCAGAGGCAAGTCTCTCCAAAAATCCGTGAGTCTGGTCTTTCTAGTCTGAACGCAAATTATTTACGAGAGACCAAAGACAATTCACGGTCACTCTAAAATTGTCGATTATAAGGATAAAATATATATTCTTCTCTTTCTTTTGGAGAGACTTGAAGTCTCTTGGAATGTTGAAAAGATTTTTACAGAGACCACGGACTTTTCTCTTATGGATGCTATTGTTTACTCTAAAACAACCCTGATCGGTTTAAAATTCATCAATTAAATTTTTAAAATATAAAACGATATAAAATATAAAAAGAAATCAATTAATTGTGATGATAAATGGTAGTCATAATAATCAACTATAGTTGCCATAATTGTTATTGCTTTTATTAAAACAGAAAGATTAAAACCCTTTCCGCTTTTGAGATATTATTGGAATGTACTACAGTAAAAATATACGGAAAATACGTCTCAAAAAATGAGGAGAGTTGCAATATTTTTGCTTAAAAAAATGATTACAAAATTTGATAAAATCATTCTATAAACCGCATAAATTCAATGATTAAATTTAAAATATTAATTTTCAAATACAAAAACCTTTTTTATTGTCGGTATAATCGGTTTTAGATTCATTATTTACTGCAATTTAAAAATATAAAAAATATAAAAAGAAATGAATTAACTGTATTTTTCAAATTAAGATTTTTTCGCGTGCACAATGCTAGACAAACACGTGTTTCGTATTAAGACAGTTTTTACAAAAGAGAATATTGTTAACAAAGAAACATGCCGAATTTTATTAGTCCCTCAATTTGGGTTAATACCTACAAGTACAATAGTCGGAAATTCCAGAATTTGTGACCATATAAAATGAAATAAATTAACTGTATGATAATATCAACCATCTGGAACTATTTTTACCATAATTGTTATTGTTTTCATTTAAATAGAAATATTAAAACCCTTTCCGCTTTTGAGATATTATTGGAACAGTAAAAATATGCGAAAGATACGTCTCAAAAAAGGGAATAATGAGAAAAGTTTCAATTTATTCGCACAAAAAATTATTAAAAAAATTAAGAAAATCATTTCATAAACCATAGAAATTGAATGATTGAATTTAAAACATTAATTTTCAAATACATAACCTTTATTGTCAATTTTCGCGCTGGATCTTGCGCAATGCTAGACAAATTGTCTCTCTAAAAGTCTCACGAATCTTATTTTACGTGTAAACGCGTGATTTTAGGAGAGACCAGAGACCGAGGCAAAAAGTCTTTGTAAAAATCTATGCGTTGCATTTATACTACAGAGACTTTTGGGCGGATTTAAGTGACCTTGATTTGTCTGCGGATTTGTCTCTGGTGTAGTGTAAACGCAACTTGTAGAAGTCTCCGGATTTGGTCTGTGTATTGGTCTCTGTAAAAATCTCTGTATTTGTATCTGAAAGACTTGTATGCGGACAAGTCTCTTAGTGTAAAGGCCTTTAATATATATTTTATCCTTATATTCGACAATTTTAGAGTGACCGTGAATTGTCTTTGGTCTCTCGTAAATAATTTGCGTTCAGACTAGAAAGACCAGACTCACGGATTTTTGGAGAGACTTGTTTTTGCTATTTTGCGCAGACACCGTCGGTCTCTCCTTTTTTCGAGCAGACTTCATTCGTACGGAATTGTCTCTCTAGTCTAAAGGCGACAAGAGACAAATCCGCAGACAAGTCTCTCCAAATGTCTTTGTAAAAGCCTGTGTGAAAGTCTCTAGGTCTCTCGTTGCATTCACACTAAGAGACTTGTCTCTCTAAAAGTCTGGTCTCTCCTAAAATCTGCGCAAAAGTCTCTTAGTGTAAAGGCCCCTATTACCGCAAGTTGATATAAATTAACGAGTATTAAGTGGGATTTCATTTAAAGAACTTCCACGTTTTCCGGTCCTACTAAGAAACTTACTGTTGTGTAGAAAATAAACAATGTGCGGCTGTCAAAACAAATCTTTCGCTAATCAACGACCCACCACACAACCACTGTGTATCGTTTGCATCACCATAGCCTAAGATAGCCTAAAATTGCAAGTGTTTTTTTTTCTAATGGAAATCTTACAGAAAATTATATATTTACCATATGTGGAAACTCCTTAGCTAAAGATGGTACACCACCGAAAGCCGCCAAGACATAGTTCTTACTAAGATATGATATACATTCTATTATTTGACAAAAAAAACAAAATTAAGATATTCTACTCTTAAAATTATAAAGGAAACACTCACTCTGTTGGCTGATTATTCCAATTGATTTGACCACAGTTTCATTTTGTTGTGGACAACATACTATCGGTAAAGTTTGATCAAAACCACAACTCTGAGGTGTTTGTCTTGTTTTCAATAGATCCATAGCGTAAGGACAATCTTCTACCGTCTTACAGAGTCCTCTTTGCTTCGTTGTCTCCAACATGCAATAATCACCTTATTTTAATAGAAAACAAACGGTAATTCTCGTATTAAAATAAATTTCATTTGTTTTTACCTTCATACTGTCCAAGGCTGACCGTAAATAGCGTAAACAGAACCACTTTAGTAGTCGACATCCTTCACACTAAATGAACATACTGAATATGTTGATATTACCAAATAATAAGTAACTATTTGGGAATTACCTTTTAATAAAATTACTGTAGTTTCCGTTGTTTTTTCTATTGTATATTTTTGTAATTAGGGAACTTTTATTTTTTTGCACATTGGTGTAGAAATAATTTATTGCATAATTTGTGGTGAACGATATGTGTAACCGTTTTTTTCCAAGAAATGCGTGCGCGGCCAAGAACTGGTTATCCTCATTAATTAGGAACCACATTGTATTATAAAAATATTTCAAAGAAATTAGATGCTTAGATTCTGGTCTTTCTGTCACGTCGACAAATCGATTATGCAGAATACTTTTTCTATTTATATAAAGAAAATTACAACAGATTGATGGCCGTTATAGTTAATGGGTGAATGAGAACCATTAAAGAGCTGTACCTCTCGCTAGACAAACTTCCCACTCTATAGAATAGGTCGAATTATCAAATTTGGAAAGGGGGACACCAAAGCGGCTAAATATTTTAAAAATAATCAGCGCAATATTTTAAAAATTGGTATTATTAAGTCCCTAGCGGTTTTGACGATACGGAAAAAACTCGGTTAAAACTCGTAGTACCGATAGAGTTTCGGTGGTGTTTTAGCAGTTGAAACGCAGAGTTTTGTGTAGGTGTTTGCTCGGAGTTTCCGTGGTGTATTGCCGGTATTCACACTATCCCGCGAAAATCCCTTAAGAACACCAGCAAAACTCCGTGATTGTACGATGAACAATACTCCACGCGAACTCCGAGCAAACAACACCAGAATCTCGTGTCGAAACTACACACAAAACTCCGTGTCTCGACCGCCCATCAAAACTCCATCGGTGTCCGGCGAAAACTCCGTGTTTTTCCCGTGTCGTCAAAACCGCTAGGGGTTCTGTAGGAATACCTGAAATATGGCCTGCCATTCTCGGAGCTACGATTCGCACACCTACTTGTAAATTTAAATCTTGCCTTAAGTGAAAGCAAGTACTCCCCTTAGCTTTTACTTTCCTTCAACGGGGAATGTATGGGCTACAGAGCTCAAAAACATGCTCCATAATCTTTTATAGTGAATATTTACGCGAAAAGTGTTCCGATATTTTTGGGCGCTTGGTTGGAAGCTTCTTGGGCTTCTCCAGATAATTGCACTATTGACAATATGTATATTCCAGAAAAAGAAAAGACAGTTTTACTCACAATCAGTTTCGTCGTTATATAGCATCATTAACACGAGTTTATTGAAAATGGCCAAACGTGAGTAACATGTCTTCGAATAGAAGAAAACTCATGCTACAAGCTTTTGAGTATGTAACTCCGTAGATCCTGTTCAATAGTTTACTTTTTTCACAAATACGAAGAAGGGAAAGATTAAATAACATACATTTCTGATTGTGAGTAGAAAAAGTAATCAAAAACGTATGTAATTACCGTCCATGCTTCTTTCTTAGTAAATCTAATCATATTCACCAGAATAAAGAATTTTCCGGCAAAAATTAAGTAACTCATCTTTTGAAAATCACCAGCCTTTTCAGACTTTCCAAGTGTAATCAAAAATCGATTTTTTTTCATTCTGTATTTTTTAGTTATAATAATATTCTCTAATCATAAACAGTAGTTTGTTTTTCATCTACTTCATATTATTATTTAATAAAACGATAGAATGGAGACAAATCTGCCCATCTTAGCTGCCCCTGTAGTGTCGCCTCAAAATCTGTCCAGGAAATACTGATTTGAAAAGTTAGCCACTGGTTCAGAATACTTTTAATAGAATTGTAAGTTAGCAGACGGTCATAATTCCAAAATAGATAAGATTTCAAAAACGTACTTAAATAGCATTATCTACCAAATTTTTTGCAAGTTAAACAATCGATAACAATAGCAAATTGATCGATTGATTTGTTATCGCAATAGTTGAATATAAAAGTTATTTAAACCACTACAAAATTACATAAAGCAAAATGCAGAAATATTGCATTTTATTCATTTCCACATTGTGCTCTTTAATATTCACAATCAATTGTGCAATACACGTGTGCATGCCACTCAAAGAAACAGTTTACGGTAAGTCCACTATTACTGACAACAATTTCAAATAAAAATCCAAATATTACCTATAGAAGAGGAGCAATATAGCGATGAACAATTATACCAAGAGATGGAGAACGATATTCGAGATACTTTCATAAAAAAAGACAAAATTTACATTGGTCATTTAGATCTCGATATTAGACACCCAGCATTTCGGTAATTATCAATTTGAACGATTCTTATCAGTATTAAATAAATTATCAATTAATAGAGTGAATGGAACGTTGGATAATCTAATGTTATCAAATCTAAATGACAGCTCTTTACGTTTATTCATTTTGCATTGGACCGGTATGGATTTGTTCAATCTTACATTTAATAATTTAACAATAACCGGTCAGTACGATTGGGATGGGAATATCGGCGATTTATTCGATATTTACGGCAACGGACCGTTTTGGATTGTAATGAGTGATTTCTCTATCGCTATGACCCATTTCAAGTTCTCTATAAGCAACGAAATATGTGTCAATATCAATATTGAAATCAATCTGGGTCAAGAACATAATCATTTCGAGAATTTTTTTAATGGTGATAGTGAATTAGAACCGTTGATGAATGAATTATTTGAAGCTATATTACCGGAAAGTTTGAAGATTATTTGGGGTGAACTGAAGGAACAATATGATGCTGCTTTAGAAAAGGTAAAATATAACAGTTGCGATTTATTTTTAAATTTAGTCGAATTTATTTTGTAGTTGATTAATGACTGGTTGCACAAGAAACATATACGTAAATTATTACAAAGGAAATTGTTAAGTAGTTATGATAGAGAATTGTTGGGGATCAAATAAAACTTCAGATAATGAAAAATTAGTTGTTTTAAATAAATAAAACGGCAGTTAAAAAATTATAAAATAAAATTAATGCAGATCTATACCTTTGGAGTTGTTTGAGATTCTTATCATATCTCTACTTTTCAAAAATAAGGAACAATTATAACTCATCATGTTTGTACATATTTGAATCGATAATATTTTTAACATTTCTAATAATGTCTTTAGAATTTGGACTATCAATTTGGCGCCGATCTGTTGGTGATAAATACAGATAAACTGTAGGGTAACCGGTAACACCTAAACTCCCGCAAAATAAACGTTCAGCTTCGCAATCAATCTTTGCACTACGAATATGACCTTCGAGTATCTGCAATTTATATAAAATTACCAATTTGATTAACGAATTAAGTTAATCTTTGATTACTTGTGCGACTTTACGGAATTCCGGCTCGAAATGTGTACAATGACCACACCACGGTGCATAGAATTCCACCAGCCATGGTATCATGAATTTTTTCGTTAGGATTTGTTCTTTAAAATCATTAGCAGTCATCGAAATTATCGGTGATGGTAGAAATGCTAAGATCCAACGTTTCAACGAGACCATATCTCGATTCCCATTGTATATACTGGAATTAATTACGATTAATTATCGTCAATTTACGATAATTAATCTGACTTACGCTACAGTACTTAAGCCGCGGCTATTTAACGGGTACAGACGTATGGTTGGATAACTGCGTACGTTTTGTTCATTACAAATATTTGAATTTGTATCGCAATTGACTTGGGCCACTTTCACTTGGGGGAATTCCAGCATCTGCAACAAATTGCAAGATTTTTCTGAGCAACGAAACTTGCAAAAGAACAAAGAGTAAAATTACCTGTTTAGCTAGCCGCCTCCATTCGGGACTTAACCGTTGGCACGGCCCACACCACGGCGCGAAATAATCAACGATCCACAATTCGTCTTTAGGTTTTGTTGTCAACTCAATAAAATTCTTATCATGTAAATTAATCACTATAGAAAAGCGTAATTTAAAAATAATTTCAATAAATTAATTAAAATAATTTACCAATGGGATTCAGCATATCCGAAACAAATTCGACGATACCTTCCTCAGATGGTGCCCCATGGAATTTATGTGTTTGACTACCATTATATAACACAGTCGTCGGGTACGATGTGATTCCTTGCATTGAACACAAATTCCGATGCATTGTACAATCAACAGTACCAAACTGTACTTTATCCGGTTCAAAGTGCATACTAGCCCGTCGCAATTCCGGCATTAATTTCCTACACGGCGGACACCACGGTGCATACCAATCAATGAACCACGTACTACCATCATTGATAATATTATGGAAATCGGCCGGCGATAAAGCATGTAGATTGGTCGATTTAATACTCTCTTTAGCAAAACTAATTAATTCGTATAAAACATCCCGACCGTGGTGTAATTCAAATGCACCACCAACTTTTAACACGCCCCATGCCGGATAACGGGCCACATGTAAACTTGTACAAAGACTGGCACTCTTACCACAATGTACCAAACCAATATTAACCATCGGTATTTGAGATGGTAGCCGTTTTAATTGTAGATTCAAATCGGTTGCTGTACCCAAATAGAAACACAAGAGCCATGGGCGGTCTGAACCTCGACGTAATTCGTTACGAATCTCTTGAAATTTCTCATCGGTAATAGTTTCAGGATTTGGTAGAATGTTTAGGATATTATCGACGATTTCTTTCGTATCTGAACCGATAATGTTATGAATTGTTGCCGATGTGGTCGACTCGTTTTTATCATCGATTTGCCAGAGGATTATCTGATTTTCTTTGTAATTTTCCGAGATTTTCGTACACAATTCAGGATCTTCGATGATACCAATTGGCATTAATCCTTCCTAATTTATATAAATATTATTAGTTTTTTATTATTATTTATAGAATAATGGCAATACCAAAATTGCTGCCAATTTGAGACGGGTCTCCTCTTCAGGACAATTATTGTTACCACATAGAAATAGTAACCACTGTTTCTTTCTTAAACCTTCCTGTTCCCATTGGTCTCTATTGATAGTTTCGATAGTTACGGTTAATCTGGAAAGAACGTGTTCTTTTAAACGTTCAAAAGTACGTGGACCTCGGAATCTTTCGCCTTCATGTAAGTGCGACTGGAAAAAAGACGAAATATTTAGTCAAATTGCTAGTTGATACACAAATTTGGGATAATTGTAAAAAAAAATTGGGATAATTGTGGAACTGAAAAGTTGATAGCAGTTAGGCAAATTTAATTTCAAATAAGTGCAATGATCAGGCGAGATTTCTTTAAAAAAAATCCAAGCTTCCAAAGCGAAATACGAAAAGGTAACAGAAATAGTAAAACAGAAAGATTTTTATCATGTCAATAGCTAAGGCATGTCCCTTTAAAATAAGTTGCCAATTGTTAGATAGAACAAGAAAACGCTTCTTCGAACATAATCGCCAGGGCCGGTCCCGGCGATTATACTTGGAGCAAAACCAAAGGAAGAAAATCAAAATTCACGCTTTCCATCGTCACCATAAACCAAATTCATGCTGCAAAAATGTTTCCGCACGCATATCATATATTATTACATAACGTGTGGAAAAAGATATTTTTTATACGAAAATGCGAGCGGAAAGTTAGTATTTTCGCTGCATGTGTATTACCAGTGGCGTAGCGAACATAACTAGCGCCGGGGGCGTTAGACTTTATTGGCGCCCCTATGTTATAATCGTTACTAATTTAAAATACACTTCAAATTTGTCTTGGAGAGGATATGGCGCCCCTCTATGAGTGGCGCCCGGGTCATCGTAGACCCTGTTGCACCCCCTCGCTACACCACAGTGTATTACAAATTCTGTAATAAACAATGATAAAAAAGTTGTTCATTATCTATCAGATTTAATATTGTTCCAGTGTTTTTGTTTCAATTAATTAATGTCTATCCATGCAGCTGCCTGCTTTGGTGTGGCCTCGGGTCGGCTTCGAAACTAACAAATACGAACCTACATAAGTAAAACAAAAATGATATTCTATAAACCGAAAAAGTACATCCAAAGGACTTCCAAGTGGAAGAATAATTTGAAAACCGGAAAATATCCGTTCTACACCAGAAACTGAAGGAGTTTTCTAAGTAGAGAATAAACAAGAATATACAAGTCAAACACGCAGAATAGATTAGTTCCACATAGGGGTGGTTTTAGATCGTCAAGTCGCTACAGAAGTTCTGTAACGAAAAACTAGAGAAACTGTTGGGATAATCCAGTTATCGAGGCTCACTAAAACCTCCAAGAAATTAAAGTCTCGATAACTTTCGATCTGATCCCAATTCGTAACATTAACTAATTATAATTACTTCTTTCTCATAATACAACAATGTGGGATACGACTGGATGCTGAGTTGATAACACAACGACCAATCATCTTCACAATTGACAGCAGCTATCCGTATCACACCTTCCAATTCGGCGGCCAATTTGCGCCACGTGGGTGCCAATTCGTGACAATGATGACATTGTGGTGAATAGAAATTGACGAACCAAGCTTGATTATTATCCAAAATGTTCACTTCTAAAAGTTAACAAATTTATCGATAATTCGTGCTTTAATTCGACGAATTTTACCATAATCCGCTTGACTTAATGTAACAATCAACGGATCATCATCATAGATGCCAAAATGGTCTCGATAATACGTGTAACTATGATATTGGCGATTATTAGTAGCACCCTTCTCAGTATCGCCATGTAAATCGTAATGTTTCCGTGTATTTGGATCTTTTAATACTTCATAAGCTCGAGCTATTTTGACAAATTTTGCATCGGCATCTTTATCATCCTATAAATCATACTTAATTGTATTACAAACAATTGATAATTGATAAAACTACAAACTTGATTCTTATCAGGATGTAGTTTCACTGCTAGATTCTTGAAAGCTTTGCGAATTTCTTTAACATTCGCATCACGAGGCACTCCAAGTAATTTATAATAATCATCACCATCATCTCCATCTACTCGATTGATTACATGTACAATCAATAGCGATAATATAAGTAATTTCCTGAAATTTTTGAAAAACTGACGTGTACTTTTTCTTGTAATAGGTTAGGTTTTAATTTTCTTGCAAAAAACTTACATTTTATTGATAAATCCCTTGGTGAAAATGCTCAAATATCACAGATTAACGTTCGTCCTATTCGAATATTTCCTAATATTTAAATGTTATCAGCAGTTTATGTGATAACAGATGTGTTTAAATTTGTCTAACATTAAAGCTACACCCACAGCATCCAACAGCCGGCCCACATCTTTTTTTAAGACAAGGACCAAGACAGGAAGTATATGGTTTTTATTGGTTTATTTATTATTATGACACGATCCCATTAAACAACAGTAATTAATTTATATTTAGATCAGTAAATGGATGTGTAAGCGAAAAGATGAGAGATGAAGAAAATAATCTAGCCAGTTGTGAAAAGTAAAAACATATGACTACTTGTGCGGTAGTTATGCAACACAAAAAACAACTCATCACAACTCATCATAGATTTTGCATACAATTTGTATGCAATATACAGGCCGTCTTCTAAACGTGGTTAAGAATTGAGATCATTCGTTAGCCATGAATGTAAAAATCTCAACAATCTGTACAGCACGAGCAAAACATTTGATATTCAAAATGTAAGACTTTGGCTTAAATGTTACCTTCAGGTTGATCATTTATAATAAATATTTACCCTGTACAACACGGATTAATTATAGCACGGTGATACTGGTTGCACATTTTAATAATAAATTCTACTTTCGTATCTAGGACGTTTGCCTACCCTGTATGTGATTTCAAACACTGTGCCGCAATTTGCGACCATTGACCGTTTATCGGATTAACTGGGCAAGTATCAGAATTGGAGGTTTTAAAAGAAAATTCGTCATTTTATTTAGCGGCTTTATTAATTTGTCGTCAAAGTGTTATAAATTTTTGATTGTAAAAAAATGTCGCATTTTGACGATTTTTTCGAACAAATGCTTCAAGAAGAAATGAAATTTTGCGAGGAGTTTCTTAAAGTTTTCTTACAAATTAAACAGATACTTTTAGACTATTTCGATAAAGAGCATGAGATCGAGGAAGGATGTAAAAAAAATCATCAAGAATACAAAACAGATTGGAAAAATATCGCAAATTCCATGCAAAGTCGAATTTCTTCATATTAATGTTTCTTCTAATTGGTTGAATAATGGAACTAACCAAACGCTACGAACTGGCTGAGAAGTTAGCAACGAAACAAAATCCATGGAATTGAATGGCCGACATTTGTTACGTCGTAACGTGAATAAGTGTCCGATATGACTAGCATAAAATAAACACACGATTATCACTAAATAAAAAAAAAACAAATTATTTAATGCGGGCGCCAATTCCGTCTTGCTCTTCATTTTCAAATATAGCATTACTCGTTTCCACAGCTGACTATTGAACGTTATGAATAGGCCATGGAGTCAACAGAGAAAGTTGTCGACCGATTCGAGCTCTGCAGAAGTAATAACGAAGAAAATGTACCCGGAACATCCAAGAGCAGCAGTCATAACAATTCCGACGTCCTCTTTATCTTCAAATACTTCGATCATTATTAGTTTCCAAAGTACCTTCGAAACATGTTGGTGGTAGTGTCCAATGGGCACTAGACGTACATTTCAATAGTCTTGGATTATTGGTATTTTTGGTCTTTCCCCCATAAAAAAGCCATCATGAATTGAGTATCTTCCAAAAGTGCTCCTGTAAAAAAACAGCAAGAAATTATTACACAATTGCAATGAAGTAATTTGGAAATTTACCATTTGCTTGTTTCTTGGTAAACGTGGCGTGTTCATTGCTAAATAAATCGGTTTCTGTTGTTGTTTTGCATCAAGTTTCTCGAAGCCTTCCACTTCTTTACTGGACTCTACCTGTTTTTTTGGTGGTTTTATTAATTGGTTTTGTATCGGTTCTAGATCGGACTCATTATCTGTGAACAAACTATTCAGAATATTAACAGATTCTTTGTGTAGAATAACGGTTATATACAATTGTAAATTACGTTTAGTACCTGTCGATCCAGTAATAAAAATTGAATAATATTCTCATTATTTTTGTCAATTGTAGATCATGATTGCGTTTACATGTTGACTGTTTCTTCCGCATGTTATCCTGTATCACATTTGTCTCTCCATTCGTTGATTCATCATCTCATGTTCCATTAATTGTACGAGTATATTGTGGACTCCCAGATGTCAGATCAACTAATAAAACACGTGGTTCTGAACTCTTGGAATATTCCTTTTAGATTCCAACAACATCAGTAACGAGTTCCTTATCTTCAGGTATATCGGAGATTTCTAATCGTTCTCTTTTGAAGCGACCGTTGGTGGCATAGCGAAATCATCACTTTTAGATGTTTGTTATTTGTATGCTACTCGTATTGTACACTTCACGTCATGATACGATAAATGTCGGCCATCCAATTCCATGCTTTTTTTTTCGTTGATAACTCGAATCCATTGCTAGTTCATAGCGTTCAGTCAGCTCCATTATTAAACAAATCAGAAGAAACATTCATATGAAAAAATTCGACTTCTGCATGGAATTTGCCATATTTTTCCAATATGTTTTGTATTCTTGATAATTCTTTTTACATATCTCTTCAATCTCATTCTCTTTATCAAGATAGTCTCAAAATTCCTTTTGAAATGATAACAAATAAGAATTGGTAAATATGTAGATAAGTAAATTACGTACCTGTTTGCCTTAAATTGTAAGAAAGCTTCAAGAAGCGCCTCACAGAATTTCATGTCTTCTTCAAACATCTGCTCGGGAAAATCGTCGAAATGCGACATTTTTTTACAATCAAAAATTTCTTACAGTTCGACGACAAATTAATAAAGTCTCTAAATAAAATGACGAACTTCCTATTTTTTTCTTTTAAATATATTCAATTCTGAGACATGTGCAGTTAATGCGACAAATGGTCAACTTTTATTGGTTCATTTGCCTATAGAAAAGGAGCGATTTATATGTATAGGTCGCTCATTTTAGGATGGCGAGAACTTTGAATGCGCAGTGAATCAGCTCTTGATGTTTATTTGAATTTTACAAAATGTACGTAGGGTAATTAAGTGAACTAACTATTGAAAAATTTATATATTTATATTACCACTCATTGAATATACTTTAACAATCTTTTATTGTGTAACATTTTCTACGTTACGCTACTGAACTGCTAATCTGTCTATCAGATTTTCCCGATAGTTGCCGATGTAATGTTCGGCCTGCCTCAGGATTCGCCATCCTAAAACGCGCGACCAGTACATCTTTATCAAATACTAATGAATTCATTTGATTGGTTATAAATTTGAGCGCAATATTTGAAACTGTAATGCTGTACAGTGTAGGCAAACGTCTTAGACACGAAAGAATAATTTCTTCCTATTGTACAGGATGGCCCATTTTCGAAGGTCCTGCAGGGTACAAAATAACGCATTCTTTAACTTCTTTTTTTTGCGACTTGTTTTGCGTCCCATGGCGTTTTTCTTTTCATTTCTTCATTTATTTAAACGAAAGATCCATCAATGATCTAAATTGATTGTAAAATTGCTTTCAGGATGTTTTTGACATGCGAATTTTTCTGGATTAATAAGTAAACTCTTTTTGCCCAGATTATTACTAATTTATTTCATCTCAATTCACATTTTATAGACTGAATCAATATTATTGATACTTACAGCCGCATGAAATTTAAATAACGCTGCTACTTATTTTAAATAATATCTATAGGTATTACTTTTCGAAAATATTGAATTTCGTGCATCGAGAACATTCTTATGGCGGTATAAGACACTTGAGTCCATATTGTTCAATTTACCGATTATAAAGTATGTGAGGCTGTTGATCCTCATTCTATTTGCTGTATACATTCTTGAAACCTTTATTTTTGTTGTTACATGGTTAGTAGAAGTTCTAGAATAGGGCTCAGAGTTAGTAAATGGACACGCAACAAATTGAGAAACAAAACAATTTATTAATATATGACTACTTTTATATTATTCACTTTTTATTTATTTATGTAGGTACACTTTTTTGAACACTGATCGCGACTACCGATCATGTTTAGAAAGAACGTACTGTAAGAAGCACCCAGCACCCCACAAAGTTTCTAGCTAATCGGGAAATAAGGAAAATTTAACCCAAGTGTCATATTATCCGTACACCAATGCAACTACCACCAAAAGAATGCTCTCGATACATGCAATCCAAAAACATTTTTTTTTTACAGTGGGGAATACAAGCTTTGTTTTGACTTACATAACCGGGGCAACAGGTGTCTTGCACTTCGACAACGGTATATTTTTCAATGCGTGGTTGTTTTACTGGTCTTTTTGGGCATGGTACATCAACCCATGTGGTAACGAAATTTGTTCTTGTTTTTTCTACTCTAAAAGACGAGAATTTTCCCATATTTTTTTTTATACAAGATAAACCGTGAAACTTACTTGACTGCTTTGCGACAATAACCATATTTTTGTTGTGTGTAAGGGAAACAATAGAAAAACAACACAATTATGATTAAATTATTTTTATGCATATTGTGGTTTAATTATAAACTATAAATTTACAATATACAGCTCAATTATCTCCGGATGTGATAACTCGATGGATAATAGAGAGACTTATCTTGCGGAGAACTTTATCAAATATCGACCTCGGTACTTTTTTATATTCTTCCAAACTAATGCAACTCCTATAGTTACGCATACAATCATACCTAGCGTAATTAGAACAATTTTTTTATCGGAACTGAATTTGGAATGTTGTTGTACTGAAATGTCAATTGCATTGCAAAATTCTGAATTACGCCTGTTATTCAAACATGTGTATCCATCATTTTAAATTTCATATCCATTCCAACATTCATAAATATCCGGTTTTATACAATTCCCATTAATACATTGATTTACACAAATTGGATTACAAATATGTTTTGATATTGGATCTGGGCTATACTTATCGTAATATGTACACTGATTATGTAATGAGCAGTATCCATTTTGGCATGATGGTTCGCAGTTTGGTGAGCATTCGTGTAAATCTTCCAAAATTTCCGTATATACTGGATTACATTTACAAAAATCCGGAGCTTTACATTTTGCATTTTTGCAGGGTTTTGAACAAACTGGATCACAAATGTACCAATCAATTTCGTTCAATTGATACTGTGGGTTACATTCACAAATTTCCGGTGCTGTACAAATACCATTTCGACAAGTTTCTGAACATACAGGATTGCAAAGGTAATTAATTGCTTTCAGTGCTTATGTTGTAACCGGCGATGCATTCACCCGTTTCCGGAGCTTTACAAGTACCATTTTGACATAGTTCAGAACAAACAGGATTACACTTGTCATTGTTTTCCGGATCTATTGTATAACCTTTGTCACATTCGCAGGTTTCAGGAGCTACACAAGTACCATTTTGACAATCTTCAGAGCAAATAGGATTGCAAATGTAATTGTGTTTACTGTCGGCTGAAAAGTCTTCATCGCATTTACAAGTTTCAGAAGCTATACAAGTGCCGTTCTCACAATCCTTAGAACAGATCGGATTACACAAGTATTTAACAGGATCTTTAGAATAGCCTTCATCACATTCACAAAATTCAGGAGCTACACAAGTACCATGACACACTTCGGAACAAACAAACTGGGTCACAAACGTAATTGTTAGCAGGATTTATAGAATAACTCTTGTTACAATGACAAATTTCCGGAGCTATACAAGTGCCATTTTGGCAATCCTCTGAAAAGATAGAATTACAAAAAGATTCATTTTCAGGATTTGCTAAATAATCTTTATTACATTTGCAGGTTTCAGTAGCTATACAAATGCCGTTTCGGCAACCTTTACTGCAGACCGGATTGCAAATATATCTATTTTGTGAATTAATAGAGTGGCCTTTATCACATTCGCATATTTCAGGAGCTATGCAAGTACCATTTCGACACATTTCACCACAAACTGGATGACAAACATATTTATTAGCTGGACTGATTGAGTGCCCTCATCGCATTTGCAAGTGTCAGGAGCTACACAAATACTATTTTGACAATCTTGGGGACAAATAGGATTACAAATGTAATTATTTTTCGGATCTGTTGAATAACCTTCCTTACATTTGCAAGTTTCAGAAGCCATACAGGCGCCGTTGTGGAAAACTTTGGAGCAGATCGGTTTACAAATATCATCAGGATCTTTAGCATAACCTTCATTACATCGGCAAGTTTCCGGTGCTACACAAATACCAATGAGGCAAACTTCAGAACAAATCGGCGTGCAAATGTAACTGTTATCAAGATGAATGGAGTAACCCTTGTTACAAAGACAAGTATCAGGAGGTATACAAATGCCATTCTGGCAATCCCCGGTGCAGATAGGGTTACAAATGTAGTTATTTTTAGGGTCTGCTGAATAACCTGCGTTACATTGGCACTGTTCTGGTGCAACACAAATACCATTTTGGCACGGATTACATTTATGCCAAGCGGAATAATATAAATAGTACCCGTGATTACATGTACAAAAATTTGGAGCTGTACAATGGCCATTTATGCAAGATTCGTTACAATCAGGTCAACATTCCAATGGATCTATAGAAGTTGCTGAATAGCCAGCACAACAATAGTTTTCGTTTTCATTAACTGTGTACTCCTGCAATTTAGTTGTTGACAAGGTTTTGGATTTTGCAAAGATTTTGGACTTACTATTAGTTGAGCACGGGGACGGCAACATGCCCGTACGGTATTATAACAAGTTTTCGTCCACAAAAAGCCACATTTACGTGAAATTTGGTAAGTGTAAGTGTCTTGTACTGTTATCCATTTTGTTCTTTGTACACTAGAATTGCCAAAATATTTGGTGGGATTTATAAAAACTATGATTATTGTTATAACCACGAACTTCATTGTAGCGTGTTGGATTTCCAATTCAAAAAGGAAATAAGTGACAGATACGATAATAAATTTTCCTCTTTATACTCATCCTACCTAGCTTTAACTTTGCAAGCCTCGTCAGCGATACACTCACCATCTGGGCCACAACCGCCGGTGCATACGGGCGTGCAGAATTTGCCTTGTGGATCCAATTGGTAGCCAGCATTACACGAACATAGACCAGAATTAGTACAAACCCCATTCAAACAACCAATCGGACATGTTTGTATACAATTCTGTTGGTTTGATATAGCCACGTTTACAAACACACATATTTGGAGAGGTACAATTTCCATTAATACAACCATTCTCGCAGACCGGTTTGCAGATCAGATGGGTGTGTGGTTTACGTTCGTAACCCGAACAACAAATTTCTATACGACTATAACCGGGACGTGTTTATAAACGTGCGATTTTTTAGGGACATGTATAATTTTCTATAATTAGCACTTACACCATTACTATGTGGCGAAACTCCCGGTTGCCGTTCTTCAATGCTAATAAGATCGAGTGTTCTAGAAAGATAGAAAAAAAAAATAGAATTGAATTACAAGGTCGGCCGATTATTAGCCTCTATTTAATGACGTTGATGAGAGTTAACTTTCACAGAACTTTCTTCTAATTGAAAATAAGAAAAAAAGGCCAAAACTTACGGTACTTCTAATGTGCATATGCCAGCTCTGGAACGGTTCGTGTGCGGCAACTGAGGATAAAGTCTATTTTCAGCCTTTACACATAACGTTATTGTTCCAAATACGTACAAAATGACATATACATACAAAATGACATAGGCACCATATTTTGCATATGATCGCCTATAGCCCACAACTGACAATCGTATCACGTGACCCTAAGGGCTTTTACTAACCTGTCGAAACGTGAAAGCGCGCATTTCATTCATTCGTGTGTTATAGCCAACTAAAATTTTTCGTAAGTTACAAGTGTTTTGTGATTATGTTATGTTTTTCGCTATGTTATCGATTTGTGTAGCATTTATTTTAGTCCTCGAGAATTTGTTGTTGCACTAATATAACTTTTTTCATAAAAAACATCCTCTTTGCATGTATTTTTGAATTTCGTTGCTTTACAAGCTGACATGGACAAACCGACATAAGTAAACAACGGACAAAATGACATAGGTTTGTCATATTGTTCATAAAAGTTTAGTGAAGTAGATTACGTTTATTTAAAGCTCTGAAGTTTTTAACAGCACTAAATCCTGAAATATTCTCCGATTATATGTACGAACCTCCGGAGAGTACAAGCATACCACTGGAAGACATCTCTAATGCGCAATATTGTCAGCAAACGGCTCCTAGTCCAGGTTTCATAGCTGGACCATCTACACTGCAAGGCGATCATTTTTGCTTCCTTTCACATATGATACAACTCACCCCAGTCCCAGTTTATAAGTGCACAAGGAAAACGTAAGCCAAAGACTCGACAAACCTCTTTAGTTTTGATTTCTAGTCTGAATATGAGAAAAAAAATGAGCCCAAAGTTCCCCCAAATAAGAAGAAACGAGCGTTACTAAAACATTATTTGAAGTCGATAGTCAAGAAGAAAATTTTCCTAATAACTATCAAGATGATGAAGAAGACTGTGCATGCAACGATCTTTTTTCCCAATCAAAGCATAGAGATGACTGGTTGCAATGCTTAAATTGTTCACATTGGGCTCATACTTATTGTGCTGACGTTCCTAAACGAACCAAACGTTTTACTTGTGAACTTTGCCAGTAATTTTAAATCTTTAATGTGTATGTCATTTTGTCCATATATAATATGTCATTTTGTCCATAGCATATGAACAAAGCGGATTTTGGATGATCTCGGTTAAACGAAGATATTTTTTGTTTTTGTTATATTTATCTTTTGAATGTTTATTAGATTTCATAGATAAAGAACCAAAGATGATTGGTGTAAAATATGACAGTGATGCGATTTAGCAATAAAGAGAAATGACCCAAATATACAACTCTATGTCATTTTGTACGTATTTCCCCTACTTCTAATGTGCATATGCCAACTCTGGAACGGTTCGTGTGCGGCAAATGTGGATAAAGTCTATTTTCAACCTTTACACATTCCAATAACGTTATTGTTCCAATTAATAACAAACTGATTATTTGGAATTGTTTAATTTGCAACATTGTTACAAAGAAACGGACGATTAATGTTCACCATCTGTACCACTACCAAGTAATCAAACGGATGCTGCTTTATCTTCTAACACACTTTAGGAAGTCTTCTGGCTAGAAAGTTGTAAATCTCTATATCAACACCGTGACCCATAAGCCCTATTGTGGTAATTTGGCGTCAAATTTTATTATTTTATGGTGGGTCACTTTATCGTGGTCCTACATAAAAATATACGTGACACATTTTACAACAAAGCAATATATCAATTCTTTTGTTACCGAATCAATTGTTAGGTAATTTTGTGGTTTCAGCAATTTAAACATCAATCTCTTAGCAGAAAATTTTCACTATACATCACGCTCAATTTTCTGAACCCTATTCGTTGTTCCTATTGTTCCACCCCTGTATTGCAATTACACCAATACAATAATGAAAAAATTACTAATTTTATTAAAAAATTCCCTAGAAAATGTCGGTGGAATTGTTTGTGTTTTTTCTATTATTTAGAAAATTATTATTAAAACAATAACAAAACAAACATAAATAAGAATGGTTTTTATTTGTTTAGTAAACAATGAAAATTAATTCCAAAACAAAGAATGAATTGTAATCTTATAATAATCATAGTATTATTGCTTTTAGTATTTGTAAATGCTAATATAAAAGAATGTCCAAATAAATGTATTTGCCAAAGAAATACTCAACAAATTGGCCAACGTTTAATCAAATTAAAATGTGGCATTAACGATAAAATCACTACAATTGAAGAAATCGAATTATTAAATATTGCTGATGATATAATAAGCTGGTAGGTGTTTGCGAATTGAGCCCTTAAAATCCTCGATTTCTGAGCCATTTCATGATTATTAATTTGAATAATTTGTAGGAATCTGTCTGGTAATTATTTAACCACATTCTCACCAAAAGTACAAATGATTGCACTACAAAAACTGTGTTTGAACAATAACCGTTTAGTAGAATTGAAGAATTATCAATTTATCGAATTACCAAATTTGAAACGGCTCGATCTGTCCGAAAATCGTATTAAAATCATTGAATTATTCGCTTTTCAAAAATTGGATAATTTAGAACGTTTAAAATTGAATGGTAATCAAATAGCATCACTAGGCATTGGTACATTAGATCCACTATTAAATCTACGACAATTAGACATATCAAACAATCCATTATCATGTGATTGTGGCCTATTATGGTTACTAGACTGGTGCGATAAGACCTTATTGAAATTAACATCGAATCCAAAATGTACAACACCGGCAAATTTCAAAGGACTATCATTACGTAAATTAAAAATCGGCGATAATATCAATTGTAAATCACCATTCGGTAATGCTGGCATTGCAATCATACAAATGAAACCGTATCAAAATCAAGTTGTCTTCGAAGGTGATGATTTGGAATTGCATTGTAAAGCACCAGGTATCTCAGATGCGTTCGATACAAAATCGAAAATCGAATGGACCTGGTTGGATACTGATCCACGTTTGAATTTCAATAATATCGAAATTACAAATAATTTCATGGAAGGTGTTGGATTATTAGATAGTCGTTTAAAAATTAAAAAACTACAACGCAATCATACGGGTATTTGGAATTGTATATTAATATCACAACAAGGTAATCATTCAAAAGGTATCACAGTAATTGTTATCACGAATCAAACGAAATATTGTCCAATCACTGTAACAACGACCAATAAAGGCATCTATATTTGGCCTAGAACTATAATTAAATATCGTACAACATTACCATGTCAATCGATAAATTCTAATTATGATATAACACAACAGAAAGCCTCATATTATTGTAATGAGAATGGTAAATGGATTGATTTAAATATAACAGCATGTCAATATATATCCGAAACGACAAAGATATTTGAACAATTCTCAAAAGTTAATGGGAATATTCTAGAGAGTGCCAAACATTTTCGTAATTTTACAACAAACTTAAAACATTTCAATGATTTTATTGATATACAATTTACAATAAAAACCATTGAGAATTATTTAAAACAATTAAGTCTAAATCAAATCGGTGGTATTTTAATTGATATCATTAATAATATGTTAGAACTACCTCAAGAGTATTTGAAACAAGCAGATTTTCTATATGGAACATGTGCCAAAATCGTTAATATTACAGAGAAATTAGCTGGAATCAACTCGTCATTATTGCATAAGGTAAAACAAGGGTTTGAAGTGGTGCAGAAATAGTTGCGTTTTTTCTCATCACGTTTTTTTTTAACAATTTGTTAACTGTTTTTGCTTGTTTCATCAACATTTTGGAACTACACCATTTGCCTACCAAAAACAGTCTATAATTTAGTCCCCCTAGTTTTTCTGGCTATACAAATCATTCAGTGATTAGACAATAGAGTCTGATATAAAACTGGACAGGTTTGCAACTATCAAAAATTTCTTGGAATTATTTATGAAGTAAATTAAAAATTGAAATTGTGAAATTGCCGGAGAGCATTTCTTTGACACTGACTGTCTTAGTAACAGTAAGCATTGGAGTAGTTATTGAAACCATAAAATCTTCAATGGTGTTGTTTGTTTGCAATTGAAGCCCTAAATTATAAAATCGTTATTTGGTTAGGGCAATTATACAGGATGCTTTTTCTAGACTTGTTCGGTTGTCGAGATTAGCGGTGGAGCAACAGAAGTAAAAACCTCAAGAATTTGCGCAATGTCAAATATTAAGAGGATCCAGGGCCCCACAAACTTTCTAGCTAAACGGAAATGATGTATGAAGCAATTCCAAGGCACTTGGATTGATTTTTCCTAATTTCCCGATCAGCTAGAAAATTTGTGGGGGTCATGGTTCCTTCTTATATTTGATGGTGTATATGTTCTTGAGACTTTTTTTTTCATGGCTATGAGGCGAGCACGATTACCGACCGTATTTTAAAAAAACATCCTGTATAGTAATAATTCGATCATAATTGTAAGCAATGAGATGGGTTAAGGGTTAATGTTCGCAGTTTCCACCTAACAGGTCGGGGTTCGATCCCTGTATACAGCCTATTTTCTTTTTAAACATAGATATGTTTATGTATGATAATGCATAAATAGATATGATTAGACATGGCCATTTTTTGGATCTGATTATATATGAATAACTTATATGATTATATATGATTCGACAAAATATTTTTTCCTGGGGTTGTATACTTCTTAATAGGATTTCACTTTCTTCTTGTTAAAATGACATCAATAATTCTAAGAGTCAAAGTCGTTAGGCCAGAATTTGCCCAACTGTATGTCAGTTAGGAGAATTCCAATATGTAAGATTGAGTCCTTTGAAAATATCGGCTTGAAGTTCAACTGCAACTATTCCTGCACCGCATCTTATAATATCATAATTTCTATAAAATATATCGTATTTCAGTCGAATCTAGCTACAGAAATCTTCAAAATAAAACCAGGCTTTACCAATTTAAAATGTAATTGGTATACAGATCGCCTATTTAATTGTTTTATCAACAACGAACCAATCAACGATTTCAATGGTAAAAACATTGAAGCCTCTATAACAATACCAGAAGATTTATTTGATTCATATCAAATCAACAATACGAATTATTTAAATTTTTTAGTAACAATGTTTGCTAGTAACAAATTATTTCCAATACAAGAAGATTACTATGAAATCAAATCGGCAGTTGTTGGTACAAAATTATTAAATCAATCCATGTTGGTGCGATTGAAACATCCAATTGTTGTTGTATTAAAAATACCACAATTCTATGAAAATACACCAATACCGGTACGTTGGGATTGGTCATTATATAATAATAGTGGCGGTTGGACAAATAACGATTGTCGTATTAATTTAAAATATCAGAATTATATCGAATTCTATTGTTATCAATTCGGTTATTATAGTTTGAAATTGAATAAGACTGATTTAAGGGAAATCCACAAAATTTTCCATCCTATTAACTATATTGGTAATTTAATTATATTCACATCATTTATTATAGTTATTGTTACATATTTGATCAATTATAACGATATACAAATGGCAAAGAAAACAAAACATTCATTAATTAATACATGGCTATCAATTAGTGCATTATGTTTTGTTTATGTTTGTGGTATACATCAAACACAAACGAAACAAATTTGTCAAATTATCGGTATGTTATTGCATTACTTCACATTATCATCATTATTATGGATGTGTGTTAGTGTGAATTGTATGTATAATCGTTTGAAAAAGCACGACCTAATCGAATTGCCCGATGATGATCTAAATGAACAACCATTACGTAAACCGATAATTGGTTTGTATTTTGTTGGTTGTGGTATTTCGTTAATTATCTGTGGAATATCAGCAGCTATCAATATTCGAGAGTATGCATCCAATCATTATTGTTTCTTACGTACTGGTCCACCGTTGAGTGCACTCTATATACCGGTGATGTTGATTTTTGCCTTTCTGTTAATCTTTTTCTTATTGATCAAATGTACAATTTATAATTTAGATAGTTATTTAAGTGAAGGCACTCAAGCTACTGAAAATGTTGATTTAGATCTAATCGAGCCGAATTACCAACAAAACTACAGAAATATACCGAGTATATCGTCGAAGACTAGCGATTTACCAGATCCCGAACATGGTCCAACAACACAACTCAAATCTTATGTAATCTTCCTAATTTTGTACACGTGCACTTGGTTGAGTTGTGCACTATCAACGGTCGAATTGAGATTCTTTATATTCGCTGAAGAATTCTTTAGTGTATTGTTTGTATTCTTCGCAACTATACTGAGTGCATTCACCATGTTTTTCTATTGCATATCGCGTAGTGATGTACGTGGTAAATGGTTGGATTTATGTTATAATTTACGTAAGAAATTCTGTTTACGTTCACGTACAATCTCCGATACAAATCCACAAATACAAATCCAACCACCATTATCGCCGATCCGTAATTCGCTTGTAATCCAATCGAGATCTAGCAGTCGATCTAGTAATAGTAAATCGAACAAGAGTATGAGTATCGTTTGTCGGGACGCGACAAATTTGAATAAAATCATCGACAATGAAGCAGCCACCAAAATGAATAACATCAATCTAATAATACTGCATAATAATTGGTCGAATATGATGCCGAATATTGTGGAGAATCCAACGAATACCGCCGAACTCTTCTACAATGCCCAACAGAGTATTGTTGCAAAGAAATTCTTTAAACGCCAACGACGCAATATGTTGAGAAAAATGCAATTACCGATCGACCACAGCGACGATAACCAACCATCGACCAGTTATCAGCACCGTAATCGTAGATTAAAGAAAGTGCTCGATGATGATTCGAGTGATATAACGACATCAACAACATGGAAACACCGTCGGCACAAATCGAAACCGACAACGATCATTGAGTGTAAAGATGAGAATGATCAGCCGGTGATGAAGATCCAATTGAGTCCGGTTCGTATGAGAAACGATGAATCGGTACGGGCGGCTGATGGTGAAGGGGAATCGGTGATTTATGTCAATTTCAAATCGAATTCCATACCACCATTGAAACGTTCGTCAATCAGTGATTTTGATCGTTTAGATAGGAAATTGAAGAATCCGAAATTGTCGAGTTTATCCGATTCGAATATTCATTCGAATGAATGTTCAAGTAATACGTTTACGTCGAGTGATAATATTGAAACTACCGTTTAATACTCCTTTTTTTTAAATTAATTTATTTATTTATCTGTAACTTATTTAAAATAGTACAATTCTCTAGTATTACGTTTTTTCTTCTCGAAAATAGACTGATTTTATTTAACAAAAAATTGATATCAATGAATTGCATATATTTAGGCTAATGTGGCTCAAGTGTTGGAGAGTAAATATTCAATCATAATCGGACAGGATTATCGTAATTATGACTGAATATTGCATATTGTAGCTTTATTGTAAACATCCACTATTTTGATAATAGTGGATGGTACCATTAAAAAGTAAATTATACAAAAAATTGTATTACGCTGCTGCCTTTAATGTTGGATATTGTGGTACAGATATATAATGCGAAACGTTTCTAGATGGTGCAGCTATATTTGAATGGCCTTTGTTGTTTCGTTAATAGAGAACAATAACGACGATAACGAAACGATATTTTCAATAAAAATTAATAAGGAAACACAATTTTCAATATTTGGACCATTACAGCTAACTCCTATAATCCCATTCTTGTACAATATCTTACGGATTTGTGCAATAACTCCAATGATGTGTTCAATACTTGGAAGAAGGAGCAAAAGCCTTTCTTTGGATTGTTTAAAAAAGACCGAACGATCGGGGAATAATTCATAAACTTTATTATTGATAATACAGTAAGTATAAAAATATAATCATTAAAACCTAAAAGATTTTATTCCGCAATCACAACAATCAAAAATTTCGATTGTTTGGCATTACATTATCGAAAAAAGAAATACACAACTAAGATCAACATATATTAATAAATAATAATGTTATTTAACTAATAAAAATCCATGTACATTTGCAATAAATCGATCGAAATTATCGCGAAATTTCAATTTGGCTTGTCGTTGACCGGTCATTGGTACGTTTAATGTTAAATTATGAAATGCAGCAGCCAAACGATCCGCAACCAATGGATCCATTTGTGATTTAATTAGACTATCAACTAATTGTTTATATTCATCTTTATAACAACATATCAACGAATAAATACACGTACTAGCTGAACTCATTAAATCTGTATTAATTTGATGTGATAATGTTAAATCTAATAATAATTTCAAGAATGGTTTAATCAATTCACTAGCCGGTGTTGTTTCTAATTTATTACGATCGAAATACGCTGCCATACCTTGTAGGAAATCTAATGACGCCTGTGCTATATCCGAGCCAAATTGTGTTAAACCTAATTGAATTGAATTTAATAATTGTTGTAAAAGACTTTGGGGTAAATTGCAAATTTTCTCTGGATAAATATCGTTGATTAACACTAATAAACGATAGTATTGTGAACATAGACTTGGATATTTCAATAAATCGATTGTCATTAATGGCATTATGAAATTAAGACCAAACAATGATACATCCGATGCGGTCACTGTAACATCTTCTTGATTCGGACACAAATCAATACAATCTTTCGATAAAATAAATGTTAATAAATCCAATATTAATGCAATATCTTGGAAATTGTTCTCTTCAGCAAATGATTCATTTGTAAATTTATTTGAATTACATTTAGCATACGCTTGTACTGTTGCTAATGTACTCTCATATAATTTCTTACTATCCAACTGACATAAATAACACAACATATTCTTAGCGCATTGTCCAAATAATTCTAAGACTAAATGAACAATTACTTGATAATTATTATATAATGTTAATATTTTTGGCATTATTGCTAATTTCGGGGCCAAGAAATTAAATAAAATATTAACAGTTGTCATATGTGAACCCTTTGTTATACCAATAAAACATTCCAAGATATCAATCACTTGTGTTTGGACTTCTTCTTTATGGAAATTACGTTGTACAGATTCTTGTAACATTAAATCATTACATTTTCTTTCTAATGGTTGTAGGATTTGATCAAAGTATGTACCGAGCTCTTGGACATCTCTTAATGCAACACCAGCCAATACGAAACTCTTCCATAAATCACGACGGATATTACCAGGTAAACGACCCGCTTCCAGTTTCTCTTGTAGTTCAATCAAATTCCAAAGGCTCTTACTTTTGATTATACACAAGGATCTGAAATTAATCAAATCGTTCAATTTGATATTTCATATGCGGTATTTTACAAAAATTCATCCTTTTGCAAATTGAGGTAATAATACGAGTATTACGAATTCTCTTTGTAAAAAGACGAATTGTACCCCCGCGACTTTGTTCACATAGATTATAAGTACGTTACATAATGTGCTGTTATCTGTTTTCATTTACGTATATATAAGAAAAAAATACACATGGCAACGCCACAATTAGATTGACCGTGGCGACAACTGACAGGTGAACGTATTGAAATAATAATGCCCTTTTTAATCCCGTTAGAGGGCGAATTTTCAAAAATCCGTTCTTAGTGAGCGTTTAGAGCATCTAAGGAATATATGTGCCAAATTTAAAGTCGATCGGACGGATAGTTTCGGAGATATCGTGATGAGTGAGTGAGTCAGTGAGTGGTAAATCGCTTTTATATATTAACATAATATTGATACTTACTGTTTTTGTTTAATACAAACCAAGGCCGTTAAAAGTTCAACCGTATCTTTTAACAGTATTGGTTCAGAACTGAAATACCATATATTTGAATAGATTTTATCTAAAATAAAATTAACAACAAACGTAGCACCTTCCGTGTCTTTCCCAACTGTACCAACTAAGATTGGACTTAATTCTTGATAATAATTTTCAATTGGAAGTAGATACGATAGACACCAACGTTTCAAGAACCACATTATTGTTGAACCAACTTCAGGACTTAGAAAATGTCCTAAATTTGCTTCAGCTGCAAATTTCTCAACAGAACACAATCGTAATATATCACATACAATACGTATTATATGATCACAAAAATCAATATCTTGTGGTTGTTGTTGAATTTGTTGTATTGATGCTAAATTATTTAAGCTGGCTTGTAATGTTGATTCTTCTAAACGTAATTCTTCAATTGAATATTGCATCATCTCTGATGGTATCATTGGTGTTTCACCATCACTATCCATACATAATATATGGCCTGATATTAATACAATCCAATGTATATCCTCAAATAGATTATCTAATGCTGTTGATTCATTGATATTCATTGCCCGTGTCTCCAACATTTGTAAACTCATCTTTAATTTTTCTGTATAATCCTCCAACAATCTATGATTGAATAATAATTTAGATGATACAACAATTTAAATATTTTTTAATAAATTTACTTGTATAATATTGGTAGACAATGTCCAGGTATTATTCTACCAAACATTCCAATTGTTTGTAATTGATCCTTAAATGATACACGATCATTATCTTCATTATCTTCAATATCTTGTTTCTCGTGGTTTTGATTCTGACGTTGTCCATCTGGAGGTGCTAAATGGCATTGTACATATGTATTAAATATTTGTACAGCACATTCTTTTATATCATTATTGCCAGTTATAGAAAATTCTTGTAATATACTCGTCCATGCTTCCATCATATTATCAAATGCATCATTGAAATAATGATCATCGTCCACATTCTGTATTAGAAAAAAAAGCATTTAAATAATTTTTAAAAATATTTAATAATAAATCACATGTTCTTTTTGGCAAGTTTCTTTTGCTACTCGATCGAAGTTCCTTTGAGTTCTTAATGGACGTTATTCTTAAACGAAAAAAGTTCAAGATTGTTAAAGGATTGTGTTTTATAAAACAATGCTCTGTATTCAATAGAGATGATTAACAAGGTTAACTCAATATCAAAGTTACCCTTTAATTAGGGTTCTAAATCTCTAATGAGTTCCAATTACAGTAGAGACTCGATTATCCGGACCTCAGTTATACGGAATCGCGATTATCCAGATTGCCCACCTTCGAGCAAATATCTTTGTTGTCTAATCTGTACATGCATGGACATGTCAAGCTGGCGCTACGCCTCATATGATCTGTACTCCAGGCGTTTCGTCATTGTTTTAGTTAGAGAATTAAGCCGGCGCCAGACGATGCTCCGAACATGTTCCAACGTTGGACGCTTGATGGTTCGTCGCATCATGTGGCTGATGGTCGCACCTATGAGCTACCAATATCGAACGTCCAATATTCGTGTTGGAACATGTTCGAGCGGTTGTAGGTATTTTTGCCGCGAATGAAAAGCCGGCGTCAGACGATGCTACGAACATAGTCCAACGTTGGACGCTTGACGGTTCGTCGCATCGTGTGGCCGACGGTCGCACCTACGAGCTACCAATGTCGAAGTCCAACATTCGTGTTGGAACATGTTCGAGCTGCTTGCGGTATTTTTGCCGCGAATCAAAGGAAATCGTCCAAAGTTGGAAGGAAAACATTCGTTGCTGGATGCACAGCCACATGATTTTGTCGAATGTTTCATTTTTATGGTATATTTCATTACGACAGTAGGTTTTTAAAATAATAATTAAAACATTGTTTCAGTAGTAGAAAGTTACTTAATCCCAGGTATCCTCCATATATAGTAACAACCCATATGAATTTTTATTTAAAATAATAAGTATTTTAATTTATTTTTTATAACTCCCGCTTCTAAAGTTCAATATTCGAGCGTTGTATGGCGGGCGTAAAGAACCGTATTCAGAGCATGGTATAACGATCTATAGTAAGCGTGCGTGAAAGTACAACACCGTGCGTGAAAGTACAGCAGCGTGCGTGAAAGTAAATAAGTAGTGATTTTCAACTGGATCAAGTGTGCGAGGAAATAAACTAACCTTACTATTTTCTAAAATTTTTTTAGAAATAATTAATTCTTTTCTATCTACAAAACTTTAGAATTCGTCGTTATAAAAAATTATGTTCGATACTTATGCGTAAAGTGAGGTATCCAGTAGGGTGAAATTGAAGAACTCGCTAAAGAGACTGACACATACACAACGAGATCTCGTGCGCTTATCCCCACTCGCCTCACGGCTCGTGGGGATACACAGCGCACTCGATCTCGTTGTGTATGCGTCAGTCTCTTAGACTCGTGCTTCAATTTCACCCTACTCGAAAACCTCACTTTACGCATACGTATCGAAAATAACTATTATAAAATATAATGTACAAAAACTACTTGACAAACGTTTATGCCAACTGTGGAATCAAAACATTTACCACACCGTGTAGCCGAAGCATTTGCTCCAAAGGAACTAGCGAATCATTGACTCAAACATTTGCTCCAACATTCGACGAATAATTCGTAGCATCGTCTGGCGCCGGCTTTACCAATCGTTATGATGATATTAATATGTACGTAATAAAAAATCACTTCTCTTCATACATTCAGTTATCCAGATTTTCGATTATCCGAATGCATTGCGACAAAAATTAGTCCGGTTCATCGAATCTCTACTGTACTAATTTCATCCTTTCATAAATCAAATTTAACTTTTTTTGATAATCCATTTAACCACATTAAGGGTGGATTTGATCTGCAGAAAGTTGAAATTAGTCTACAAAGAGGTAAATTAAAAAAGAGTAAAAGAGAAAAATTCAAAAAAATTCGGATTATTGTTTTAAATTTCAAAGTTTTCTCCTAAATATGACATATGGGTCATTACATAGTGACGGGTGGAACATTTTGACCCCTTTTCTAATGAACGTTCAGATATGTATTTAGAAGTGTTATTGAACTATAAAAAGCAATTCTTTCCTTCTATTCTGCTCTTAGACTTCGGAATATAGTGGCAGGTGGGACACGAATTACCCTACAGTTTTTACATTCAGGTACCTAACAGTGAAATTCAGACAAATTCCAACTTATATTATGCATTAATATTACAAAATTCATCCTTAAGTGTCATCTAAAAAGTTATTTTTAGAGTCAAGGGCGACCTTTCGTGGAATAACCCATATCTTAGTTGCCTGTAAAGCAACTCTTTCTAATTAGAAAAAGGATATTTAGTTCTTAAACAAGTGAAACAAATATTCTATCGAGGAAATTACGTTTTTTATCTATTTGTGTTCTAATTATTTAATCTTTGTTGTCTATGTTTTCTTCTAACAACGAAAACAACTGAGATTTGTAATACATACTATTTTATAGTCTGTTTTAGGCTGGAATTACGCAAGTAAGGTGTATCTTGTGCGTGATCAAGCTTAGGGTAAGATATATAATGCTTCTATCAAATAGTTTCGAACGAAGCGAAGCACAGGAAAGAACACGTAAGCACGATAAAAGATACAAACCGTTTCTATAGAGAAGTGGTCAAAATACCAATTCTTACATGCAGGGCCGGCGCAAGGCAGATTCAGCGCGTTCGCCGGAACCCGTGTTCTAAGAAAATCATCCAAAAATAATTGCTAGTTAAAAAGTTTAAGTGTAAGATTTGAATATGTATGCAGAGCCCGCCAAACGTTTGAACCTGGCCCCGCAAAAGGTCACGCCGGCTTATACATAATATGTATATATTTTGCTATTGCATATTATCTGATAAATTAAAAAAATAAGTCCTTTGAAGTCTCACGCGTTTCTTGGCATAAAAAAATGGGAATGAAAGTGATTCAACGTTTGAAAATTAATCTCTTGAAAAACATATGGAATGCAATAAGAAGACGTCGCGCATCTTTCTTTACTACATCAAGATTGTTAAGCTAAATAAAACGGAGGCAGGCAATGCTTTCGTATTATATCACATATACTGTTCTCAAGCAGTATATATAGGGTAGGGTGTCGGTTATTTACGAATTTTTAGTTTGTGATCTAAAAAAAATCAGATCTAGATAAGCCCTTAATTTTCATGTTAAACCCTGCCTTAAAGACGATACATTTCCCATTTAAATAACATGGGATTTTGCTCCGTTTTGGACGTAGTTTTTTTCCTTCTGAACAAGTGAATGAATAGCAATGAAAGATGAATATTTTTGTAGTAAATTGAACGCTCTACAAAAAAGATCGCTTATGATTTTTCGATAAATCCACTTTTTTAAAAGCTATTTAAGGTCAAAGTTCAACTTATTTTGAGTTTTCACATTTTTTTACTTTGACAGCATAATCGAGATAAAAATTAACTATTCATTTCGGAAAATATCTCATTTTTAATGTATTATAATAAAAATCATTTAAAAAAAAGTTTCGAAAATTCAAAATCTTTTATTACAATGAACATGTTTGATATTAGTTTTCATAACATCCATCCCATCTCAAGAACGGTTGAGTGCATGAAAAAATGTTTCGAACAAAATTTATTGCAAATTTTATGCGCTTCAATTCTTATAATGGATGTTAACATCACAGGAGCTATAGAAACCTAGATAATCGCGAATAACCGATTCTTGTCATCTTTGACCATGAATAACTTACAATGCAGACACGAGATTTTATGAAACTTTTGAGATAACTTTTAAAACACGAAAATAAAGTGCATGCAAGTTTCCAGCTTATTATCTCTCATTCCAAGATTGAACCCTTTTTTTTGTGAAATTGTGTAATCTTGAAGCTTATAAGTTCTTAAATTTTTATCTTTATTTTTATAAGGTGTTAACAAATCAATAAGCTGGAGTATCCTTTAATTTCGGATTAAGAGTTTATATTGTTGCGAAAAAGACTTCTTAACACTTTTGCGGACAAGTTTGTGCAGTAAGAGGTTCCCAGAACATCAGTTTTCACGTTTATAAACTCATAAACGTGAAACACATGACGGCTTAGACCGTCATAACCTGAGCTAGGCTATAGCCGTACTGTCCGCGAAAGTGTTAATATTCAATAAATGATCTGGAGCACTCATTCTTGATGCTCTCTTTACATTGTCCTCGTTGAAAATCTATTGCCCCACATTTGTAAATAATTAATTTACTAATCCTTATTTAATTTATTATTGCGAAATGTGTTTTCCTTGAATAGGACTTATCTGTTTTTATTATCTTCAATTAATGAAACAAAACATAATTCAAAGCGAGAATAAAATCGAAGTCATCTGTTACGATTACATAACCTTTACCTTTATGTACGATTTTGAGGTTAGAATTAGGGGTTTTTAAAAATTTAAAAGAATGGCTTCACGTGTAATAACATCTGAAGGTATTATGAAATTCCTTAAAGAAACGAAAGCATTTGATAACGTTTTAGATAAGGTATATGATAAAAATCAAATAATTTGCAAATTTTACAAGGTTTTGTTATAGGTGAAAATTGTGACATTATGTAATGGTAAATGTACAGCCGAACTTAAAGTTGAGGAAAATCATACGAATGCAATGGGTGGTTTACATGGTGGTATGTCGGCTACTTTAGTTGATTGTATATCAACATATGCATTAATGAGTGAAGACCGATCATCTAGACCGAATGTTTCAGTTGATATGAATATGACGTAATCTATTGTTAAAAATATAATGATTTTATTACTATTACAATTTTCAGTTATGTGAAAGGGGCCCGAATCGGTGATGAAATTGTAATAGATGCTTCAACGATTAAATCGGGTAAAACTTTAGCATTCTTAGAAGTTTTAATAAGGAATAAGAAAACTGGTGATGTTCTAGTTAAAGGTAGTCATACCAAATATTTTTTAAATTGATTGAATAGATAAATAAAGCAAATAAGATGTTGTAGTTAAATAATTGTAAATTATTACCGTTTCATCAATTGCTGCTCCTTTACAAAACGAACATGTTAATCTTGTTAATTCATCTAAACATGAATTTTGTAATTCAGTCGGTAGCTTTTGGATATCGTGGATGAAAAATAGTACCAGTTTCTTTACAATATTCGAAATACCCAAAGACTCCTTGTTTTTGATTGTCACACTACAACAAAAATTATTGTGGTATAGTCTAAACAATAACACAATAAATTGGTTAAAGTAGTAACATTAATTCACAGTCACATATTTTACAATATAGAGAATATTAAAGGAAGAAATTTAAAAATATCAACAAGGTCTTAAGAATTCGTATGAAGTGATTGGTTTTTATTTTTATGAACATACTATAAATGCCTGATCTCTTAGTGCGCGCCCTAACGGCAATCTTTTTGAATTTTCTAGAAAACAGGGGTGAATTTTCAAAAATAAATTAATTCAGTTTTGAAGACACTTGGTTATTTGTATGTAATCAAGACAGCGTGATTCTACTCATTCTATTGAGTAATTCTAGACAGTAAATAACGAGTACCAGCATACTTAAAATAAATTTCCAAAAAGCTTATTTATAAGGGAGAAAAAAAGACTAAAACTACCAGTTCTTTACTTAAAGTACAATGTCTAAACGTCCTCTGACCAATAGAAGTGTCCAAATAGTAGTTGAAAATATAACAGTAACTTTTAAAATTTATACAATAGTCAAAAGAACAATTTTTGACGTTGAAAGTTTCAAAAATGTTCACAATAGAAGCGTTGAAGACGAACGTCAACTGTCTAAAAAGTAAATCGATTTAATTACCAGAGCAAGATTATTTACTAATCAACAATCAAAACTATATTTCAGCCAGATTTCACCAAAACTGAGAATTGTCAATTACTTTCAAATGGCGAATAGTTTTTCAATAAATTGACTTTGCAACAAATGTTTCTACTTTCAATATTTTTAAGACTAAAATAACAGACTATACAACAAACTGTTCTTGCAATTTTTAGCTACATAGACACTTCTGAGGGTCAAAGCCATTACACTGTAAGTTCCAAATTTTTACAGGCTGTCTGGAGGATCCTTTTTAATTTGCTAAGATCATTGGCGAGGTCCATTAGGGTGAGCCAAAATGACTAACCTATCGAATTTATGGTCTCAAAAGGGCCTATATGTTGAAAAAAGATCTCCCATTGGGAAAAATTTTTAGTTCAATTTTAAAAGGTGTCGGTGGCCATTTGAAATTTACCATTAAAATAATACGCAAAAAAAATTTTATCCATTAAAAATGCTCTAACTTTTGAACCGTTTGAGATAGAAGCTTTATCCAGGCATATTATTATATTATATACAAGAATATGCCTGGATACAATTCAAAAGTTATACCATTTAAAAAAAAAATTACAATTATAGAGCTTCAAACTCAATATATCCGTTTTTCATCAACTTTCATAGCCCGTAAGTATATGGATTTTTGAGATAAAAAAAAATCAACTCCGGAGTTTTTTTAGAGAATTTCACAAGAATATGCAAATTGCTGTTGCTCAATGTATTGTAAGCTAATTTTATTACTTTGTCAATTAAAATGGGAAATACCTTGAAACTAGCGTTGAGAAATTCTCAAGATATGATTTCAAATAATCAAGCCGTACTTCATCCATTGTCATAACACCACCATTCAATGACGCCAATTGTACAAGACATGTGATGGCATGATGTGCCAATTCTTCAATATCTTTAAATTTCCAATAAACTTGAAACATCAATGGTAGTAGTTGCGGTGATAACATAATATCACTCCAATTATCACCTAAACGTAATGCGGGTGCTTGATCAGCTTCATATACACTCTCATATATACCAATTAAACGTTTTGGTAATAATGGTGAAATATAGCCCCATGTTAATACATTTTCTGTAACTTTTAATATATACCTTGTTAAATCTAAGACATTATCTGGATATGGTGGATCGTTTTTAACAATTTCGGCTAATAGTTGTATACAAAATTTAAAAATCCGTTTCAAATCGGTCGATTCGAATTGTTTCTTAGCACGAAAATGTATCTCCCATGGTAGACCAACATCTGTTGATTTGATTGTACTTGAATATTCTTGCATTAAATTCGATATTATATTGAAACCGAGTATCTTCTTATCAGTCTCAGCATTTAATATGATATTTTCAACTTCTTGTAAGATATTGGTACGTTCACGTCCATTATCATCAACACTGGCACGTTTCACCATAATTGCAATGACCTGTAATAGACGATCGCGCACATACGACGGTAATTGTCGATTTGTTATATAATGCATTAAATATTGTCGTAATGAGATCTTATCGGATTCTAATAGAAATGACCATTCACGTATAAGTGCACTTTTTAATGTTTCAGCTGCCTCAAATAAAACATAATCAACTTGGCAATTATCCAATATATCTTTACATATACGAAATGGTGATTTACATTTACGGAAATTCATAAAAACAATTTCTGCATTGTGTCGTTGCTCGTTTGTAACCAAATTCGGTGGGGCCTACAATTATAGTTTCATTTTTCTAATGAGAAAAAAACAACTACAACAGACGCTATTGCATTTTACCATAATAATCCTGGCAGCGGTTTCCAACTCTTTTACTAGATTCTCAGTCATTTCTGATGGTTTATTCGAACCAATTATACAAAAACATTTAATTAATTCTAGGAAAATCAAGAACTTTTTGTTAAACTTCTTTTGTTAAAAAAAATATTACACACACTAAAATTGAGGTTAAACACGAACTCCCCCACCGCGACGACTTGATTCGAAAATAACTACAAAAAGCGATGTTGCCGTATTGAGCAGCCTATCGCTGTTTATGGTGATGAGTACAAAAAAATCGTGCCAAAATTTAATTCAATAGTGTTGCGTATTATCGAAAACTTGTTATCAATGACTACAATTAGAACGATTTATTTATATTGAATAATAATTATATTTTTTTGGTAAAAAAATAAAGCACACGCAGGGCTACAAATAGCCCATAACAAACTTAACCTAATTTTGTGGAATAGCGCTTTGGTATATTAGATTTTTTTTGTTTTGTTTTTCAATTTTCTTTATTATTTAAATATTAAAAGGAAAAATGATAACAAGCGACAGTAAAAAAACGTTTGGCAACAAGTAAGTAACCATTTGCACTATTAAAAGTTAACATATTTTTTTTATTTGTCTTCATTTAAGGAAAATAAAGTTGACGGTACCTCCACAAGGTGTCCGTTGCCAAAAATGTTTAGAGTACGGCCATTGGTCGTACGAATGTAAGGGACAACGTAAATACGTACATCGACCATCAAGAACCGATAAATTAAGGAAACGTTTGAAACAATCCAAAGACACAGCAACAAAGAAAACTGCTGATCAAACAACTACGAAGAAGAGTGCAGAGAAACGTCTTAGAAGCACGAGTAGTAGCAGCAGTAGTAGCAGTAGTGATGGTAGTAGTTCTGAGGACTCGAGCAGCAGTAGTAGCAGTTCTAGTAGTGATGAGGAAGACGGCACAAGTAGCAGCGTTACCGGCAGTAGTTCTTCGGAAAATTCAGAACAAACCGATGATAAACACTGAATTATGGTTCAAAGGAATAAGGCTGAAGTTAAGGGTATACATATTTATAGAGATAAGATGACACATTTGTATGCTATTAACGTTTTAATAATAGATTACTTAATTCATTGTAATTCTTAAGGTCTATCATTATCAGATCTTTTGTTAAACACAAATACTCCTTTAGTATCCAATATGATAAGTAGTCCTGTAAGATTTTATACGTCATAAAACATAATTAGATTACCCGCTTATCTCTATTCTTCAATATTTACTTATGATTAACTAAACGCAAATAATTACTTGAAAATCTAAATATTTGTCCAGTTATTACCGATAACTCAAAACTAATTGTTATCCAATTTAAAGTATATCATAATTTACGCTGAAAAACATTTAAGATTATAAGGCTTAACTTATTTTTATTCAATAGATCCAAAAAAAAAGATGTTGAGACCTTTTTTTGGTCATTCTTCAATGTAATCGTGTAGAAGAGTTGTTCCAATTAAAACGCTATAACTCGAGCTATGATATACCTAGCCATTTAGTTTTGTGGCTTATAAAGAAGTAAAACTCACTTTTGATCTAACAGGTCTAGTATTTTTTTTTGGGAGGAGAGGAAATCTTTTATAGACCCCTATGCAGTTTCACCTGCGCAGGGAGTGTGGAACTCACCGTAATTTGGCATACCCACTAAAACCCCTCCTCAACTCCTCCCCCTTTCTCGTTTGGAATTTTCGTTCATGATGTAATTCGAGAAAGTATTTATAATGTTCCAATTTTCTTCGGAGGTCAGCAAATTAGATAAGAGGTTTTCCTTGGATTCCTTAGTGTCTAGTCTCACTTTCATCATTTCACACACTTGAAAACTGTGTATTCTGCGTCGTCACATTGTTCAAAATAGAAGCAGCTTGCACTATTGCACTTACGGATCCTAAGTTCTGCGATATGGATTGAACACTCCATGTCCCGACAAGACCTTTGTTAGATTGTAGTTTATGTCTCCATGTCCACTCAGCAGCCATACATCTATCTGGGGAATTAGAGTTTTTGTCCTGTTGGGGTTGGTGTTATCCCAAATTTCCTGCCATCGGACCATCCGTTTCGACCTTGCATTGCTTGCATTATGTGCCGAGACGTCATTTCGTCTGTGTGTCCTCTTATCCGCTAGCAACAACCATACCGTTCTGTATGTCATCGCTACTCTGATAACGACTCTTCAGTTTATAGATTCTAACCGATCCGAATATTTTTTAATCTTCCATATTTTCCTCCACACCGATGCGGCGTACGGTACGATAGTAAACACCACCCATGCATAAAGCCTTCTCACAGTCGCCTTGTGGCCACCTATATTTGGCATGAGTCTGGTAATTGCCATGGCCCTCCGTTCAGCCTTTGCCGCGGCCTCTCGTATGTGGGCCACCATTTTTACGTCTTATCGGGTTTCTATTTTGAAATTATCATCGATTTTTTTATGGCGAGTTCTTTTATTTTTCTACGTCTAGCTAGAAGTACGGCTTCTGTTTTATTTACATTTAGTTGCAGCTTCATTTCTCCAAACTTGGTTTGGATTAGTAAAATCGCAGCTCTAGCTCTACTTTCGAGTAGTTCCGCACTTTTTCCAATTCTGATCACTGCCAGGTCGTCTGCGAAGGCCACCTCAACAGTTGGTCGTAGAGGAGATTTTTTATATTCTCAGAGTCGACATATTCCTTGACTCGTTAGCATATTCCACAAATACTCATTTGTGTATTTTATTAGAATCTTTATAATCTTTCCTACCTTCTCATCCGTAGCCTTATCATTTCTAATTTTTATGATACTCTCCATAATTTCCATCCTACCAGTCATCTCAGGCAGTTCTGGGAATTGATCTTTGTACATTTTTTGTATGCTCCTCTTCATATCGATATCATGCTCTTCCGCTATCACCAAACTACAAGATTCTGCCGCGTTAATGGGGTTACCGACATCCACGTCCGTGTTTATATAAAGACTTGTTCCTGCCACTTTTCACTATTAATTTTTTCAAAGTCAATGAAATCTTTAATTTGGCTTATTTTGTTGACTAGTTCTTTTGTATCAGCTTCTTGCTTCTTATCCCACAAAGTCGCCTGTATACTTCTATTCTGTACGACGTTTATCTTGTCACTATATACATTTTCGGTCTGTACGGCTTGTTTATAATTTGCTGTACTCAGGTTACTGACCATTTGCTGGTTTTCCTCCCCATATTCTGCCTTCACTTTTTCGAAAAGATATAATATTGTTGGTCTGTCACCGGATTTTTCACCACTACGACCTTCTGTCTCCTCACGACTCATACTTGACCAGCTGTGGCTTCTAGTTTTACAAGGTGGTGTTCTCCTCAAAGTCTCACTCCTCCTAAAGGCATATACCTCCTCAAGGTTCCCTTCATTTCCCAAACCAGACCGGTCCTACCGCCCCTAGGGGTAGTTACGTTTCAGGATTTGTACTCATTTTATTTTTCTACGCCGGGTTGCCATCCAAGAATATCGAGATCCTGTCATTTATAACCAAGATGCGTAGACCAGTACCATAGTGGTCGTCATAGGGAGTCCCAGCTGCACTATTTGGTTCGTTGGGACTATTTTATTTCACCCCTACCAGCCGGCAACGTTGGTAAGGGCCTATCCACCACGTGGGGGACGCGCTCAGTAGGAGTTTGGCTGCTCCTCTGAGAGGTCTAGTATCTGGGTGCCTTTGTGTGCATCCCAGTTTTCTTAAAGGGATTCTCAAACAATTCCATGTCGATCCGATATTTGTTCTCAGAATTGTAGAAATGCCTTGAATTATGTATCATGGGCTTTTGGAAGTTTGAAAGCGTTGTTCCCAAAATTGTATTTTCAAAGTCGAGAGTCACGGTTGCATAAAAAGTATACATAATTTTCTCTTTTATAAACAATTTAAGACCAAACGTTATATCGAAAATATTGCGCTGATTCCTTCGATCAAATTCCCGATATTAACTTATATTAACGAATTATTATTATTATTATCAGATGAGTATATCGACATCTCCTTTTAAGGGCGTTCCTGAAAATTTTATTTTTGGTGCCCATCTCCGGAAATAGAATAGAAAGAAGTTAAGAATTATCCATCAAGACTTTTCTAAGATTTTTTCCAATAATAACAGTCAGAATACTCTCAACAAAGTAGGTACTTCAAGGAAAATTAAGCTTGAGGTACTAAAAAATGTCGCCCCAGACAACTGCCTGCTTTGTCGCGACCTCAAGCTGGTTCTGATTAAAACCCATTATTCTTACTAATAAAAATATCAAATTAAATCTAAAATTTACCACAATATGCATTCAAATTTTTACATTGTCTTTAAAAAACGCATTTAGGGAAGTTTAGGGACAGTTCTAGTCCACCTCTTCCAATCACCAACAGTATCATAGCAAACTGTTGTGTTTGCCGAGACATTGACTCTCCCTTACCACCAAATAGATTATGTTATAATATTTTCCAGAAATCAATCAAAGTAGCAATTGGAATTTTCCGGAAAATCTTGTTTGTCTTTGCGAGTAACACTCAGGGCATGATGAACCTGGGATATGTAACGTTTTAAATATCTTCCTGTCTGAGTACTCAAATACTTTGTTGCTTTAGTACACAATCACAAAACTCCTGTTGAGAGCAACGTACAAAGTGGTCTTTTGTTCTTTTTTGGGCGTTGCGGATCTTATCATAGTTTTCGACACCAAACAGCAGTCGATTTTGCCGCTTCAACAAACAAAAAGAAGGTTACGAGACAATCATTTTTTCATGCTAATTAAACAATACGCTGAATGACAATTTTTTTTCTATACGCAAGCCACAGTTAAATGTCCTTCTGAAGGCTAGGTGTCTACGTGACTGAGATCGTTCAAGCAGGATATAACCAGAAATGAAAAACTCTGTACAAATCTAATAAAATACCTTGATTACAATATTCATAAAGAAAAGTCTTTTATTAATACATTAATTAACATAAACATGTAAATTTAATTAATTAGATTTGTCTTAAATGTAAGTGGAGAGAAAAATAAAACAACCTTCAATTATTAGACCAAATTGTTCATAATCATATACTGGAAAATTCAGATTTTTCCAATTATATTAATTCAACCTCGACATGTTAATAAGAATTCTGTTATGCAAGAATCGTGTGTTAAAACAACATCAACATGAAATGTTTATTTTCTAATTATCTGCAAACTGCAATTAAATCCACGAAGATCAGGCAAATCATTATAGAATAGAAACAAGAAATTTGTACTGATTTTCTTTATTTATCAATAAATAAGATTGCACATTCTTTAAGTTATTAAATTAACAATTAACTAGAAACAGAACACTAAATTATTTACAAAAGAGTTTGGAAGTTATTCTATTGGCAACGGTGAAGCTTTGTTCTTCAACAACTGTAGTTGTTTAAAAGAATGAGAAGAACGGCGTTGAAAATCCTGTAGAGAAAACTGTTAATTAGTCGATAAATTAATAAAATTAATTAGGTAAAGTTACTTTCAGATCCATTAATGGTTCGTTTTTATAATTAATCTGATTAATCAAATTGCAAATCATTTACCTGACCGTAACCTTGCTTTAGAATGGCCTCAAGACTGTTAAGGTCAATATTAATAATAATACTAAACGGTTTTGCGTTCATTTTTGCTTCCAATGATAGTTTTAAAAGGTTTAGATTGGAAACGAACAACGAAAGGACAATGATTTATAATTCAGTGAAAGTCTTTGTTACAATTCGTTCGGTAATATAATCATAACGTTTCGTAAATACTTTCAAATTTAATTAGAATTAAATTGAAAAAAGTTTTTCTTTCCAAATTTGCAATTTAATAATTTCATAGTTGGTAGGAATTCAGAAAAAAACGTACCTTTCAAATCAAAACAAATTGCAAAATATAAATAATAACAGAGTAACAAATTTTAAAATCGTCTTGGACCACTACCACCTGAAATAAGAAATAAGACTCGCTCTTTGATAATTATTGTTTTCGTTTTGATAATTTAGTAGAAATGGAATGCTAATGTGTTAATGTCGAATTCGGTCAAAATTTCCACTTTAATACGATTATTCGGTTGATTGCTAACGCTCACAATCTACTATACACAATTACACAATATGGTGATTGATAAAAAATAATGGATAAGAAATGAAGTTTACAAGAAAAAAGTGAGCCTTACGTGGACCATTCGGCGGTACAAATCCATAACCGGACGCACCAACAACCACCCCACTGGTCTCACCGCTATCTGATGGTGCCGGTGGGAATACGACAGGTCCATTATTTTGTCGTGGATCCCGTGTTGCTTGCAATCGGGCATCTAAACCATTCTCGAATTGATTATATGTACCAAACGTGTCGAAAAATTGCCCATTCACGATTACTACCAAATAGGTAATTGTGAATAATGCGAATAACTGTAAATTTAACCTTTATTAATTGACCTTTACTTTCTAATTATCCAACTTATGAACTGTTATAATTCAAATATTGCGCGATTTTTATCGAAACTCATTTGTTTGATTTTGCGGATTTTAATTGGTTGAGAATTGTCGCTTTAAACAACAGCGGCGTCGGAGATAAAAATATCGCGTTAGTTGCTGAAAAAACGTACAAAAAATTTCAGAATTGTTAAGAAAAATTATCGAAATCTATTAGAATTTAAAAAAATTATAATTATTATAAAATAGGATTATTGAAAAATATTGAAGTTGGTGATCATGAATGTTGCGCCAATGATGCTGCGTAGCGCCATCAATCAACAAAACAAATGAGTATTTGTAATGAAATTTGGTGGATGCGCCGGGCGCCGTTGCAATAATGCATTCTTACCTATTGACCTACATTTTATTTCAAAATGCAATTATTTATACAATACATATTTGTCTACGGTGCATTTTAATACGTTAAATTTTGTAATTGTCTATTATACAATCGAGAGTAATTTTCTTTTATATAAATCGTAATTTTATTCAAATTTTCGTTAATTATTTCAACGACTTACAACAACATCTGATCGTAATAAATGTATGTTGTTTTTTTATTTTCGGGTAAAAAAATCAACATTCTTTATAGATTAACTGTTGCAACGCGCTATGCTCTATTAATTTTATTCAATTTGTTCGAATGCAAGCTGTATAGAGTGCAGTAAACAACGAAAATAAAAGGAAATTGTGGGCTGATCTTGAATTCACCCGGATTTCATCGAAATCCATCTGCAATCAAACGGAACTCAATAATTATTACTAGAAAAACAGCTATGAATCATTAATCGTGCAATTACAATTAAAATTATTATCTACAGACATTGTACGGCTTACGTAAGTTTTCAGGGAATAAAGGTGTAAAAATGGTACGATTTATTAGAATTTTTCTGTGCAAAACAAGGGATTGAGGTGTTGAAATTCGTCACCATCTTTCAATTACCTTGGATTTCATCATTTTCACCTTATTTTCTGTTGTTTTTGCTATGTAAAAACTAAATAAACACATAGGTACATGGCCGACAAGAAAATTTCAACAACCTATAATTACCGTACAAATCGGATTTAAAAGAAACAAATTAAATTTTAAGGAAGCTTTGTCTATTTCTACAACTAACAATTGACCTCAAATACGATGTCTTAACAACGTCTTCCTAGTTTTTATAATGGCATTGATTTTTCGTAATAAATCATTATGCTATTTTATAAAGTTTTAGTGAAATTATTGAAATTAGTCCATCAAATATTAGCACTTTCTTTCAAATAACAATCAACGGTCAAGTCTCGATGCCATCTGTTCTGTTGTGCTGTCGTTTTCTTTAAATTAATGCAAAAATAAATCAAACGGTTTTTAACTAAAGAAAGCGAATTGTTCAAACGATATGTGGATATGGTTGTTGAACAGCCCTAAGTGATAAAGAAAATTTTTTATAAAAAAACAAAGCCGTTACAGTAGACTACACATAGGTGATTGCTTTACCAATTACCTAATGTTACAATTTTAATAATTTTTAATAAGTTTTTGTGCGTCTAGAATCGGTAAATAGAGCATTCAAATTAAAAGTGAATTAAAAGCCTTTTTGATTGAGTTGATAGTGAAAGTCTATGATGATCACCAACTATGTGCAAATAATTTTTTTAATTAATTACGAAAAAAAAATAAAGTAAACAATTGTGGCATTGTGCTAAATTGCACCACGTCTTTATCATTAATTACATTAATTGCCAACATACTTCGAGAGAGGCTAATTTTTACTAATTTCTAGTGAAAGTAATTGTTTCAATTATCATTTACTTAAAATGATTGTTTGGAACAATCATGGTTTTCATGTTGTTCAAAGAAAATTCTATGATTTCTCTTCTCGAAGATTCTCTAATAATTAACCTGCTTTTTCAATGTTTTTTTTTTTCTTAAAAATTATCGATAAAATTTCAAATCGAATAAGAAATGCACAGCACAATATTAACACAAAATCACTTACAATTCTCATGTTGATTTGTTTGATTGGTAATTCTTCAATTGTTGTTATTTAAACAAAAATTGGTATTAAACTGATAATGGTCATGATACGGTGTTGTCGTATTTATATATAGATTTGTTGTGTACAACCTCGATGTTATAATGCGAGGCCAATCCGCGGAAGAGCGAACTTACCATTGACCAAGCCGATGAAGGTCCCCCCACGTGCACATTTCAATTTTTGTGTAATGACTGCAATGCCCACCAACAAAAAATACACCTAATAGAACACCCAATGTCTAATTTTAAGATGAAATTTTTCGATGATTGAATGTTCATGGTCGTCGAATTGATTCCGGTTTTTCTTCAATTCCAATTGCCGGAAGATTTGGTGGAAATTCCAGGAAAGATTCCCTTGAGATTTGGAGGTGCGAGATGTAATTTGACGTTTTTTTTTTTCCTGTTAATTTGAAATTCGTTAGTCTAGACTGTGGGAATTTGATGCTGTAACTTTTTTTCTAATTGTTTATTATATTAATGAACTCATCTTTTGTTGTTGTTTATATTTGTTTGGTGCATTGATGTAACTCGTTTTTCTGGTTTCATCTTTTAATTTTTTTCCCCTTTTTCCCTTTCGATTTGAATTTTTAACCCTTGATCTTTTTTAGTTTTTGTTCTATTCTACATCATCTTCTACTTGTTGTTGTTATTGACTACCTCCTCTTTTTTCTATCTGTTGTTGTTTACCTCTGTGTTGATTTCTATTTGACTTTTTTCTTGTTGTATTTTTGCACGGTTTCTAATGTTTCAGTATGCTCCATTCTTTGAATCACTAAGCCATATTTAGAGCAAAATTCAGCTCCAAATTCTGCTTATCCTTCGTCTCAAGCGCTCAAGAAAGAGTGTTTAAATCCAGCATTTCGTATCTGTTTTGATAGTTGACGCCCTAATCATCAAAGCAACCGAATGCCGTCAATGTGGCTCCCCAGGATTATATATTGCCCCTCAACAATACGATTTATGCTTCCTTTATGAGTGTGAGGATGGATCTGGGTGTTCTTTTTTGTAATTTAGATCGAGTAACATTTTTCTTTTTCCATTGCAACTCATTAAGCTCAAAAACCGACAATACAAGCTTATCAACAGACACGTATGGTCTTACTCAACATTTCCCAGACTACAAAATTGTGAAATAAAAGTCCTACATTGAGCTGGACAAATATCAACCTGCGCTCGGCGTTAGTGCACCAGCAAAATAGGAATTGGTGAGAATATTACAGTTGATAACTAGTTCACAATTACCGTTACCTCATTTTAATTTATAAAAGTGAGAGGTTTACGATCTTCTTCTAATGGATCTTCTTTGGTCTTTCCTCTGATCCTGATAGATTGATCCAACTGTCCGGCTTTATGGTCGATATAGTTTTCCTCTTTTTCTTCTATTTCTATTCGTACTTTCACTGCAATTATTGTTTCCTGTCGTTTTTCAATTAATTACACAACCCTTTACAATTTTATCCGTTTTGATCTGCTCACCCATACAATTAGTCTTGACAGTGTTTTTATATTGATTTTGTTTTATCCCTGTATTACTTCCTACAGTTTATTTATTTTTTTACTTATTAATTTATAGAGATTGTTGGATGAATTTTTACTCCTTTCTGCTTCTTCTTTTACTCTTACTAGCGACCTCGTTTTTCTCAGATCAAATAATTTCTCCTCTTTATTGTCTAATGTTTATCTTTTGATTTTCCATCAAAGTTCCATTCTAGATGTCTCCTTCTCAATTTTGCTTCTCTCTAAAAGAAGTATTGTTCCCGTTTGGGAGGCTGTTTGAAAAAATAATATTAAACTTTCATAATTTGCATAAAGATTCCAAAGTTGTTCTGGTACATTTCTCAAAGAAGTCAATGTTTTGGCAATTAATATTACGCTGCAATTGATAACCGAGTCAATGTTGATTGATTGTGTAATCAAATTAATAATCATTAATCGATTGTATCAGTGGTTTCACGCACTTTGATTTCTCCTCTATCCTTAAGTTTTTTCTTTCCTTTACTTGTTTATTATTAATTTTAATAATAACTATTAAAAAAATCTAATCATCCAATCGGTATCCTGTAAGACTTCAACGAAAATTGTTTCTTTCAACTGATAATGCTTGATTTATGTCAGTGATTTAAATTCCAATTAACTATCTCACGCTTTACTTGCCAACTGGAATCTTTTATACATAATAAAACCACCCACACTTTCACTATCAAATAACATATAGTGAACGTTCGAGTTTTAATCGTTAATTTGCAAAAAAATTCAAAATAATATGGGAAAAAAATTGACGATTCGGACCCTTCACATCCTGTTTGATAAACGCCAGCCTTGACGTAGACCTTGGCGATTTTTCTGTTAGTACTCGAATAAGAATTTGCAAAGAAGAAAAAATAAATAATAAGCCTAACCTGTAATCTTTAGAAATTATTGATCGAATAATAGAGAAGGCCTTATTAAGCTAGATTTCAAGTATTTCTAGATGTTTTTAAATAGAAAAAAGGACGTATTATTATTTATTGAATAATAACATTGATCCAATTTTAATAGAGCAGAGGGTTATGGCCTACATAAATTCAACACAAAAATGTTACAATTCCATTCTCATTTTTGTGCAATTCTGACGAAACGGTTCTTGTTACAAACGCGTCTAGAAAATATTATACAATACAAGCATTATCATTTTTATTAAGGTTTCATTAAAACTGGCAACGTATGTGGGCCACACTATATTTATGCGTCAGGGACAATAAGGTGCCCATGTGGCGCACCACAGATAATATTCTCGATTTTGGGTGCAGTTATAATGAGTGTAATTTATTCATAATAAAACGAGATTAGACAGCAATAAAAGAGTGAATTGTGGAATAAAAATTCACATTGTACTTAATGCCTCAGGGAGTCAAACTGTATAAACTTATAATTTATATAACTTCTACTATTTCCACAAATTATATAATTTTCCTTTGAGCGGGAAAGCTTAGGGAAATTCTTGCCTCAATCGTTGGCTATTTTGGAGGCAGCCTAAAATCATGCACTCCCGAATTTGCTTTATTCGGATCTGGGTGTCATAAGGAATTCTTAATGAGAAAGATGCTCTTTTAAATTGCTATAAATTGAGATTTTTGCGACCCAGTTTTGTGTCACCCGCAAGAGGTTGAAAAACACTGACACTTAAGTGTCATTTATTCTAGTTATTAAAAAGCCTTTTCACCGGAGATCAGAAATTTGAAGCTAAGGTGACTGATTAGATAAATCACCATTTCAATAGCGTGGCTAAGACGAAATCTTAGTCCTGTGGAATTTTCCTCTTTTCTTTCGTTACGAACAAAGTCCAAATTTTAACGGAATTTGGTCAACAACATCTTCTTTTAGTTGTCTTAAATAAACAATCGAATTTGATCCAAATGTTATTTCGAGCCAGTCGTCGCGTGATAACCTTAGACATGAGACACTTATTATTGTTAATATTCCTGACAGTAAATGGTAAAATTAATTTATTCGTTAATTAAAATCAATAATTAATTAATTTTTCTATTAACAGTCGCTAAAGGTGATCCAATCGTCGAACTACCTTTGGGTAGAATTCAAGGTAGCACTGATAGCAGTTTAAATGGTCGTTTATTTAATAAATTCGAAGGCGTACCGTACGCCCAACCACCTGTAGGTGCATTACGTTTCAAGCCACCACAACCGGTACAACCATGGCACGATACTTTACAAACAAACACCAAGTACAAATGTTTGCAGTACAACCATTTCACACCACCTAAAGCTGATTATATCGTGGGTAATTTAGTTAATTCATTCGCAATTATTCGAAATTAATTCGTTAATTATAGGCGAGGAGGATTGTCTGTATTTGAATGTTTACACGCCGACTCTGGACCAAAACGCCCAATTGGACGTTATCGTTAATATCCACGGTGGTGCTTTTATGTTCCATAATCCGACAATCTATCAACCCCATTATCTACTCGATAAAAACATTGTCCTAGTGTCGTTCAATTACCGTTTAGGACCTTTAGGTTTTTTGAGTACCGAAAACTCAATCTTACCCGGCAATAATGGTTTTCGTGATCAAATAATGGCATTAGAATTCGTTAAGAATTACATTAAGTACTTCGGCGGCAATCCAAATTCAATAACAATCGTTGGCCTATCTGCGGGCGGTGCAAGTGTACATTTACATCTACTCAGCCGTAAGTCACGTGGCTTGTTCAATAGAGCCATCTCACAGAGCGGTTGTGCTCTAAATCCTTGGGTGTTAATGGAGCGACCGTTGGACAAGACTAGAAGGCTAGCAACAATGGTTGGGTGTAACCCAGATGATTTGCAGGAATTGGTGGATTGTTTGCGTCGACGACCGGGCCGTCAAATCGTAGAAACTGTCCAACATTTCCAACGGTTTTTGTACAATCCGTTTTCACCGTTCGGTGTGGTTGTGGATGCTGATTGGTCTGACGATCCGGTACTTGGTGATCATCCGTACAAATTGATACGTTCAGGTGATGTGGCACAAGTACCCTGGATTGTCTCCCATACAGATTCGGAGGGCTTATATCCAGGATCTGGTGATTATGAAAAAATATCCAATAAACATGGTAATAATCGTAATTATTGTTAGATTTCTATGAAGATCAATATTTGGAGACAATTGATCAACATTGGGAGGAATTAATGCCATTTATTCTCGATTATAATTACACAATCGATCCGAAATTACACAATTCGATTGCAAAACAAATCCGTGATTATTATTTGAGCAATGAACGTATTACCAAAACCAATTATATGAAATTAATTGAAATAATTGGTGATCGGATGTTTGTTAACGGTTTAACAAAAGCGGCACGTTATCAGTCAGCATCTGTCAAATCGCCGGTCTATTACTATTATTTCACTTATCGTGGCCAACATAGCCATTCAGAAGACAAACGTGGAACTACACTCAACTTTGGTAATTTCCTGCTAATTACAGATTTTCCACTTAATTAAAAAGTGTTTCTTAAATTCCAGGAGCGTGTCATGGTGACGACACCAGTTACATTTTCAAATCGAATTTGGACACAACGTCCGATCCAAATGATAGGAAAATGGTGGATTTACTTGTTGAAATGGTGACAACGTTCGCGGCACAAGGGTAAATTACCACACTCGTTCTTTCTTTGGTGTTCTTGTAGAATTCTTTGTTTTTGTTTTGCAAAAAAAGGGAGCCCAAGGTGCCGGTTGAATGGTTGCCATTGTCGAAAAATTCAAATGATCCGTTACGTTATTTGAGGATTTCATCACCAACCGAATTAGCAATGGAATCGAAAGATGTTCTTGGCAATAGTGAATTTTGGGATAAATTACCATTTAATGAAAACGAGCGGCTGTTCCCACAGAAAGATGAATTATAAATTATTGTTTTGTAATTTTTTAAAAGCGTGGTTTTTTATTATAAATGAATAAAACAAATTTATAATTGCTACAGTATAATGCTCTTCTGACACAAATTATGACCTTTTCGTATCTTTGCGATAATTGGCAATCGGAAAAATAGGTAGCCATTTTGAATTTTCGCCTTATTTAGGTTATAAATGGCGAGACTTCCTGTACAACAACTACCACTGATATTTATGTAGATTATTAATATAATCAATAAATTTGACTGTTTGTACACGATTTTTGTTTCATTTATTATATTTTATATTTTTAGAATAAAAAATTAAATATTTTTAAAATTGGATTTTGAGGTAGTCAAATCATATTAATTATATAGGACTCCGTGGCGCAACGGTAGCGCGTCTGACTCCAGATCAGAAGGTTGCGTGTTCAAATCACGTCGGGGTCACAAAACACTTTTTCCATAATTTTCTTAAAATTTATATTATTAAATTACTATTTAGTAATCTAAAATCTACAGTTTAAATAATCTCAAAAATTTTCTACAATTTTTGAGCTAGCATTTCCATTAAAAGCCGACCTATAAAAATGTGTTCTAGAACTGAAGAATGTGTCATATTCTAAGTAAGTCAAGTGCACTGGACCCGCAGGACAGACCAACGGCCTTGTACTAATATTTGTTTCTGTACTATTACCATGGCGAGTTTAATAGTAATTTCACGGTGGACCATGATCCAGACAACACGTGCCCCTTTATAGTAAAAAAAAAGGCCCACGAGTCAAGAATTTCTATAAAAAGAGCACCGGATAATTGGCCGTTTATCCTTATGGATACACCTCGCTTGAATAAAATCCGTGGAACTAGTTTCGAGACGCCTGATCTTGGTAATATCGCCGGAATGTTCTTTATGTCACGTATTTCTTCAGGAGTGGTTTTATAAAAGCGTGTAACGGACCTGGTCCACGCGTATGGGCGGTCTGATAATTGCAGAGAGATCCGGATTCCGTGTATATGTTGGAAAGAGGCTGCCAAGAAACAAAATTTATAGAAAAAGCTCGGCGACTGACTTGCCGATAGCAACTACAGGCAATCGTTTGAATGGCATTTTTCGCGAAATGTCTAGAGAAGAAAAATCAATTGTGGAGTCTAGTGATTTGGATTGCCTAATCCAGAAAAATCAAATTATGTAAGATCTCTGCATCAAATTCAAACCCACATAGAAGTAATTGCTATAATGTGTTGCATAACTTAAAATAATTTGAAGGTTTTTAGTAGTTATTCCGAAATGATTTGGTCCAGGGGAACGAAGTCCAGTCTGGATCGATTCCGAATTCGGCAGTGAGCTCGTATATTGAAATATACGGAACGAAAAATCAGCTCTGAAAGAAAAATTGAAAATGCGCCTTAGAAGTGAAACTTCTTACTTTTAGAGATGAAGTTCATTTTTTTGATTGGTTTATTTTCTTTCTGTCGTTGTCTGAAGGCTGGATTTTTTTCTGTAGTTGTATTTTTCTGCAATTCACTTATCTCAAAACAATATTCATATATAATTTAACGCCAGTAATTAATTTATAAATACAAAAATCATAAATCGCGGTAGACCAAGAAATTTTAGTTTCGTTCCAGAGGACCCTAGTGTTTATTTTATACAGTTGGCAGAACTGGCAGAGATAGTAGAAGCGACGCTATGGTAACGCCACCACTCCTCCCTCTTAATTGTCTATTAGAGGGGAAGGGCTTCCCCTCGCGAGGTCCCGCATTTTCGTTACGATTCCGAACAAATTTACTGCCCTAGCGCACCTAAAGAAGTTTCACTTCAAAAATTATTCTCAATTTCTTGATATGTCGTCATGTCAAACGCTGCGGGCGTTTAGCAACCGACAACGACCTACGGTACCTCTTACAGAAACAAATTAACAGAAAAGTTTAAAATATTCGTATTTCAATAATAAAGTATGTATGTAAATAAAGGGTAGGCAAACTATCCAGATGGATGGGAAGAATTTACTTATCGTCCACTGTTGTACATGAGACAGAAAAAAATAGACAAAATAGAAAAAATTAGATAAGATCGAGTTGTAAATTTCACCCGTCCTGGATCATATTGTAAACCTTTCCCTTTTTGGAATAACTTCTATTGTGGCATACAATAATTTACCTAAGACATGCCAAACATCTGCTACCTTCTTTGCGAGTATAATGATTTTCTTCTACATAGCATGACTGGTATCGGCCAGTAATGAAGAACAGAGACTAAACAAAGATCAGGTTTGTAATTAAATTCTTCAGGTGCGCCTACATGCTTTGCCCTCCCTGTATATACTGCATTTGCTAGGCCCAATCGCCCCATACGTCAGCCTAGCCGAATACAAAAACTAAATATTTCTGTTTTTTTTTTATTAATTAAACATTTTTGAGTTAAAAGTTTAAAAACGTCAGACATTCATCCTTATCAGTGTGAACACGTAATCCAGACTCATTCTAAAATCATATTATAAGTATTTCAGTACTTTTTGGAATCGTCCCCTTACGTCTTGAATGCGGCCCTCGACATCAATTTGTATATAATAAATAAATAAACAGTAAAAAAAATACTAGGAAAACAAATTTCTTCTGCCTTCTGACAAAACCAGATTTGAATACTTTTTGAGCAGATTTTTGATATAAGGTGAATTTATTTTTTATTGGTACTTTACATTAGTTTTATTTGTGTCACCTAATTAGGCATTAGGGACGATGGAACGCAAAAATGGAACTACTTTGATACAAACGCATCTGTAAAGTTTTTGTGATACACAAAAAATATGTTCCGGTACCGGGAATCGAACCCGAGCCTCCTGGGTGAAAGCCAGGTATCCTAGCCACTAGACCATACCGGATTATAAATAAAGTATTTATTCTCCAGATTAAGACCTAACAAGTGTGGCAGTAAAATTAATGTATTATGTATTACATTTACTCAATTTATATAGCGTAGGAATAAATAGATTCTTGATCATTCACATTTTCAAAATATTAAGAAACTATGTAAATAATTATCGATTTCAGAAAACAGAAAGAAAGAGATAGAACGGAGGAATGGGGATTTAGATAAGTTAGAATGATATAACAGATGCGCCCATCTCTATTACAGTAATATCGCCAGTATACCAGATAATCAAAACTACCAAAGACATTCAGAAATTGACAAAGAGAAGTGATCAGAGTTTTCAAATAAATCAAAGCAAGATATAACAGTGCATATTTTAGAAACTTTGCGGGGCTCAGAGTATTCTAGGCGTTTAACAGTGCCGTCTATTGTTGATGGATTTCCAGGGTATCCCCTATAAGGAGAACTCGTATATAATCAGGGCCGGCCTAGGTTCTACGGAAACATAATAAAATAAAGTGAATACGTATATATTAAAGACAACTCAAGTGTATTTTCTTTTTTTTTAAATTTACAATAGATATAATTCTTCCATCTTTTTTCTTCGTTACGTATAATTGATTTTGGATAAGTTCAGCATTATTAGGTAATTGACTACAACAAAAATAGGCACTGGATATAAAACTATTAAATGCTACAATTTCTTGTTTTTAAATACAAATTGCTTCTATACCATGTCCCACTTGATTTGAATCTATCGGTATAATACTCGTAAGCGCGTAGGCGCCATCTAAAATAGAGATGGAGTTTATCTGTCTCATTTTAATACATTGGATTGCAGCTCCATCTCTCTCACATTCTCAAAATAATTGTGGGCGAATTCAAAAATTATTATCTTTTTTCTGTAGCCACCTTGATATTTCATATACGTTTTACGATAGCAGTGGTGTAACGAATTTTCAATTATAAATTCAAAGTCGTTATTGTTGAACGATAGTGCCAGTCCGAGGACTGAGGGGCCACGGAGAGCCGTTTTCAATGGGGCGCTGAACCATTTAAGTCTGAAGAATATTAATAGATAGCAAAAAGAGCGCATGGAACCGTTGTTTACGCCGGGCGCAATTTAGCCACGGTCCGGCTCTGTTGATGTAGTGTGATTGTTACTAATCACATAATAGGTATTCACAGAATTGTTATATTTCAAGGAAGAATAAGTATTTTGAATTACTTGGTAAATACCCCACTCTATTGACTGGCACGGCAAAACATTAAAATTTAATTAGAAAAAACAACAACAGTTGATTAAAAGTGACATCATCATACTAAATTTCACCGATTTTTTTCTATATATAGAAGGTCAAATTGAATTTTCAACATAAACAAACATTAATCCAAAGAAATTCAACGATAACCTTTTTTTGTTAATGTTGCATATTAACGAGTATCAGTTCAGTTGAAAGATAGACTTCCTAAAGTGTGTTAGAAGATAAAGCAGCATCCGTTTGATTACTTGGTAGTGGAAAAGTTTGTGAACATTAATCGTCCATTTCTTTGTTACAATGTTGCAAATTAAACAATTCCAAATAATCAGTTTGTTATTAATTGGAACAATAACGTTATTGGAATGTGTAAAAGCTGAAAATAGACTTTATCCACAGTTGCCGCACGCGAACCGTTCCAGAGCTGGCATATGCACATTAGAAGTACCGTAAGTTTTGGCCTTTTTTTCTTATTTTCAATTAGAAGAAAGTTCTGTGAAAGTTAACTCTCATCAACGTCATTAAATAGAGGCTAATAATCGGCCGACCTTGTAATTCAATTCTATTTTTTTTTCTATCTTTCTAGAACACTCGATCTTATTAGCATTGAAGAACGGCAACGGGGAGTTTCGCCGCACAGTAATGGTGTAAGTGCTAATTATAGAAAATTATACAGCATGTTCCTAAAAAATCGGACATTTTATAGACACGTCCCGGTTATAGTCGTATAGAAATCTGTTGTTCGGGTTACGAACGTAAACCACACACCCATCTGGTCTGCGAACCTGTTTGCGAGAATGGTTGTATTAATGGAAATTGTACCGCTCCAAATGTGTGTGTTTGTAAACGTGGCTATATCAAAGATAACCAACAGAATTGTATACCAACATGTCCGATTGGTTGTTTGAATGGGGTTTGTACCAATTCTGGTCTGTGTTCGTGTAATGCCGGCTACCAATTGGATCCACAAGGCAAATTCTGCACGCCCGTATGCACCGGCGGTTGTGGCCCAGGTGGTGAGTGTATAGCTGCCGAGGCCTGCAAATGTAAACCCGGGTAATTTGCTAAAAATTACACACAACTCTACATGAGATTAATCAAAAAATTGTAGATTTTCGTTGAATAAGTCAACAAACAAGTGTGAATACCACTGCGAGGGTGGTTGTGCCGGCGGCGCCTGCATCGGCCCAAATCAATGCTCCTGTAAGCCGGGCTACAAACAAACCGCCGGTGCTTGTGTGCCGGAATGCCCGCGTGGATGTTTGCATGGTGTTTGTACCGCGCCCAATATCTGCACCTGCCAACCTGGATGGACTTTAGATGAATCCGGTTCGAAATGTCAGGCACACTGTAATGAGCCGTGCTTGAATGCCGATTGTACTGCACCGAACGTTTGTACATGCAAACATGGCTATGTTAAAGACCCAACGAATTTCACTGGTAATAAATGTATAGCTGATTGTCCGGGCGGTTGTGAGAATGGATTCTGTACATCTCCGAATTTCTGTATTTGTAATCCAGGATTTGTTAAAGAGCGTAAAGGTAGTAATCGTTGTGTGAGAAGATTGAAACGTTCACCGGTGGTGTATTATGAGTTGATACCGCCACAATTCGATTAATTTCGATTTTTTTTTCTCTATAAAATGTATCGTTTTTCAACAATAAATTCTATATAATCGGATGTTTAATTTTCGCTCCACACTGTTATCATTTAGATAAAAGGATGAGTACAAAGAGGAAAATTTATTATCGTATCTGTCACTTATTTCCTTTTTGAATTGGAAATCCAACACACGCAACAATGAAGTTGTTCGTGGTTATAACAATAATCATAGTTTTTATAAATCCCACCAAATCCGAAAGTATTTGCACAAGAATCAAAAGGTAAGTCACTTTATAAAATTGCCTTGTAAAAAAATGCAAATATTTTGGCAATTCTAGTGTACAAAGAACAAAATGGATAACAGTACAAGACACTTACACTTACCAAACTTCACGTAAATGTGGCTTTTTGTGGACGAAAACTTGTTATAATACCGTACGGGCATGTTGCCGTCCCCGTGCTCAACAAATAGTAAGTCCAAAATCTTTGCAAAATCCAAAACCTTGTCAACAACTAAATTGCAGGAGTACACAGTTCATGAAAATGAAAATTATTGTTGTGCTGGCTATTCAGCAACTTCTATAAATCCATTGGAATGTTCACCTGATTGTAGCGAATCCTGCATAAATGGCCATTGTACAGCTCCAAATTTTTGTACATGTAATCACGGGTACTATTTAGATTATTACGCTTGGCATAAATGTAATCCAGTTTGTACAAATCCGTGCCAAAATGGTATTTGTGTTGCACCAGAACAGTGCCAATGTAACACAGGTTATTCAGCAGACCCTAATAATAACTACATTTGCAACCCTATCTGCACCGGGGATTGCCAGAATGGCATTTGTATTGCTCCTGATACTTGTCATTGTAACAAGGGTTACTCCATTCATCCTCATAACAGTTACATTTGCACGCCGGTTTGCTCTGAAGTTTGCCTCAATGGTATTTGTGTAGCACCGGAAACTTGCCAATGTAATGAAGGTTATGCTAAAGATCCTGATGATAGCTATATTTGTAAACCGATCTGCTCCAAAGTTTGCCGCAATGGTGCCTGTATAGCTCCTGAAACTTGCAAATGTAATGAAGGTTATTCAACAGATCCGGAAAATAATTACATTTGTAATCCTATTTGTTCCCAAGATTGTCAAAATAGTACTTGTATAGCTCCTGAAATTTGCGAATGTGATGAAGGTCATTCAATCAGTCCAGCTAATAAATATGTTTGTCATCCAGTTTGTAGTGAAATGTGTCGAAATGGCACTTGTATAGCTCCTGAAATATGTGAATGTGATAAAGGCTTCTCTATTGATTCACAAAATAGTTATATTTGCAATCCGGTCTGCAGTAAAGGTTGCCGAAACGGCATTTGTATAGCTCCAGAAACCTGCAAATGTAATGAAGGTTATTCAGCAGATCCTGAAAATAAATCTTTTTGTAATCCTATCTGCTCCGAGGATTGCCAGAATGGCACTTGTATAGCTCCGGAAATTTGTCGTTGTAACAAGGGTTATTCTATAAATCCTGATAACAATTACGTTTGTGACCCAGTTTGTTCCGAAGTGTGTCATAATGGTACTTGTGTAGCTCCTGAATTTTGTGAATGTGATGAAGGATTTTCTAAAGATCCTAACGTTAAATATTTGTGTAATCCGATCTGTTCTAAGGATTGTCAGAACGGCACTTGTATAGCTCCTGAAACTTGTCAATGTAATGAAGGCTTTTCAGCAGACAGTAAACACAATTACATTTGCAATCCCATTTGCACTGAAGATTGTCAAAATGGTACTTGTGTAGCTCCGGAAACCTGCGAATGTGATGAAGGTTATACAATAGATCCGGAAAATAATTACAAATGTAATCCTGTTTGTTCGGAACTGTGTCAAAATGGTACTTGTATAGCTCCGGAAACGTGTGAATGCAACGCCGGTTACAACATAAGCACTGAAAGCAATTACACTTGTCATCCTGTATGTTCCGAGACTTGTCAAAATGGTATTTGTACAGCACCGGAAATTTGCGAATGTAACCCACAGTATCAATTGAACGAAATTGATTGGTACATTTGTGATCCAGTTTGTTCGAAACCCTGCAAAAATGCAAAATGTATAGCTCCGAATATTTGCAAATGTAATCCAGGATATACGAAAATTTTGGAAGATTTATACGAATGCGCACCAATCTGTGAACCATCATGCCTAAATGGATACTGCTCATTACATAATCAGTGTACATGTTACGATAAGTATAGCCCAGATCCAATATCAAAACATATTTGTAATCCAATTTGTGTAAATCAATGTATTAATGGGAATTGTACAAAACCGGATATTTGTGAATGTTGGGATGGATATGAAATTCAAAATGATGGATACACATGTTTGAATAACACGTGTAATTCAGAATTTTGTAATGCAACTAACATTTCAGTACAACAACAGTCCAAGTTCAGTTCCAATAAAAAAATTGTTCTAATTACGATAGGTGTGATTGCAGTTGTAACTATAGGAGTTGCATTAATTTGGATGAATATAAAAAGGTACCGAGGTCGATATTGGACAAAGGAGAGTGAAGGCAGCAATTTACCGACAATTGCATGGAATAGAGATGAGGAAGATGAAGATTGAAAATAAAATGACCGCGAAATATGCCAAAAGTTCCCCGCAAGATAAGTTTCTCTATATATTATCCATCGAGTTATTATCACATCCGGAGATAATTGGGCTGTATATTGTAAAAATAAATAAATCAGTAGTCGTTTAGAATTCATTCTAGTTTCATATCATTTGTTTGTTTATAATTAAACCACAATATGCATAAAAATAATTTAATCGTAATTGTGTTGTTACTCTATTGTTTCCCTTACACACAACAAAAAGATGGTTATTGTCGCAAAGCAGTCAAGTAAGTTTCACGGTTTTCCTTGTATTTACAAGAAAAAAATAAAATATGGGAAAATTCTCGTATTTTAGAGTAGAAAAAACAAGAACAAATTTCGTTACTACATGGGTTAATGTACCATGCCCCAAAGTACTATGCCCTAAAAGACCAGTAAAACAACCACGCATTGAAAAATATACCGTTGTCGAAGTGCAAGACACCTGTTGTCCCGGTTATGTAAGTCAAAACAAAGCTTGTATTCCCCATTGTAGCAAAGGTTGTAAGAATGGCAAATGTGTAAAACCGGAGAACTGTGTCTGTAATGGCGGTTATCGTAAAGATCCGAAAAATATTGGCGTTTGTAATCCCGTATGTAGTAAATCTTGTATTAATGGTCAATGTGGTGGTCCAGAAACTTGCACTTGTAATCGTGGATACCGTTTAGATGCCAAAAATAAATACTTTTGTAATCCTGTATGCAGTAAACCGTGTACCAATGGTCGATGTACAGCACCTGAGGTGTGCACGTGTAATGCTGGATTCAAGGTTGATCCGAAAAATAAGTACCTATGTAATCCCATATGTAGCAAAACGTGTGTGAACGGTAGATGTACAGGTCATGAAGTTTGTACGTGTAATGTTGGCTTTAGTAGAGATGCCAAAAATAAATACGCCTGTAATCCCATCTGTAATAAACCGTGTATAAATGGAAAATGTACAGCACCTGAAACTTGTACATGTAACTCCGGATATAGTAAAGATGCAAAAAATAAATACTCATGTAACCCAGTTTGTAACAAACCATGCACGAATAGTAGATGTACTGCGCCTGATACCTGTACATGTAATACCGGATTTGCTAAAGATCCGAAGAATAAATATGTTTGTAATCCTGTTTGTAATAGGGCTTGTGCTAATGGAAAATGTACAGCACCTGAAACTTGTACATGTAACTCTGGATACAGTAAAGATGCAAAAAACAAATATTTATGTAACCCAATATGTAACAAACCTTGCACGAATAGTAAATGTACAGCACCTGATACCTGTACATGTAATACCGGATTTGCTAAAGATCCCAAAAATAAATATGTCTGTACTCCTGTTTGTAATAAGGCTTGTACTAATGGAAAATGTACAGCACCTGAAACTTGCACATGTAACGCAGGATTTTCTAGAGATGCGAAAGATAAATATTTATGTAACCCAGTTTGTAGTAAATCATGCACGAATGGAAAATGTACAGCTCCTGAAACGTGCACTTGTAACGCAGGATACAGCAAAGATGCAAAAAACAAATATTTATGTAACCCAGTTTGTAATAAACCTTGCACTAATAGTAAGTGTTCAGCACCTGATACCTGTACATGTAATACCGGATTTGCTAAAGATCCAAAAAATAAATATGTCTGTAATCCTGTTTGTAATAAGGCTTGTACTAATGGAAAATGTACAGCACCTGAAACTTGCACATGTAACGCAGGATTTTCTAGAGATGCAAAAGATAAATATTTATGTAACCCAGTTTGCAGTAAATCATGCACGAATGGAAAATGTACAGCTCCTGAAACGTGCACTTGTAACGCAGGATACAGCAAAGATGCAAAAAACAAATATTTATGTAACCCAGTTTGTAATAAACCTTGCACTAATAGTAAATGTACAGCACCTGATACCTGTACATGTAATACCGGATATACTAAAGATCCAAAGAATAAATATGTCTGTAATCCTGTTTGTAATAAGGCTTGTACTAATGGAAAATGTACGGCACCTGAAGTTTGCACCTGCAATTCTGGGTATTCCAAAGATTTAAAGAATAAATATCTTTGCAATGTTGTTTGTACTAAATCTTGCACAAACGGAAAATGTACAGCTCCTGAAACTTGCACTTGTAACGCAGGATACAGCAAAGATGCAAAAAACAAGTACTTATGTAATCCAATTTGTAGTAAACCTTGCACAAATAGTAAATGTACAGCTCCAGAAATTTGCACCTGTAATTCGGGCTATAATAAAGATGCGCAAAACAAATATTTATGTAATCCCGGATGTACCAAGCCTTGTACAAATAGTAAATGTACAGCACCAGAGACTTGTACATGCAATACAGGTTTTTCAAAAGATTTGAAAAACAAATATCTTTGCAATCCAGTTTGTGATAAACCGTGTACAAATGCAAAATGTATCGCGCCTGAAACATGCACTTGTAACTCAGGATTTATTAAAGATTTGAAAAATAAGTACCTTTGTAATCCGATATGCAACAAAGCATGCATCAATGGAAAATGTACAGCGCCTGATACATGTACCTGCAATACCGGCTTTTCTAAAGATTCAAAAACTAAATACCTTTGTAATCCTATATGTAATAAGACTTGTACCAATGGAAGATGTACGTCACCTGAAACGTGCTCTTGTAATGCAGGATATTCAATAGATTTGAAAGATAAATACTTGTGTAATCCTGTTTGTAATAAATCATGCACCAATGGAAAGTGTATTGCACCAGAGACTTGCACTTGTAATTCCGGATTTTCCAAAGATGTTAAAGATAAGTATCTTTGTAATCCTGTTTGTAGCAAATTTTGCACAAACGGGAAATGCACAGCACCTGAGACCTGTACATGTAATGCAGGATTTTTAAGGGATACTAAAGATAAATATCTCTGTAACCCTGTGTGCAAAAAGTCTTGCATTAATGCGAAATGTACGGCTCCTGAAATTTGTAACTGTAATGTAGGATTTTCCAAAGATACAAAAGATAAATACGTTTGTAATCCCGTGTGTAATAAACCTTGCACCAATGGAAAGTGTACCGCACCTGAAACATGTACTTGTAATTCTGGATTTGCAAAAGACTCGAAAGACAGATATCTCTGTAATCCTGTTTGTAGTAAGCCTTGCACGAATGGAAAATGTACAAGCACTGAAACCTGTACTTGCAACTCAGGATTTACTAAAGATGCAAAAAATAAATACCTTTGTAATCCAGTTTGCACTAAACCTTGTGTAAACGGGAAATGTACATTACCTGAAACCTGCACTTGTAATTCCGGATATGATAAAGACATTAGAGATGAATATTCATGTATTGCGCATTGTAATAAAACATGTGTAAACAGTAAGTGTACAGCACCTGAAACCTGTGAATGTAATAAAGGATATCAAAAAGATTTGAAAGATAATTATACTTGTACGCCGATTTGTACGAAACCTTGCATCAATTCAAAATGTACATCGCCTGAAACTTGTCTGTGTAATGCTGGATATAAACAAAATCCACAAGACAGGTACACTTGTAATCCAGTTTGTACAAAACAATGTATTAATGGTAAATGTACATCACCCGAATTTTGCACATGTAACGAAGGTTTTTTAAAAGATACCTATAACAAATACATTTGTAACGCCGTTTGTAGTAAACCATGCCAAAATGGGAAATGTACAAATCCAGACCGATGCACTTGTAATTCCGGTTACATCAAAGATCCTGAAAATGCGTCTTTATGTGTACCATTCTGTGAAACGAACTGTAGAAATGCCCAATGTACTTCGCCAAATGTTTGTACGTGCAATTCTGGATATATTAAAGATACAAATAATAAGTTTTTGTGTAACCCAATCTGCACACAACCTTGTTTGAATGGCAAATGTACTGCTCCAGAGACTTGCACTTGTGATTCGGGATTTGTGAAAACTACAAATTCTTGTAGGCCACACTGTAGCCAATCATGCATCAATGGTGAATGTATTGAACCGGAAACTTGCCGGTGTAATGCTGGATTTGTATTAGATGAAAATAATAAGTACTCATGCCTATCACAGTGTAGTGAAAGTTGTATTAATGGTAAATGTACCGGACTAGATTTGTGTACATGTAATTCAGGTTTTACTAAGAGCAATTCAAATCGATTCTTATGTTTACCGAAATGTACCCAAGACTGTATTAATGGTATTTGTACAAATAATAATACATGTATTTGCCATCTTGGTTATCAACACGATACAAATAATGGATTCTTATGTAATCCAATCTGTAGTGGAGGCTGTATTAATGGGAAATGCATCCAACCGGACACTTGCATCTGTGACACTGGTTATCAACAGCACACCAACAATAATTGTACGCCAATCTGTACCGGATGTACTAATGGTAGATGTGCAACACCAAATAATTGCGAATGTAATGAAGGCTACATTTGGCTGGATAATGAGTGTCAGAGTAATGCAACCGATACTAGAGGATTAATACTGATTGGGTAATTTGTACTCCTAATTTATATCGTTACAAACTATTAATAATGAATATCCAGATTGCAGAACATTCCGATTGTGACACTAGCATCCATAATAGTTTCGATTGTAATTGTGTCACTAATTGTATTTTTATCGGTTATCATCTATAAAAAAGTGAAGAATCGTCGTAGCGTTCCAGAGGAGCCGTATCCACTTTATGGTAAGCGTTACGAATTTTCACGATGTTGTAGTAAAATTTTCCTATTTTCCAGAGAATATTTTCAGGAATCCAATATTTGTTGTTGATACGCAAAATAAGTCGATAATTTAAATAACTTAATATTTGTATATAATAAAATTAACAAAATAAACGAATTTTCCACTAGTTGGATGGTGTTTTATTGCAAGGAAACACCGTCGTGACGCTAGGCGTCTGCGTTATGACCCGGGTTCGATGGCATTTCGTCGTTACACATTCTACTAAGAGATTTTGGTCAAATTTCGTGTGTGTTTGTTATTATCGTGTTCAACGATTATTAAACCGTTTGTTGTTATTATAAATATACAAAAAAAACTTTATTAATATTAATCAAAAGCGTTGTAAGTAAATGTGTTGTTTTTCATCAATGATAATTTACCAGATTTCCATAGATTTCCATCAATTTTTCTCGACTCACTTATATTGATCCGTTGATTTTCACGATTAAAATTAGATATCCTCCATAACAGGCTCGATTCGATTTTAATTTTTTTCTACGGATCAATAAGTAGAGTAAAATTCCCCCGACCTACCCTAACTATAATGTGTGACAAATTATACGTGTGTTGTTTTGTTGTTTCTTTTTTTTTAATATCCATCATCTACAATAATGTTGTTGTGTAATTTCGTTCAATTTCTGTTTTTGTAGTAAATACAATGTACACGAATGACGACGCCAATCTGGAGGATTCTAATAGCCTCTGGAGATGAAACGTATTGCCCTTTATGCCATATTAATCTTATTATCACCAATATTTATTTATTGTCAACGATTAGTACCACCTAGAAAATATCAAGCCGACGACGACGAAGAAGATGAAATCCGACAACACCAGCAATTTAACGAGGATGACGAGAACGACACCGTCACCACAGGTAGTTGTTCTCAAGAAAAATCATCAATAATGTAACAATTATTTAATTTAATTCAACGCCATAATTGTTGATATTTGATAGTCTTAAGGGCGAACCAATTTTTACGCTAATTTATTCGATCGTTACAACAAATAATTTGATATTTACAAGTGACGTAATGACAAGACATGCCGTGTGTTTGTTTATCGTATCTGCATTAGTACGTTAGACAGAGACACGAATATCTTCGAATTACGTCGACATGAAGCTCTTTTGTTTTAATTGTAAGTTTTTTTATTGTATAATAGGCTGTTAGCTTAACATTGTATGATCGGAAAGAAATTTTTGCATAACAGTAGTATTGACGATTCTATTCGAGGTGATGTATCGTTAGTGAAATTCTAATTATGTTAGGCATTGTAGCGTAAAATGCAACGCAATTTTCGCCCTAAAGGTAAAGACACCTCTATGATTTTTTCATTTTCCGCATATAAATTGCTTTATTAAATCTAACAAAAAAAGGCGTCACAACAAGATTTCATTTATTTTAATTATACAAATCACTATAGTGGATGTAATTTGTTTTATTAGGTAACTGCAGGCTCTGAGTAGTGCCGGCGTTGGAGTGGTCACAGTGCTCTTATGCAAAATCTTATTTAGCGCCCTTGTTATTAATGAAGAAATGAGTCCGAGGTGCCCTTGTCGTTGGTGGCCCTATCTCCAAGCGCTTTCAGGCTTTGCATGATTTGCACAATATACCTTCCACTGGATTTTGTTTTACTATAACAACGTTTAATAATTGTAAATGTGAAAGTTCAGTTATTGAATTGGAACGCATCTCAGTCCGAGCATTACCACAATTTAAACCATCGGATGTCAGAGCAGAACCGGATCGAGGCTAAATTACACCCGGGGCAAACAAGAGTTCCATTCGCACTTTTCATTGTCTATTAACACATTGTTGACCGGCAATTTTGCACAGAAACTTTGTATTGTCACCGGATATTATTTTGTAATTGTTGTTGAGTTGACTCGTTATCGGTCAACAACGTTTGGGCATGAAAAGACGAGTAAACTCGTCACCGGTCAACAAAGTGTTAAATAATATTCCTCATAGTTATATGGTTCGGCGGGGGTGCACAGGCAGATGCCCCGTGCCCCATCCCTCGTTGCTGTGTGTCACAGCAACGTCCCTTATGGTACTCGTTGACATTGTGTATATGCCTAAAGGTCCCTTGGCAGACCATTGTTGGGACATGTATACATAAACCAATGATTGATTGTCGAGATCAGAAATAGGTGGCAGTTTTGTATCGACATCAAAAACTGAGTGATTGGTTGAAATTTCGAGTTATATATGTTCAAGCCAAATCGGCCGATATTTTCACCGATTTTTGACCGATTAATCTGTCGACCCATTGCTGGGCCTCTAGATCGGACGATTATTGGAATTGCTGAGGTCGAAAATCAGTGGTTATTCTGTAGCGATAACGCATAGTACTGAAGAAAAACATACCTAGGGTAAAGGAAGTAATAGAATTAATATACTGTAGCCTGCATAAATTAGTTTTTCAACTTCGATCTCCTGTAAAACTGGTATTGGGCAAATGATCGGCAGATCGATCGCTGCGTACAGGGGTGGGTTTACCAGTACCGGTGTGCCCCGAGCGCCGTTTTCAATAGATAGCGAAAAGGGCACATGGAACTGTTGTTTATTCTGGGCGCAATTTAGTTTCAGTCCGGCTCTGGGATTTACAAAGAGGTTAATCAGACTTTGGACTCCAATGGGGGCACCAAATTTTTGAAATATAGCAATAAGTTTTTTAGCTTTTAGTCTCTTCAAATATTTATTTTCGGGTCCACAAAAGTCTACATCCGGCCCTGGCTGTGTTTTACACTTATTTGCGCACAATTTGTTCCATTTAATTTCGAAGCAAATTGTGATAATTATTCTGATTCGAATGATTTTTAACCAATTAATGATACTAGCATCAGTTAAAAAAATAAAGCTAATTATATAATGTAATATAGATGAGTAAATTCAACACTTTTGGGAGGCACCCATTGCGTCTTCTCTTTGACTGAAATGACAAAACAAGAAATGAAAAGTCATGTTACTAATTTTTACATTTTTTGCACATAAATTTAATTACTTCCTCTGACAGCGCGATTATCAAAACAGTTTTTCCAGATCAAAGCGCCTATGTTGGGGCGGCCTGCGACTACGCCTGTAATCCCCGATTACTGCACGTTTATTGTAACCCAATTAGTGGATTGTGTGAATGCGAGAAGAACTATCCTGTTAAACTCAATCCGTATACGGGATGTGGGAAACGTAAGTAAATTACTATTTCTATCATAAAATTTTCTAATTAATTTTTTGGCTTCCAAATCTTTAGCCAAACGTTTGGGGGAACAATGTTACTATCAAGAAGCTTGCCAATACACCGATCAACATTCCGCCTGTATTCAAGTGCATCACAACGCGATTTGCCAATGCGAAGTTGGATATCATTCGGTTTCTATCCAGAAACCGTCGAAAAAAATCTTCTGTGCCGAAGGTAAATCGTTCTATACCTACTCAAAAAAAAATCGATGGATAATTTTGGACAATTTTCGTTAGATCTGGTGGTCATGACAACGGATTTCTCCACTTTTGCTGGAGTCCTGTCCGGTATAGCCATTTTGTCCGGTTTGATTTGTTTCGTTTTGCATTTATTTAATCAGAATTTGTATGGTGGTACACGTCGTCATCGTTTCGGCAATGCTAATCTAGCACCACCGATTCTATTCTCTAGTGATCCAGGTAAGGGTTATTATAATTTATGACGATTCGGTTGTGTCTTCGAAGTAGTTTCAACAATTCTTTATTAATTGTAAACAATTTCTGTTCAAAGCAACAACTACACAATTTGGACAGAAACAGTTCAAATTAGGTAAATTTATTGTTGAAAATAACTTCAGTTCGTGGTGTTGTGGCGAATGTTTGTCTTTGAAATAAACAAAAATTTAATCAAGAAACAAAAAGTAAAAAGCTATGACGCAGTAAATTAATTAGACTTTAGCGTATACCCCCCGAGTTATAAAGTATCAAATTTAGTTTTTGATATTTGACGCGTTATTGATTTACTGGCGTCCATCTGTGGTTGTTACTGTTTGATGTCCAACTCTTCTTAATGTTGCCTAAATACAGACCATTGTGTGATTAGAAAATGTAGTTTAGCTTGACAAAGATACCGTTCTTTTGTCCATACAAAACACCCCCTGTTACAGGATCGTTACCAATGCCAATCATCGATAGAAGTCTAACATCACGAACATCGAGTCATAGGACAATATCATCATTACCGTCAAGGCGGGCCAGTAGTGCCCAGGGATGTCGTGGTATTGCTGTATCCGCGTCCCGAGCAGGTGCGGCCCGCACCGCAGCCATCTTGCTACTCTCTTACAATAATAACAATAATAATAATAATATAAACAAGAATAGTACTACAACTAGTACCACCAGCTACAGCAAGAATGAAGTTGCACTTAATACCGGTCTTGGTATTCACAATAACAATTGTGTTATCAATGTGTTATTTTTGTTTTTATCAATGTTGTGTGTAAATACCAAGAGAGCACGTGTATTTTTCAAGTTGATGCATTGAGAACGCAAGATGGCAGCGGTTAAGATCGGCTTAAGAATATTCTTGCACCTACAAGACTTACAATTAACTGAACTATTTGAGAAAAGACACACACAACACGTTAACACTACGATTTGCATGAATGTATGTATTTGTTTTAATGTAAATCAAGCTTTTTGCATGCGTTAATTCCACACTAAAGTCGCTGAAATCACACTCATTCGCTGCATATTGTGGAGCTTCTTACATCGTAGATCAGAATTTTCTCTTTTTTTTTCATAACACTTATTTGTTTTCCATAACTACAAAAAGGGTCAAGACGACCTAGTATAACATCGATACATAGCGGCAGCTCGATTAGGAGCTATAGTGCCCGGCGGTATGAGCGTGAACGGGAACAGAAGGAGGAACGTGAGATGCAAAAACGTTTGGCCAGGATGACAGCATCGATGAATTCCAGTGGACGTGTACCGCCAACACCAAGTCCCCATTCTACAGACGATCTACTACCAACATTAGAAGAAGACAAACAGGTAACTAAATTTAATTAAATTATTTAGTTAATACAAAAGAAACAAAATGGTGTATGAACTACTATTGGAATTGCATCAATTTTTCCAGAATGAAATTTCGACATGGATGGCATTTGTAAGTGAAACTCCCCAATTATTTGCATATATGCTTTGCGGAAGGTTTTTTCTCATATATTTTTCAATCACTGCTTGTTGAATTTTGGCCGAGATCATCTTCCACTGTTTCTTACATTTCAAAAAAAAAATGGTTACATGCACAGTAGAATTTTTTAATACGTTTGCACACTGATTGTTGATGTCGTCTAAAAAATCTGTGAAATTTCAGGTGCCTCCGTTGGCAATCCAGGAAGAATCCTCACAAAGTTTCCACGAAGACATTCCATCAACTTCCAAACAATTTTCTTAAGGGAAAACTCATAGTAATCATAATGATAAGAATAATAATGATTCCAATCTAGCCTATTTTGTATGAAGAATAATCAATAAAATAAACAGAATATTATTATTGCATCGTGTTTAAGTGTTTTGTGCTAAAAAAAATATATTTATAGATAAATGCGAGGAAATGAACTTAATGCATTCAATGTTAACAAATAAAAATTCATAAAATTAAACGTTAACAAATCTAAAATAAAAATCTGCTGAGGTACCTAAATAACAAAATTATACACCTTAGATTAATAAAGATTGTTGTACATATGGGATTTTTATTCATTTGCACTGCAAACTCAACCTTTTGCAGATCAAATTCACCACGCCAAAAGAGTGACACACATTTTTGTGGGCTTTCCGTAAAAACACTAGGAGGTTGTTTCAAGTATCAAGTATAAGACGTAATACAAATATCGGCGCTCCAAGCAGCTGCCTGCTTTGCTCTCGGATCGGCCCTTTAACGGCTCTAACTCCCCGCAAACATTCACCGACAGATTTAGCTCCGATGACGTTCTCGGCTTGATCTCAGATTCCGCCCTTTTCTTAATACTAGAAAACATTTCCTGGGTACTCTCCCTAAACATGGATGATTATCGAAATCACACGCTAAGAGCTGTATACATTGTTAAGATTCTGCAGACCCCGTGCCTAAAAGGCTTCGTCGTTAATTGGGAAAAGCAAAAATTCAATCCAATCAAAGGATCGACCAAAAATAAGTTTGTCAAAGCTCGAAACTGAAAAATATTTATGACTTTGACCAAAACCATTGTGCAGTGACGTATAAATAGAGCACGCAGAGCCCGCCCGCCCCTAAAGTTCGGGGGCCCCACAATGTAAGAAAAAGAAAATATTTTCATAAATGTGTACTTATGTGCAAAAGAAAAAAAGGAAAAATGTAGTTGACATATGAAATAGATAGCCTTCTAAAAACCTCCTACATACGGAATCTAAACTTCATAGAATCAATAGTACTTTTGTTCTTATCTTAAAAAACATAACTAGACAAAATGTACATTGCTAATATCACTAAAGAGATTTGGATTAAAACATTAGTGGAAATAAATGAAGAAGAAATTATTTTTAAATTAAGAAATCTTGCAAATAAGTCCCCAGAAGATACTGTTTAGTAAATAATTAATTTGAAGACTGTAATACTGTCAGAACATTCAGATGTAGCAAGTACCTACATAAGATTTGGCAAATTTTTTATTCGTAAAAAATAGATGTATTATAAGAAGTTTTGATGACCTGTGCACTGTAACAATTATTTTTGATACTTCCTGTTACTTCTGCAACATAGAAAAAGTCATTTTGGAAATTAAATTTGATAAAAAGGTATTTGTGGAGCACAATGTCACAATTTCGACTTAAAGCTTTGAGTGAATGTGATTACAGACAAAAGAAATATTAATTTGGACGATATTATCACCGAATTTTTAGTAATAAAAACGAGCTTTTGAATAAACATATAATTAAAATAATTGTAAATAGTTCAAGTGTGTAACAAATGTTTATGAGACAAATTAGTATCATTTTGAAAGCAGTGTATTGGGAATATAAGCAATTAAATGATTTTATGTTATAGATCACCTTAATTTGTTCTTTTTTTTAAAGAGGGCCCCACGGATTTTTTTGCGGGCGGGCCCCAAGTAGCTTAGTTACGCCACTGCCATTGTGTAAAGCTAGTATTCTGCGTAGTGACTTTGTTTTATTTGTAACACATTTTATTATCAATTTTACTGGTCATAACAAGGGCAGGTCCTAGCTTTTTGGCATCCCAAATTAATAATTATTTTATATATTCCGATACCGAATTCTTTGACATCTTAATAAATCAACAAATTTTGAAAAGAGTAAGCTTTAACTAAACTTTATCTGATCGAAAGTAGTTTTTTTTATAACAATAAAAAAGTGATTATTACGTCAATTTGTGCACAAAAATTAAAATTTTAAAATAATCTCGATAATTGTTTGTCGAATTTTAGAAAACCATAATAAAAAGTCTGGGGTTCCATAGAAAACTACCATAGAAGATTTCGTATTAAAACAATTCAAAACAATTAAAAGACCAACCTTTTCGTATGGGGCACTGTTGAGAAAAAATCAACAGACTCACGGTTTGGTTCCAATCAATCACTGCGTAACTGTAACAAAAATAGATAAAATAAGTTTTAATTTTGCAAAAAAATAATTATTTGGAAATTTACCATCCTTATCGTCATCCTAAAGTCATTCGGCATGCGATGTCTGTTTTTATAGTAAAGGCAATGGCCCTTACACTAACACTAGCACTAGACGAAATTAATTATTAATAACAAATTTTCGAAATGACATTAACACTTCAACGATTTAAACACAACTGAACAAGAACAAACAAATCTGAAAAGTGTTCTTTGTTCGGTTCTTATCAAAAACGTATACAGGGTGTTTTCTCTAAGTGTTGAAGGCTGCGAGATCTCTCATTAGCCGTTAATCAAGAGAAATAAAAGTCCCAACAACATGTATAGTTGTGGATATAAGAAGGATCCAGGGCCCCACTAAATTTCTAGCTAATCGGGAAATAGGGAAAATTTAACCCAAGGGCCATATATTTTGTAAATAAAAATAGGCTATCCAAATAGAAGGTACAAGACACTGGAAGGGCTAAGGAGACCATTGGAATCTTAAAAAAAAAAATTGATTGGTGGATTTGCCAAACTTCAGGGCCTAGGCAAAATGCCAAAATAAGGTTGCCAATTTTTGTAGTTTCAAAGAAAAAAGGTAATAGTCCTTATTCTAGAATTTTCTAAGAACTGAACTTCTTTTACGATCTACGAAGCCTGAAGACCTTCAACCAGTAAATAGCGTTTTGGAAACTCAATCAAATCTTCTGTATTTATCAGCAGTTCCCAAGAGTTCTAAGCTAGTACCCCAATCCCAAATTTCATTGGAGTTAAGACCGTTTTGTCATTTTTAGCTGCCTGTTTTGCTGCAGTCTTGGGCCGGCCTGGCTATAACGGGCTTCGAACCGTTATTTTTTTCGTTTTGGCTCTCATTTCCGGTTCGACTAGTAAAAACGCATGTGGGTTTGGTTACGATTTTCATTTCATAAAACGTATCGTTTTTAGGGTTTCGATTTAACTCCGGTTTGAACTCTTAGTTAATGAAGTATATACTGATTTATTACAGAGCTTCGAACCGTTATTTTCGGTGTCGGTCTGATTAGTAAAACGTATATCGGTTCCGGTTTCCGTTCCGGAAAAGATCGGTTTTCGGTTCAGTTCCGGTTCGAAGTCCTGGTCATGACTTATAAACATTAGACTTAAATTGCACTTAAAAGTTTGCTTACATTCCAAAAATTGCCTCTTCCTCCCTCAATTGGTACCGCCCTAGGCCCAGACTTCATAGATCTATTCGTAAGCAGAGCCGGCCCGAGCTTTCCTGACGCTCAAGGCAAGCTTATTTTCGGCGCCCCTAATTACTGTTCTATTTATCCATTTTTTTTTAACTAAATTTATGATTGAAGTTTTTTTTTTTGATAACAAGAAAAAAAAACAAAATAACTGATAACTCTGTGTTGGTGTCCCATAGAAAAGTGTTATAAAAGATTTTGCATTAAAAGAATTCAAAACAATGCGAAAATCCGCCTTTAAGCATGAGGCACTGCTGAGAACAAAAAAAAAACTCACCGTTTGGTTCCAGTTGATAGTTGCATAACAGCAACAAAAATTGAAAGAAAATTAGTGATATAACTTATAAGAAACAACATGATTACTTGAAAGGCACTGGCACTTACACTAACACTAGACACAATTAATTATTTAACAAAAAATCACAATTTCTTGAAACAACTTAACATGTCAAAGACACACAACTCAACAACAACGAACAAATCTAAAAAGGGTGTTTAGTAAGTAACCTTAGTTCGGTTCTTATCAAGAACGTATATCCGCGATTAATGTAATCGTCAAAGTAATAAAAGAGTATAAAATGCAGCTAGCCAAAGAAAGGACACAATACAGTTGAAGGCATTGGGGCTAAGGAGGCAATTGGAAACTTCAGAAAAACTTCTAATAGTGGATTTGAAAAATTCCCGGTCCTAAGTACTTGTAAGTAATTGATTGTAGGGTTGCCAATTTTTATAAAGGACCCTGATTGTAAACCTACCTAAATCCATCACAGTAAATAAGAATCCCGGCATAGTCTGCAAAAGTGATTTGTTTTGAACGCGTCTTCCATATTTTCCGCCAATGCTATCAAAAAAGAAGAAAAAGAGATAAGCTTTGAGCTTTCTGTCGCATAGAATGAATTTCTTTAAAGAAAAAAAAATGGACGCATCATAAACAAGCACCAAATTATATGCCACCACTTTTCAATCATACATTTATTAAGTAATCAGGCAAAAATAAAAAGTAATAAAGGAATGTTCAAGTACAATTGTTAATCAATCAAAAATTCAAATTTCTCTATAATTAGATAACGATTAATTGGATAATTATTTCGCTCAGACTAGCCTACATACTTAACTTAATCCAGTTAAGTACTATCACCACAATTTCATTATTATAATTAATAACAATCATTATTTTAAAATTATTAATAAATCAACAAGAACACACATATTTTATTTTAATGTACATAAATATTTGAATTATTCAAAACATAAAGGAACTGAATTGAATGGAAGTATTGGATTATTCTTTTCTTCCATTAAAGCTGTGGCCATAGCACTGGCAGCTTTCTCGTACTCACCTAACGCCTCCAGGACTTTCCCCAAATTATACCTAAAATTAATAATCAATCAATCAATAATAAGATTTATTGCTCAAATAATTTACCAAGTTATATGGTTTTTCGGATCGATTTTGGCCGCCTCTCTGAACGTCATCTCCGCTAATCCTTGCAACCCTAAATAATGATAAACTAAGCCTAATTCTTGTAGAGATTTAACGTGTTGTGGATTTATTGCAACGGCATTTTGGAAGCACAATTTCGCCTCCGACCATTCTTGTCGGTGCATGTGTAATAGACCTTTCTATAAATGTTAAAATTTCACTCAATTTAGACTAATTAAAAAAGAAATAAGCGTTTTACCATATGCATTATATGATGACTTAAAGGATAGATTTGTGTAGCCTCTTGTATACATTGTTGTACATCCTCGGGCTGCTCTAAGGCAAGATATAATTCAGCTAATAACAACCAAACTTCTACCTGTAATAACCAGGCACGTTGTGGACCTGGACGTGGATTAAAACTACTCATTGAACTTGCTACTTCACTTAATGCTTGTTCAACACGTGTCGCAGCAGCATTATGTAAATGTAACGAACTGGAATCTTTATCGGACATTTCGGATGTGTACAATTGGAAGACGGAACGTGTATCGCTCTTTCTATCACATTCGGGTACATCAGAATTCGTTTGTCCCTCATAGAGATTCTTCCATAATTCCAACATTTGTTTAGCTGTATTCAATGCTTTATCACCGCCGATTTCATGTAATTCTAAATGTGCTTTCACATACATTAGATTCAAACAATCCGGATATTCTTCTAAAGCATTCTCGACGATAGTTAAAGCGTTTCGATGTTGACGTTCGGCTGTTAATAATAAAACTAATAAATGTAGAGTTGATGAGTTTTCCGAACGTAAATCTAATGAGATTCGTACGTGCTTTTGCGCCTCGTTTATATCACCGATTATTGCTAGTTGTAAGGATAAATAGTAATGACCGAGATGATCGTTTGGGTCAACATTGACGGCTCTTTGGAAATTCTCCAATGCCTTCTCCATCAATTCCTCTTTATCTTTCTTCAATAGACACATTTCGGCTTGCAAATGATAACCGATTCCTATATAAATATAACAACGGCCCAATAGGCCAGAACTCGTGTTCACTTCACTCTTACGGGCTTCAATGCTGAAATCAGTCCCGTCTTTGGCTAAACCTAAATGTTCGTAACATAATTTCGCAGCTAACATATAATTCGAAGCATTATTCGGTTCTAAACGTATCACTTCACGTAATACTCCTAAAGCGTGCACGTAGCGACCGATTGAGATTAAACTGAGAGCGTGTTGTTTCCATAAATGCAATTCTTCAAACGAGAATTTCATCGAACGTTCCAAAGACTAGAAAATTTCAAAATTAGTCAAGGAAAATTAATAAAAATTCTACACAATACTTCTTGTAATAAAGCAACTTGTCCCCATCGCACAGTAGCTACCGCTAACAAATCATAAACCATTGTAGCTTCATGGTAGGCACTCAAACGGATATCTTTGAATTCCGGCGATTGAGACAAGACAGCATTCCGTACCGCCATCGATTCGGCAACTAACAACAACAGAATCGTTTCCTCGCATTCATTTCTCGGTACAAATTGATTTAATGATGCATAATATTTCGGCTTCCATAAAGAATTTTTATTTTGTGTCACTGTTGGTGTTTTATATTTATCACCAATTAAACCTTGTAATAGTAATTCGGCCATTTGGCACATGAATTTCAAACGGATCGCTGTTAGACCGGTCGCTTCAACGGCACACAATGAGGCACGATAACGTTCTAAAGCTTCATTCGGTTTACCGTGTTGTAGTAGGACACATGGTGCTTCCTGTAGGGCTTGTTCAAGGATCACACTTAATGTTCGATGTGATGCCGGTGGTTGTGGCGAGTGTGTACCCGTATTTGAACTGATCGTTGTTGTCGTTGTTGTATTCTGTTCTTTTTCGACTTTTTGCATATAAAGCAAACTTAAATCGGATGCTAAATCGAAACATTTGATCATCTCTTCGTCTTTTTCGGCTTTCTTGAATTTACTCGAAGCAGATGTGTCTTTCTGTAGACAAAGTCCTTTGATTGCATAGGATTCAGCAACGATACGTAAACTGCGCCTATAAATGTGATTGTTTTATTGTTAAATATTCAATTTACTATTGTTCTAGCGTACAAAGGTAGTTTCTTTTCGGATAGATTCTGAAGATCTGCCGCCTTGAAATGCTTGATACCTTCCGCGTATTGACCACAGGCGTATTGGAGTTTACCTAGTAAAAGGTGAGCGTCCATAGCGACACCAGCCTTACAATACACCCTCTACGTTAATCGAATTTTTATGTAAAAACATGTAAAATTACCTTGATGCCAGCGTCATTAATCACTTGATTTAAGTACCGTTTAGCTTCTATGAGGCCGATTTTTGCACGATTAACGTTCACTTCGATCGGTGGACATTCTTCCAAATAATTCTCCAAACGACCTTCGCCGATTAGAAAATCCGCAAGATATGCTGAATTCAACAAATTGAATTGAAACAAATTACTCAATTATTGTCACAAATTACTTACAAGACTCTGGTGATTTGTCTTTTAATTGTTCCGCCAATTCGATCACTTTCAACCAATTGGATTCTTCACGATTACGTTCAATATCTAATTCGATACGTGTTGTAACGTTCTTCGTGCGACTTGTCATTATTTTAACGATTTTTCCACTAACTGTGCGAAAATTATTAATTAATTGTTTATTAGATAATCATAATATAACCTAAAAACGTGACAATCAACGATGGCTGTCAAGTTCGGTAGTATAGAGTCTGTGACGTGCAAGCCGATCTATATTTAATCGTTCCACAACTACAATAAAACATTATTGCAATTCAAAACAACATAATCAATACCAATTTATAGTAAATTTCTATGAATTAATAAAATAATTTGCTTAACTTTATTATTATGAGATTTAATTAATAGACTTCTTTTCTAAGAAAGGTTATACGTAGTTAATGGTAGTTAATAAATGATTGGGTCACTGCGGAGTTGCCGAAACTAGGAGATTTCTAAAATTTGGAGAATTTTTTTTCGCCTCAAACTGCCTTAGCTGTGGCTCTCTATATAGTTCTTATAGAGATCAGTGGATTCTTGTATTGTCTCTATTTTAATTGTAGAACCAATAGTGGAGTTTTTTTTTAATAATAAAGTAAACTTGGAGAGTGCGTTTAAGTAAAAACAAACATGGTGAATTTGTTGTTTAAAAGTTTGCTTGTGCACTTTTTGTTGTTGTTTCTGCAAATAAATCTTGTTTTTACAATAAATGGTAAGTTATTTGTGTATCGTAGATTTTAGGACTAGTACAAGAAAATGTGGCGATAATTTTTTGCAACAATCATAGCCTCCAGGCATTTTCTATATTTCGCTGGATTTTCTGCACTTTTTTACTATTCAAATCGAAAAATACGGGCTTAATTTATCGCTAAACTATGTTATCAGTGGAATATAAATTTGATTAACTGTACATTAAGGTGTATTGCGTCAGATACCTACATTAATTTTCTGAATTATTGCATTTAAGAAGGTTTAATACGTAGATTTTTATTTTTGTAAAATTATAGAATCGTCTAGTGCCGAAAATCGGTGAAAACTCTCGGGAGAAGTCTTATAAGTAGTGAAAAGAAACTCGTTTAAATGTTGCTGTAAGTCGGAGAAAAAAAACGTATAAACCAGTTGTTATTGATCTTTAATTATTTATTAATCGTTCTTTTTTGTATATTAATCGTATTGAAAATATGTTCTTGTTGTTTTATGCAAGAATTGACAAACAAGAAAATAAAACAAAAATTTTGCATCGCGGCACGATAAAAATGAATCAGCAATTTTTTTTCGTAACAAAAATCAAATTGGTTGGAAAAAAACAAAAACCCGTCCACATTCGGAATCTTTTCAAGATTAACTTTTTTTTATTATTATTGACAAACCAGATCAACACTATCACTGTGTTGGTTGTGATATTTACAATTTATACACATATGCAATTATAATTAATGTCTTTAAAGGCCCATGGTGCCTTGAAATTATTAAACATTGATTGTCCATTGTTCATTTACCTATTACAATTTATAATTATAATGTTATTATTGATCTTCAGTATCATTCCAGTTCATTAATGTGATATTTCTGATTGTATTATTTGCCATAGATTAGTTGAGGAATTATATGGTTTATGAAAAATGTTTTAATTTTAAGGGGATCTATGATCTGTTTTAGACAGGATAACAGGGTGTCCACAAATGAAGTATTGTCTGATGAGTTTTCAGATTCAGTTGTTGTATTTGTAGGATTTGTGGTATTTTTAGTTATGTTAGCGTAAGTGTTGTTTGTGGCGTTGTTCTGTGTCTTGTTCTTTCTGGTGCGGTTATTTGTCGTTGCTGGTATTCTTTGTGTATCTTGCAGCCTCTATAGTTTGCAGGATGTTGTTCTCCACAGTTTGCACAAACGGGAGGTTCATTGGATGTTTTATTGCATTTATTTGTTAAATGTTCTCCGTGGCAGTTCACACAGCGTGGTTTTAACGCACCATAGTTTTTGGTGTGACCATAACGTTGACAATTATGACATTGCGGTATATTCGCTGATTTTCTTCTTGGTTCTACTGTAACTATTGCTTTGCATATCTGAGTTATTTTATAAATTTCCGCTGCCTTTTCGTTAGGTGTTAATACTACTGCACACAAAGGCATTGGATGTTTTTCTTTATTAAGGACTCGTGTTACTTTTCTTCTTGCACTTCTTCAGTTGTTAGCGATGTTGGTATACTTCTTATGATAACTGCAAGAGGTTTGTTGTTGGGATCTTGGAAAGTGTGAAATTCAATTTGATTATCTTGATAAAATTTATAAAGTTGACGATAATCATCTTCGTTAGTAAGATTTACTTTGAGGTGATTATGCTTATAAGTTGTTGTGAATTCATTTTTTGTGTATTTTTTTATGTCATTAATAATTTCCCGATGATTATGTGTACCATGAATAAATATAGGCGGAATCTTATACAGTCGAACCTGGATAAGCGAAAGCTCAAGGGACCGCGATCTATTTTTCGCTTATAGAGGTTTCTCACTAACCCAGGTTTATAGCTTACGGAGGTACAAGAGCCGTTTATCTCTCTTAAAGAGGTCTATAAAAATACAGCTAATAAGTATCGATAAACATGCATGTATTGTATCTATGGGTATTATTTATTAGAATAATACATGTTTGGAGATAGATGCTTACAAAAAAAATACTAAGGATCTAACATCAAAATTTACTTGAAAAAATTCGTTAATTTTTTCTGCGTTTCTAGTTCATATATTTCATCAAATATCGTTTTATCAACAACTGCCGAATATTCAAAAAATTTGTGGAACGTGCACGAGTTCCTTGAATTATAAGAAAACAAGAATATATGCACATTCAGGCATTCTAATAGAATAAGAGTTCTTTGAAATTTAAGAATGAGTGATAAATACGTTTAACTGTCGCTTATAAAGGTACAGGCAATTAAAAATCTCACTTACAGAGGTCCACGAGCGAAAAACGACTCTCGCTTATACAGGTTTTTGTCTCTCACTCATAGAGGTTTTAGAGGGGCAAAATTACGGGACCTGACAATTACTCTCACTTATAGAGTTTTTTCGCTTACCCAATTCTCCCATAACCAGGTTTGACTGTACTTTTTAGTAGTGTTTGTGTTAGCATTTTGAGTAGAAGGTTGTGGTGATTGTCTATTTCAATGGCTTGTATCTTATCAGTTTGTTGGCTGTCATTTTCTTGTTCTAATACATGATATTTATTTTGTTTAATGAGCTCATCTGGATCCCAAAAATATCTTTTTTGGACTTCATTTGTTGGAGGAGATATTGCGGACGCTTTTCTTTTTGATGACATATTATTTAACTGCCTTGCCGCCCAGAGGCGGCAATGTGTGTGTGATATATATTTAATTAATTTTTAGATTTTAATTTAATATTTCACAAAAATTTTTTGATAATGTTTCAATCACTGGAATGCAGATATTTGATATCGCCCCAAAACACGTCCGTTCGCTTCAACAACTCAATTGGGACTTAACTTTTTTTTTTAGAATCTGCAGACATGAATGACATTTAAAAACTGATATTTTTTGTAAACTATTACAGGCCGCCCCTCCTTCATAAAATTTTTCGACTATAATTCTATTATTGTTATCGCTTTTGATCTATTCTAAGCTTAGAATATGATCAAAAGGATAAGTTCATTGACTATCCAATTTAGCTATAAATATCCCATATCAAATGATTGTACAGTTATAGCATCTCAGATGGGTGCAGAGGAAAATATAGTATAAATCGGCAAAAATAAGTAGTCAGAGGTCTAAAAAATGCGACTGTTGGCTTCACGCCTTTACACAATCGCATATTATTTCCGTATACCAATATAATGATTATTCGTTTATTGTTTATAATTAAGAGGTTGATTGCACTGGGCTTCAAAAATTAATAGTTCTTAATGGCTGTTAATTCTTGATTGTAATTGAATACTAAATGAATAATAAACAAACAAAGTTACTTGCTATTTTGTCGCTAATTTCCTATCCAAACAATGGAAAATGTGTCACAGAATTCATGAAAAAGAAGACCCTCAAAGTAAAATTGAGGCCTAAACGATTACCTTATTTGCAATACAAACCGCAAGTCTTAATTGTGCAAGATTAAGACTAAATGCAAGAACAAACTGTAAAACTACTTGAATTTAGTGCGCGGTACGAAAAGCACTTAAGCGATTCTTAAGAAGCCCTAAACTAATGACCCCTTTACAATCTGGCGAAATAGCTTCACCAAGGATCCTCGACGAAGTTGTACGGGCGAGGACTGGAATTCACACTCTCGTATTACTTCGAGAGTACCGCAGCAGCATGAGTGGCTGGTACCTCGTTTTCCTTTGACTCGGGAACAAAAACTGCTGCCAAAGCGAAGTTAGCCAAGGCGAGAAAAAGTAGCACGAAGCAGAGCGAGGAAACTCTTTACACACTCGTTCCTTTGTGCTACTTCGCGGGAGTGTAAAGGAGCCACAATAAATGGCAACATTGTAAGACTAAATCTAAAGGTGCATTGTCAAGCACGCGTCTGGAGCAGCACGACTGGAGTCGCGTCAGCTGAATGAAGTCCTGCTTGTGTAATAATGGTTTTTCGAATCAAATCACGAAGGGGCTCAATATTTAAGCCTCTCAATGATCTCCATCCACGAGGGCTTTTATAAGCCAAGCGTTTCTACAACAGCTTAACGCCTATTTATTTGTTAAACCTCCGTTGATTGTTGCAGATTATTATTTTTACGGAATTGAACCGATCGGCAAATCGAGCATACCGACGAGTTTCCATCAATTGAAAAAAAGAAGTTTCATTCAACCCGAACTAAACAATGAAACTAAAAACAATGATACAACACAACCGCCACCGCCACTAACATCAACCCCACCGCCACCGCCACTAACATCAACCCCACCGCCATCGCCACCATCGAAGAATAAATCGAAATTATCAAAAACATCATCAACGCCAACACCACCACCACCACAACCAACATCATCACAATTAGCATCAACAGTTCCAACGACACTGAACGATTCCAAACATATAATAAAATCAACAATTATACCGAAATTATTGGGTGTTAATGGTACAGGCCAAAGGAAGGTTCTACCAACACCAAGACCTATGGTGGTGGTTGAATCTACAGTAATGCCAACGTTATTGCATAATAATACACTGGTGAATCATTTCAATAATGATACGGTCGTCCAGCATGATGATGTTAATGATACTTCCATATCGAAATTCTCTCTACCCATTGAAGAGTTTGAGAAAAAATTGCCGGAACATAATATCACAGGAACGAAAACGGTAAGTACCCAAATTTTTGCAATAATATCAGCTTAATGCATCTGTTTATAGGACCATCATGTATATTATACCAGTATAGTTAGTGTCGTTAACGGTCAGGATTTTTGGGTTGATTTATCGAATCGTTCCGATACGAAAGTGAATGAATTATTGTCAAAATCATACAGAAGGGCGGCTGTAAGTTTTTTATATTGTAAGTTTGTTGATATTTGATAATTGATTCATTGGTTTTAGACGGTGAATTTATCGTTTGAATTTCCATTTTATGGACATTTAATTAAGAATGTAACAATAGCAACTGGCGGATTCTTATATACTGGTGATTATGTGCATTCGTGGTTATCTAAAACGCAATATATAGCTCCGTTGATGGCAAATTTCGATACAAGTATTTCAAATGATAGCTTTATCAGATACAGTGATAATGGTAAGTAATTGCTTTCTTAACACGATTATTGCTCGAATGTTTCACAGCAAATGTAAGGGGGTTGATACTTTAAAGGGCTAAATAGATTAAGGGCCGGCAGTTTGATTTAATATACTTTGTAATATTTAAAGACTTCTTTTCGGCCATACAACGTGCCGGCCGACAGTGGTAACTTTTCTTTTCACTATATGAAAATGTCCAACTTTGGAAAGTCCGCAAGCGAAATTTTAGTGATCCTAGGTCCAGAGAAAAGAATAGTTTCGAATGTATTCGATTACACATTGGAGAATTTTAGTTTTTCGGAAAAAATTGAGATGACTGGATAGATTTTTCTTTTGTTTTCTGCTGTTGTACTTAGTGTCTGTCGGTTAATTTGATTGACATTGCTTGGAAAATGGTTGGAAATATTGCAAAAATTATTTAGTTTTCCATAAAACGGACACTGTGATATTTTACTGTATCTGGAGTAAATCGTTTTTCTCCATTTTCTAAACATTGTCTTCCATAAAACTTATTTACAATCGGCCTGACGCGTTTCAAGTTTTAACAAATTTTTTGTGAAATGGAAGAAAATAGTCAACAAAATAAATTCATCAATCACGTTCGAGCTATTATTGGCGCCTCTCTCCCGAAAAATGATTAAAAAAAAGTTAATAATTATCTATCAGAGTTAAGACTGTTCTAGTGATTTTACCGTCCCAGATTATAATGAAAAACTAAAATTTCTTATATTTGAGATCGGTACTTTTTTCCGGCTAAAAATACCTACCATAGGGACATCAGATGACGAATTGTCTATTTTTGTACAAATCCCAAGTCATATCACTATCTATCGTAGATATATGTTGATAAAAATCTTATTGAAGGCTACTGCTTCTAAGAGCAGTGCAATTAAGGTTCAAGAGTATTCTTTTTCCTTAAAATTTGTAAATGATTTGTTGTTTCTTATAAGATTTCGTATGATTTCAGTTTCAGTCCAGGAGTTTGTTTTCTAACGTAGCTGGGGATCCGTTAAAAAATTTGCTAAGCTGTTATAAGACAGTCTTAAGGTTCGCTTTTCATCTGCCCAGGCAGATTTATCTTAGACGCCCCTCTAGAAGTGTCATAAAACAAGTTACTAGTACTCTGTCATCAAATAGTCAGAATACTCGCAACAGCGTGCTGCACGTGAAAATTGTTGCTCCAAAAATTATGCGGCCCCAGGTAGTTGTTAGCTTTGCTGTGGCCAGCCCTGATGACGACTAATAAAGGTGAAAATGGAAAAAACGAATCTAAATCGTGTCAAACACGATTGATTTTTTCGTTTGTAGGGAAAGTATTTCTTTAAGTGGTTCGTAATCAAAATGTTCCTACAAGATATCCAAATCTTTTCAAATATAATAATAAGTTTAACACTAACACAGCACTTTGTTTTTAAAATTAACATTAAAAGGAGACATTTATGTTCGTAATAAGAGAAATTTATTTTTGTTTGTTGCGGAAATTATCCGAATTCAAATCAGAAAAAACACGTCTGAAATTTATCCACTAGTATTGAAAACTCATAAGTATTCGATATATTAAGTCATAAATTGTTTATAATGTTTTAGAAGTATTCAACATATAAAATAGGGTTATCGATTTTACATAGAATCCAAATTTGAATTTAGGAAAATCATTTTTTGATGAGGAAATACTGACTTTTGTTACTCTAAGCAGGGCCGTTGAGAGAAAAATTTGGGCCCATGATAAGTCTACAAACTGGGGTCCAGTGAAAAAAGTGAAGCATTAGTTCATAAAGAAAAGTCATATAATTATTAAATTATTCACTTCTTTACTTAGAGGTTCGTGAAAACTATAATCACCTCGTCATAATCAATTTTTGTAATCAAGTCATATTCAATTGATAACAAGGCCAGGCCGTTTAATCTTTGGAAAGGTCACTAATTGCTCTGTTACCTTCGGAAACTTTTACTGGTATTATGCAAAAACTGTTGATTAGCGTTACGAAATTTGTAAATGGTATTTAATTGAATTACTTTTTAAGAAAGAGCAGGGTTGAACTGAAATTGGCCGGGGTCTTATAAAATTAATTTTATATTGAAATTTGAGGTAAGCTGTCAGTAACACAGTCTGTTACTGTTTCAAATGCAGTACATACAGGATGGGCAAACCATCTAGGTGCATAGAAAGAATTGCGTTACCGTTCACTGTTGAAATTTGTACAGTTGTTAGAACAAAATACAGAGAAAATAGAAAAAAATAAACAATAAAATGGAGTGGTGAATTCGGCCTACCCTTGGCGATCTTAGTAAACTTATCGACTTCCCTTTTTGGAACGACACTCGTTGTAAGAGTTTGCTTAAGGCGTGCCAAACTATAATGATTTTCTCCGATATAGCACGATTGATACGGACAAGTAACGTGTCTGAGAAGGACAGAGATTAAAAAAAGAATTTTGGAACATCTTCGTAAACAACCAGGATTGTTTATTTTTGTATTTTTGCTAAAATATAAATAATGTCTAAAGACTTTATAATAGATTGATGTAAACAAAAAAAATTAATAATTAACAATTCTGGTCGTTTACTAAGGTATTTCAAGATTCTTCTTTTAATCTATGTTCTTCTCCAATACGTTACTGTCCGGTGTCAATCATTATGATCACAATGAAGATAGCAGATGTTTGGCATATCTTAGGTAAATTCTTACATGCCACAATAGGTATCTTTCCAAAGATGGTTAAGGGTGGGTGAGATTTGCAACTCCATCTTATTATCTATTGTGTTCGATTTTCTCTATTTTCTTTTTGACTCGTCAAAATTTTAACAATGATCTGTAACGAAATTCTTCCTGTCCATCTAGATGGTTTGCCCACCCGGTATTTGTTATTGGAAAACGGATATTTTAAACTTTTCTGTTGATTTGTTGCTATAATACGTATCCTAGGCCGTTGTTGACTGCTAAACGCCTTGGCCGTTTTACATTATTAGTCAGTCCGGCCCTGACTAACAATAAGAGATATTAAAATAAAATAGAAATAAAAAATCATGCATTGCAAACAGTCAAGCAACAAAAGGGTCGTCCGGTCGAGGCGCTTTTGACACCGTATTCATGATAAAAGTGTCTTCCCCTCTGTGGGGGGAGGGGGTGGTTCTGAATCTAAGTAAACCTGAAACAGTTAAGGGAACGTTAAAGATAAAATGCGAATTTTCAGTGTTGTGAACATGTCTTCAACTTCTTTGTGGTTAAACATAACGTCCAAATGTCCAAAAAATGCCCACTTTTAGTACAGGAATCTAAAGCCAATTGTTTAATTTGATTAATTGTCTCGAAGGTAAGGAAAATTCCACTTCGATTTGCCACGTTAATTCTCCTTTCAGTGAGAAATTCTTGATGTATGTTCTATTCTCTAATTGGAGTCTAATTGGTAAATAACGTTAGCCGGCCGATAAGTACCTAATCGCAAATTTTGTTTCAGGTACATCATTCACCGTTGAATGGGACCGGGTCGCATTACAAGACAAACCGAAAGAAGGCGAGTTCACATTTCAAGCAACTTTACACAAAAGCGGTGATATTGTATTTGTCTATAAGAATGTACCAAAGTTTATCAATCAACTTAAAGACGATCATCATCCGGTTAAAATCGGCTTATCAGATGCTTACATCCTTGATAGCAAAACTTTCTGTAATTAAACAAGCAAATTTTATTCAGTAGTAAATAATAATCTTATATTATTATAGTTGCCCCAAGGAAAACAATCTACGAATATCATCGGGTCAGTTTTGCAAAAGAAGATATCAGAAATTGGACCGTTGTGTATTTAAAAGCATTACCAACATGCCTTGACAATAAAGATTGTAATTCGTGTGTAGTCCGTAAAATACCGACATTTAAGGTAAATTTATTGAAAATTTCCACAAACAAAAACACTAGGAAACTAAATTTATTTTTAGTGTGTGTGGTGTCCGGGTGTTAATCGTTGTTCGAATGGTGTGGACCGTGGCCGTCAAGAATGGTTGATGAAAAGTTGCGATAAAAAACAAATCATTAACGAATCAATGTGTACAAATATTGATATTGATAAAACGAATCCAACGAATTATACACATGATACAAATGAATTACACAACAAATATAATGATAATAATAACGATACACAATCATCACGTATTTATGATAATCTACCGTTAACTAACAACGTTTTACAACATTGACTATAAACCCGATGGGAAAGTAGCAATTTACCCACCTCAATGGTAAAGTGTTTACTTTACCCACCTCAACGGTAAAGTGTTTATTTTACCGTTGAGTAAACACTTTACCATCGAGCAACACCATAGCAACCAACAACAAATAAACAAAAACAATTGCTAGTTTTTGAGAGATCCAATAGCAACCAACACCCATTGACAACTGTATGAATAATTAATGTCATAACTTATTAGAAAATTAAAAAGAGTTTCAAGGGCAAATGTTGAAAAATAGCTTGTATTGCACGCTGTGGTAAAGTTCCTTTATGTATGACTTTACCACCTTGTACAGTAAATAACTATTTATTTATTTATATACTGGTGATGCCTCTTATAATTTCAATTTTGATACACATCATTTGGTAACATCCAGGATAGTTTCTCATATTTCGACGAAGCTGGTATGCATGATTTGAGCTTTACTGCTGGTGAAAATATCGGATTTGTTGCCACATCTAGTTCATTGTCAAAGCCCAATGGTCTTAGAACAACGTCTTCATTCCCACCTTTAGTTCATAGTTCCTTCTCACCAACAGTTTACCGTCTATCTAATGATGTTTCATATGTGTTTTTTTATACAACTGATGACTCATCTCGAGAAGAATCTGCAGATAGTGCTAATAATGTTAAAGGTCGTTATTCATATCAAAATACAGCCGGTAGACATGATTTGAGTTATCTCGCTGGTGCTGGTACCGGTTTTCAAGTGACTGGTGGTAGTCTGGCTGCGCCGAATGGTCTCGATGGTAGTACCGTTCCTTCCACTACTTCAACAAAAGCTCTACTAACACTTCCAGTAACACCTGAAGCAGCTAATACTAAATCGTCTTTATCAGACGGCAATCACGATTTAAGCTACATCGCAGGTGATAGTAGTGTTTTCAAAGTAACCGATGGTAGTCTTGCTACACCAAATGGACTCGGCGATCATTCTAACACATTGCCAAACGGTCTACCAATTCCTGAACCGTCCAACTCTAAATCGTCTACATCAGATGATGGCTCCTATTCGTTTGGTTATTCAGATCCAAATTCCTCTCGAGAAGAGTCCGCTGACAGCAGTGATAATGTTAAGGGACGGTACTCGTATCAAAATACAGCCGATATTCATGCTCTTAGCTATATCGCAGGTGCCAGTACTGGTTTTCAAGTAATTGGTGGTGGTTTAGCTACACCGAATGGTCTTGGTGCCACTCCACCAGGAATCTCAACTCCAAGAAGTTCTGATGATGGTTCGCAAGATGTTCAGTCCAATACAGGTGATACCTCTTATAGTTTTAGAATAAATACGCCTGATTATAAACGTCAAGAATCCTCAGATTCTAACGGTAATGTTAAAGGTGGTTTTTCGTATAGCAATTCCGTTGGTACGCATGATTTAAGTTTTGTTGCCGGTAGTGCAACTGGTTATCTTACTACTGGTGGTAGTCTGAGTAAACCACCTGGTTTGAATGAAAATCAGTTATCAACAAGTGCTAATCCACAAAAATCGGTGGTAGTACCACCAGTAGTACAGCAAAGTTTTGTCGGTAACGGAGTAGTACCAAACCTACCAAGTACTAAAACTACTGTACAATTAGATAGGAACTTTGTAGTTCATTCGTATTTACCTCCAAGTAATGAAAAGGGAAAATTTGGGTATATTCTTAAGACAGTATGAGATACTTTTGGATTTGATCTGGAACACGGCGAAGATTAAAGGATAATGATTTATTTGCTATTTTATTATTTATTTTGTTTAAAGCATATTTTTATATAAAAAATTACTTATCTCGTGATAAGTTGAAAAAAATAGACATGACAAATGACAAAATATGTTTACTGTTTTTGTATAATTATTGTATTATTGGTTATTAAATAAACATTATTTATGTAAATAAATTTCGATTCACATATCTTCGACCTTTTGGAAGGAAACAGATACTATGTGCTAGACTCGGGATCTGAATGATTAATAGCACCAAGAAATTACATTTTATGTTAAGTCGCAGACAAAGACTTTGCAAACGTTTCTATCATCGTCACGATGCGGTCTTTCTTTTTGCTACAAATGGTTCAGTTACATGAAAATATTTATAACCAGCACTGCAAAAATACAATGTGCCTAAGACTCAGAATGATCATTTAAAAGGCACTGTCACCTACACTAGACACAATTAATTATTAATTAAAAGAAGAAACACAAAACACAAAAGAAACACAATTTTTCGAAAGAATTTAACACTTCAAAGACTAGGACACAACTCAACAAAAACGATCAAATCTAACAAAGAGTGTTCAGTAAGTGTGCTTTGTTCGGTTCTTACCAAGAACGTACATACGCGATTAATCACAATAATTAAAAAAAGGAAAATATTAAATGAAAATACGGCTGCCCAAATAAAGAATACAGTGCAGGTGAAGGCATTGGCACTAAGGAGGCAATTGGAATAAAAACGTCCAAGAGTGGATTTGGAAAATTTTAGGTCCTAGTCAAAATTCAATTGCAGAGTTGCTACTTTTTGTACTTTCAAAATAAAGGCAATTGACTGAGAAAAAAATATCCAAAAACTGAGTCCCTTTTACAATATATGGGGACTGAAGATCTAACGTAGAATTTGCCACCTTCAAAAATAACTTTTTTCCAAGCTGAATCATATATTCTGGATTTAACAGCAGTTCCTAAGCGTTTTATGGTAGTAGTAGTAATTGATCAGAGTGAAGACTGTTCTATTACCTATTTTTTCAAATTATACTTTCATACTCATAAGAAAATGCTACAGGTCCAATATAGGATCCACTAAAATGTGCCGCCCCTAAAATTAGGACAATTGCCTGTTTTGCTGTAGTCTTGGGCCGGCCCTGAAAACAGACAACACCATAAGAAATTTTCTTACTAGAACGAAGCCAGAAGGACAAAAAGCATGGAAGGGGGGCATTAACCATGTGAGTGTAGTGAAATCTACATAGAGAAAACAAAACGTTCGTTGGACGTAAGATCAAAATAGAAAAACAACAAAATCAGAAAGCGTCGAACACATCTTTGACAACCAACATCACATCTGACGAAGCCAAGAGGATAAACAAAAAACAGATCAGAAGAACAGGGAATTTAGTGAGGCAGTCATAATAATGAAGAACATCACCGTCAGAAGCCCAGTGTGGAAATTCCCAATGTTAGGCAACCTCTTCTCGCGAAGATCGAGAAATTAAGGATCCACTGAAGCATACATTGCGGTTTTTATCAGCATATGTTGGTAAAAAAACGTAGTCTTAACCATAGACACTCATTACTATTGGAGACGAATAGAAAAGAATTTTCTTCTTAAAATGTTTGCAGTGGCGTAGTGAACATAACTAGAGCCGGAGACTCGACACCTTATTGGCAACCCTTTCAACAAAAAAATTATATTACAATGATCGAAATTTTCCAGAGAATATCGTTTGTCTTGGAGAATAATTGGCGCGCGGTGCATGACAGCCCCTCTTGCCCCCTAATCACTACGCTACTGAATATTCAATCCTTTGTAAAAATAATAAAAGTCAACGGTGCAAAACTCAACAACAGTGGATCTTCCACCACCGGTATAGAGCCTTAAATTTCACAATAAATTTTACGAGAAAAAATCATTCTTTATAAAAACTGCTGCTCATGGAGAAATTAAAGAAAATCTTTTTCCCTCTTGTCTTTTCTGCGCCGTATTCAAATTTAAGATAATTTGCCCCTAGAATTTGTAACTTTTACATGACGCAAATCATCCTGGTGGCATATTTAAAATGATTAATTATGAATAAATTATTTACGATTATTGTAATAAATTAAAATTTGAATTATGGAAATATTCAAATTTTTTGCCTTGATTGTTGAACTATATCTTATGGAAATTAAGCCCAAATGCGTTTTATAGGTTTTTATTCGACATTCTGCTTTAATCAAGTAAAATTTAAAGAAAATGACGATTATCAGTAAGCATGATTTCTATCAAAAAATGGGTCATCTAAAATGTCGAGACCTGATACATCCTGATAACGAGCATTGTTTAGATTTCCTGTTTGGTGTTTTTTTGAAACGTAAACTCATTAGTGGTGCTACAAGATTTTTTTCAACCGTTTACCTGGTAAGTTGTGGGAGAAGAGACTCAATTGAAATTAATTTTATTCATTTGTAGCTTAAATTGTTGCTGTCATGGAAGAAACTTGATAAGAATTTAATTAAAACTACCACAAAAGCTTACTTTAGATCAATATTGTTTGCTATGTTTTTTGGGGGCAGCGTTGGAGCTTGCGTTTGTCTTTTATCGTAGATTCTACCATCTACAATTTTTTTTTTAGAATTACAATTTTTTTTTTTTAGAAATCTAAACAGTCGTGCTCATTATTATAATCTGGGAATAATACCGGGATTGATTGGAGGTGGTGCAATTTTTTTAGAATCTAGAGAAAATCGTGAATTGTTCGGAATAATATTTTTTAATTCAATAATCGAATCATTACTGCGTAATTTGGATTTTTTTAATATTTTCACATTAACAAAAACAAGACAAATAATAATTTTTATGTTAATTAATGGTTTGTTAATGAAAGAATTAACGAAAATTGATCCAAAACAAATACAACCGTCATTTTGGTGAGTTCAACAAGTGACCTATTATGATGTCATTTTACTACCAATTTCTAGGTTCTTCTTGCCGAACTTCACCGGTATCAACAATGAGTGTCAATGTTACCATCAGCAAAATGATGAAGAGAAATCCAATTGTTGGCATTATTGTTTGCATGTAAATGTGTTTTTGGAATAATTTCCAGTCACGATTCTGTCCGCTATAATAGTTATTGTTTTCACAGGGTGTTGGCAAATATTTTCTAACAGGATATTCTATCAATATCATCAAGTCGGTGTTACCTGAGATGAATAAATTGATAAAAACACCTACATTAATTCCGAAAAGATTAGTCAGAAATAGTCATTTTAAATTTGGGCTATTTTTGGGTAGTTATGTTGGACTGTTTCGTGTAAGTGGCCGAAATTTGTGGAGTACTAACTTTGAGGGTCATGAATTTTGTTAATTTTCAGGCAATCTCATGTTACTTGTATCGATATAACAGAAACTTCACACTAGTTGCAGCAATAGCAGGTTTTGTGTCCGGTATATCGATCGGTTTCAAAACTGACATTAATACGATTGTATTCTTGATTACGACTTTATTACAGGTTAGTTCTTATTCTTGACCGTTCCATAAGAGTACGTTTCGGTCGGGGGTGCTTTTCATGCCAAGTTGATATCGATGTCGCGATGTGAACTTGCCTGTGATTGTTTGAATCAAGGAAAAGGCATGAAGACATCTTTTGCATAAGGATACTCTTGAGAATTTTACATTACAACTGAAATATAGACAATTGATGCCTTTTCTTTCAGATTTATTGCGTTAAATTGAAGAAATCGTTGAATTATCAAAAACAACTACCGTTAAATGAATTGCTGTTCATGATATCAAATTGTATTTTACTGCATAATCGATTAATGGTATCTGAAACGTGTCCGAAATATTACAATTATGTTACAGATGCGTGTACATCTTATATGTAATTTTATAATTTTAAAGACGTTTATAATTCTTGTAATAATTTCTAATTTTTCAGTATTAGTGATATAGAGAAACATCTACACTACATTGTATCACATTGAATTGTAGGAAATCGAATAAAAAGTCCAAAAAAGACCCTAAGAATTTTGTTTATAATTCAGAAAGGTAGATCGAGTTATTGCTGACCATTTTTAATTGAATTACCTTATATGTATACCAGAACACGTGCAGAGGAGAAAAACTTTATGCACCACTTAACCGGAAGATAGGGTAGTCCGGGATCCCTACTGGCTAAGAAACTCCCTATGATGCCAGAGCAGCATGACGGAACTCTTCAGTAGGCATTATTTTATCATGCACATGATTCATTAGCAAGCGCACCTTGCTTCTCCCACCTTCCATTCAGTAAGTTTCCTTATTAGCTCTCATCTTAGACTCTCAAAGATTGCGTGCTGCGCCGTGTACTTGCAAAACACACAGTCTTCGTTTTAGCACACGCACACATATGATGCGATACACAATCCTGTAGGCCGTGTGCCAACAGAACAGTCGAGTAAGTTTGTGAGACATATGCAAATAAACATACCAGCCAAAGAACATGTTCATTTAAGGGCGTCTAAAAGAAGAGGGAGCAGATATTTTAGGACTTCACACGAGACGAAATAGGGCGAGGATTTCAAAAATCTCCTCTCGGTCTCGTTAATTAAAAAAAAATAGGTGCCGTTTCAGTCTCATTCCCGTCTTACCAGTTGTCTCGTCTCGTATTGCCTTGTATCGTTATTATAAGAACTTAATTCTAAGACATTCCAAGCAATAAGATGATATAATTTTTGCAATTAATAAATGCATAAATATTTTTAAAAAATGTATTTTAAATCATTATCCAAAAGAGAATACAAATTAAAAATTCCTCTTAGATGTTACAGTATTTGTTCCAATAAGTATTTCAATTTAACAGAAAAAACTTTATTATTTTTAATCAAAAATAATTTATTGTATATTACTTCTAATATTGTCTAGTAAAAATTTTATGAACAACAGTTCTACGAGACCAGAGACGAGATTCTCGAATCTCTCCATATGTGGTCTCGGTATCACATAAATTTTTTCAAAACTATCTCGTCTCGTCTTGTTTCGCTTTTTCGACACGAGACAAAGACGAGTACGAGACTAAACGAGAAAAGTCTCTCGTGAAGCCCTAAGATTTTTTCAGAAGGTATATCTGAAGTCTTCACCGATTTAAGGATATTCGAATGAACCGTCGCAGCAATGTATCCTTAAATAATTTTACACATTTTGAGAATGTCAGGTACCCAAGTTTACCTAGTTATTGAATAAAATAATTAAACCAATGAACATTAATTTATATTCATTCTAAGAGAAATCGACTTTTTTTCTTTCTTAACCTTGTAGATTGGAATAATTGGTTTTTGTATTAAGAAAACGACTTTTTAGGGAATTTTCTTCTTAATACAACATTTAGGCGGTAGTGTGCATAAGCGAGAAATTCTCTAAAACTGTAGTAAACTCCTAGGTATGGCCACCTTAGTATGAGAGTGCTCATTAATCATAACAATATTGCAGTAAATAGTCATTATGAAAGAAATATTAAGACAAAAATTAATTTCAATTTTTCATTCTTCGAAAAAAGGGTCTTGAAAGAATTAGCCTAAGGCAAAAGTATACATCTGGCCCTGAGTCAGCAGAACGGAATTTGATTGTATCTTTAATTAATGTATTTAAAACTGTTAATAAATCCTGCTAGATACCCGTAAGTGCGCAAAAACGCGAGAATAGAGATTTGAGGTGAACTAATGATGCCACTTTTCTAAAGAACGTATAATTTAGAACCTTTTTTGTCATTTAGTTTACATGAAACATCTTAAGAAAAGCTGAGGAAGTTGCAGAAACTGTATGAGTTAAAAAAAAAACATGAAAGAATCCCAAAGAGAATTTTAAGGCTTTGAATTTACAATTTCAAATGACTAAAGTGTCACTCACCTACAAAAGTTTTCATTTACTTATATGACAAAAATTAGGGACTTTTAAGATATTTAGTTAGACAAAATTAAAAACTCAAAGCTTGGATGAACTATAGAAGATATTTGTCTGGCAAGGAAACATAAATTCCAACCAACAGTTTCTATAAGCTGAGGGGAAACGATCGACAAAAAATCTTTAGTGAAGCAAAAACTTTCAGGAACGTACCCAAGCTGTAGATAAGGAAATTCACAGTAATCCACCAGGAATTTGAGGAGATATGAGGGGACCGCATTTTTGTTTTTCAGGCTTTTGACGTTTTTGTATTATAACTTTCACTATATTATACCAAGCGTACTCTTGCAAGATGTGAATGTTCTTGTAGAATAGTTGTGCAGAATCTTTACAACCGCGACTTTCAAGAGAAAGCAGTTTAAAAAAACGTGTTTTTTATGTTTATAAAGATCTTTTGTCAGAAAACTTTGTTGTTCTTTTCTCAATAAGATAAATATAATTCAAATGTGATTCATTTTGTCAATGCTACGTGAACAACTTTTGAAAGACGAAGAGCTTAACACACACTTAAATCTTTCAAAAAAGAAGAAATGCACTAATCAACATTCTGCAGTTAAGTTGTTGGAAATATTTTCTATGTTCGGCCACTAGATGCCGCAGCAGGAATACTAGTTCGAATTTCAAATCAATTATTCTATAGATGCACAATAAACTATCATGGCCCAAAATTATCGAAGCTTATATAAAAATTATAATTCAGTTCGGTTATTTGCATAGAATAGAAGTAAAAATTTAAATAACAATAACCCAAAATTGTATCTTTTCCCTCTACCAATTCAACACCTCTCTTAAAAGTACAATAGCAGCAGCAGCAGTAGCAGCAGTATTAATAATCCTGCTGACCTCGGCCCCACTATTTCATTATAGCTCACCATTTGGTGGGTACTTTTTTCCGTTGTTTTGACGATAGTTTTAATAGCGTCACATTCGATTAAAATGTGTAATGTGTAATTAAAAATTGTTATAAGTGTTGATAAGATTATGCTTAAATTATTAAAGAAATCTACGTAAAATTTTGTGCAATTTACCCTAAAAAATGTGCTAGTTGATTTTTTTTTATTACAATAAACATTATAATATGTTTGTGCAACAACATTGTTATATCCGTATTGGAATGGGAGACGTGAATAGAAAGTTGATGAAAGAGAACAAATTTCACTTTTAAAATTTATTAAATAATTTTTGCTGTTGTTGTTATTGTTGAAGGTTTGATTCTAGAAATAAAGTGAGTGACCTTTATTGTTATTTTTTAATGATAAATAATTATTATTGTTAGACTTGCGTTGATAATTTGAAGGATAGGTGATACTAATCAGGTGTAATTTGTATAAAAAGAAAATATTTTCCTTATAATTACCATTTTCAATAGCATTCCTGCAACGATTCCATTTATAATTGTTGAAAATTGTTTGAAATCAATTCCAATAAACCGACTTACTAAACAACAAAATGACTAAATCAAAAACTGCCTAAAACGCGATCCGATTCATCTTTATCTACGGCCGGATATTAATAGACTATCCAGTATCCGGCCGGATAGTAGAACTAGACCGGACACCGGATAGTTACCGATATCGGTTTCATCTTTTTATATATTATTATCGTGTGCTTTCAGGCTAATCATATTATTCCCAATTATAGATTATTTTAAATGAAAAAAAACACATTATGGTTAAATAAATAACCAGTTTGAATATCCAAGGACTCATCAATGATAATAATAGAAACGACAAAAACTTGCAAAATTATTAGTGTAAATATTGTTGTAATAGAATATATAATTGGCAAATTAGGGATTTTCCAATGAACAGAATCCGTTTATTTGTTATTTACAAATAGATAAAAATTCCTGTAGTCTATTTTCGCCAAAATTAACCAGTTTTTCAATAAAAAGCACAGTTATTGATTGAGCTTTAGCTAGGGCTTAGGGCGGCAAATTTTGGCAACTAAGCAAAATGCAGTAACAAATCGATGGACTGCTTGGATTAGCGCTGATGGGCATTTATAATCTTTTCTAAAGTTTTCAAATAAGACAGAAGAGACTAGCCGACGGTCTTGATTAAAGCCCGAAATATGTTTTACTGTCGACTTTTAATTAATCTGCTTTTAATCCATACTAACAACTAAATCCAATGATGCTCGAGTGGTGAGCAATTCTGCTGTCGTGTGCAATTGTCAACTTCTCGCCCTAGTTGCACCATGCACTATTTAAAGGTTGGCTATTTATAGATTATCTGATATTACGAAAGGGGTGGCAAAACAGACTACGCCTAGGGCGCTATCTATCGAATAAACATCGGAGAATAAAGATACCGACTTGCTTGACAATCCAAAACTTTTAGAACCACCAACGTAACGTAACAAGAAGACATCTGGCATCTTTATTTTTTGTACCCCGAATGGGCAAGTTAGACAGAGACGTGTAGTGTCTTCTCATTACGTCAGTTGTTCTAAAATACAGCAACTATAAGGAATTTTCTTTTACAGGCTCTCCTTATCATGGTAAACTATTCCCAACTGATTCCTCTACTGTTATGGTTAATATTCGATGTAAATTTCACAGAAGCATTGTTTAGTTGTCCAAAAATATCAAATTGCACCTGTTTACAATTGGGACAAATCTTCGAATTCACCTGTTTGGAAAAGAACGATCCTAATCGAAACCTACTCATCGAATATCAACCGAACATTTTAAAATTACAATGTACGAACATAACGAATTTCAATCAAGACCTACTAACAAATTTGATTATTGCCGAGACTATCGAAACACTAGAGATAAAATTTTGCCCATTACCTGTTGGGAATTTCAAGCAAATCTTTACAAATTTGCTAGAAATTACCAACATTAAAATGTTAATATTCCGATATACAACCGTTGAATTCCAACGACTCCCCAACAATCTACTCGACGGTTTCATAAATTTGGAAATATTCGACTTTTCTAATAATCTACTACAAGACGTGGATGAGGATATCTTCCGGAATACACCGAATTTAACCACCATCAATCTATCAACGAACCGCATCAAATTCAAAGCGAATCATTTCAAATCGTTGAAATTATTGAGAAAATTGAATATTGCCGACAATCGAATCGGTGAATTGCCCGATGGGATCTTCAGAGATTTATCGAATCTAACAAAATTGGAATTGTGGCGGAATCGATTGGGCGCTCTAAAATCGGATGTTTTCGATGATTTGATTAATTTGAAATTATTAGAATTATCATCGAATCAATTGGAGGATATCGATGGTGACTTATTGAAAAAACTAAGAAATTTACAACAACTCGGTTTAAATAACAATAATCTATCGCGATTACCAATCGATTTGTTTTCCAATAATCAAAATTTGGAAATTCTACGATTGGAAAATAATATTCTCAAACAGATCGAAGATGATGTTTTCGGAAATTTGATCAATTTAAAAGAACTCAATCTTTCTAATTGCAGTTTAATTGATTTATCGCCAAATATTTTCACAAATCTCCAACAATTACGAATGATTAGATTGCAAAGTAATCAGATACGATCACTATCACCCGACTGGTTCAAATCGCTATCGAAACTCGAACAAATCAATCTAAACGATAATCTAATTGAGAATCTCATCAATTTTCCTGTAATGGACCAACTGAAATCGTTGTATTTACGCAACAATTCGCTACAACAACTCAACAACAACCATTTGGAGAATCTGCGAAATCTCGCCGAATTAGATTTGTCTTGGAATTCGATCAATAGTATCGAACACGGTGTGTTTGTTAATAATCAAAAATTGATTAAATTAAATCTATCACACAATAATTATACGTTAACGAATCAGCTTTTTAAATCGTTGAATCCGTTCACGTATTGTACGCATTTACAAGAGTTCGATTTGAGTTACAATCGAATTGAAGAAGTTGATCAATTCTTGATTTTGAATATGCTGGATTTGAGACGGATCGATTTGAGTAATAATCGTCTGGAATTCATTTCCGTAAGTATATATCTATCATAAAAATAAGAATTATTATAGATAGAGCGTTTACTGAAGAATATTAATTTTTAAAAAACGTTTAATCAAATCACAACTAGGTAGCGCTAATATCGTTTTTGTCCATAATCTATTTACTTTAAGATTATTTAAGTAATAATTTAAATTATTCAACTATTTGAATTCACTTTAGTTGGAATGAATTAGTCTGTAACTACTGCGAATTTTAAACAATTGTAATTAACAAAAAGTTACAAATACGGCGATAGATATTGAATTAGTTTTTTAAATTGTGCCATTTTAGAGTGAATAGTCTCTATACGGTTTCGCCTTCATTGCATCTAACCAATCAGAGATTAGCCCGCAATTATATTGGGGCGAAATTTGATTCGATTTTATTCAATTATTGTAAATTGCTTTTTCATTTTTAATTCTGATTTTAGAGCAATTTTATGGCAACTCTAACGGCAAATAAAGTCGAAATGGATTTATCAAACAATAATATTACAACAATCGACTTTAATATAATCGAATTGGAAGTAATTAGTGAAGAAAATTATAATCGACGGGGCAGTATTGTTAATCTCAATAATAATCCGTTTAATTGTGATTGTAATTTGTATCCAATTTGGAAATATTTTCAAAATCAATTGAATCCATCTATACGGAATTTTATTACGTTTGTGGATGATGATTTGATTTGTATGGCACCGGTGGGTTTGCGCAATATCTCCATCAAATCATTAAATGCCAAACAATTAGTTTGTGAATTGGATAAAACGAAATGTCCAGATGGTTGTGATTGTGATTGGCGTGCATTTGATCAGGCGATTATTATCGATTGTTCGTATCGAAATCTAACACGGATGCCCCATTATCATTTCGCCTACAATGATGTCCGATTCAAAGACGTTGAAGTACATTTGGAAGGTAATGGTTTGGAGAATATCACAAAAGATACAGTACCGGGCTATGAAAATGTCACAAAGTTGTGCGTAAGAAACAATCTAATCGAGAAATTGGACTGGTTGCCGTCTAAATTAAAGGTAATTACGATTTTCTATGTAGGCATAATAAAATGGGGTTTTTGTTGCTTTTAAGGTTTTGGATGTGAGGAACAATCGACTCAACCGAATTAGTGCTGAAATTTTGGAGAGATTCAAAATTATGAAAAATATCTCATTAGAGAACAATCCGTGGATATGTGATTGCTCTGCTGCGAATTTCGCGCTCTTCTTGCGCACTAATCACGATAAAATCAACCCGATTGATATCCTTTGCGATAATCACACAACCCGATTGGTGGATCTGAATAAAAGCGATCTCTGTAAGACACAAATCATAGCAATTTACACATCATGTGCCCTCCTTCTAGTCTGCCTGTTGATAACTGTCGTGATAGCTTTCTATTATCGTTATCAACAAGAAATTAAAGTGTGGTTGTATGCAAGAAACTGGTGTTTATGGTGGGTGACCGAAGAGGATCTCGATAAAGACAAAATCTACGATGCTTTCATCAGTTATTCGAATCAAGATGAAGAATTCGTAATGGAGAAACTCGTGGAAAAACTCGAGAATGGTCCAAATCCGTACAAATTGTGCCTGCACAAACGCGATTGGGTGCCTGGTGAATTTATTGCAACACAAATTATCAATTCGGTACAAAATTCGAAACGTACAATTGTTATACTGTCACCGAATTTCTTGGAAAGTGTCTGGGCGAAAATGGAGTTTCGTACAGCTCACACTCAAGCAATGAAAGAGGGACGTGTACGATTGATTGTGGTTCTATTACATGATGTTGATCCGAATCGATTAGATGATGAGATTAAAGCGTATTTGAAAACAAATACATACGTTCAATGGGGTAATCCGCATTTCTATAATCAATTACGTTATGCTCTACCGCATTCGAAACGTTTGCGAACAGAAGAAAAGAAGATTGATGATCGAGCAATGATCACGAATGGATTTACACCAAATCCACAAACGACACCGCCAGTTTTGAATCTTGACGGTGGTTTGTTGAAAAATCATCCGTTGAATCTGACCGCAACACTTTAGCTTTAATAATAATAATAATAATAAACAATATAGTGTACCTGTCGTTAATATAAATATACTAGAATTTTTTTAAAAATAGTACAATGTTGTAAACTGCTAGAGAGACGTAACTACTCTCTCATAAAATTGATTCCAAATACACGTTTTGTGTTATGTTTCCTCTTCTGTTCAATAGAGTCTTATGATTAAAGTGAGAGAACACAATCCACATGGTTGGGTCGCAAGTGGGATACTTTTAAAAGCAAACCAGTGGTTCTCAAACTCATATCTTTTTTGACTACCTTTTTTGAACTTAGAATAAATCTCGTATTTCAGATTTCAAATAATTTTGTAATAAGTACCAATTAAAATTTTCTAAATACTTTACAATAATAGCTATTTACTTTACAAGGTGGTAAAGTCATACTTTAGGCCGAGTGAGATAAATCCGCGAGTGGATAAAGAGACTTTACCACCGTGTGCAGTACAAGATTTTTTTTAATACTTGCCCTTCAAAGTCTTTTTTATTTAGTTTTCTTAATTTTCTAATACGTTTTGACATTAACTATTCATACAGTTGGTTGCTATTGAATTTCTCTAAACAACAAGCAATTGTTTTTGTTCGTTTGCTGTTGGTTGCAATGGAGTTTACCCACCTCAACGGTAAAGTGTTTACCGTTGAGATGGGTAAAGTACTACTTTACCATTGAGTTTTTAGTCGATAAAGTAGCACTTTAACAGCAAGTATTGAACAAAATTATTTTTTATACTGTTATTTTTTGAAAAATGTTTACTTTCATTGTTTGGGACCTTTGGCATGGGCTGTAACTATTTTGCAACAACTGGTAAAGTTGACCATCTCACCATCTCAATTGTAATCTGAAAAAAAAAGGAAAACAAACCAAAGGGGTTGGGCAAAATCTCTGTTTAGGTTCCTTCAATGTGTAGAAATGAATCGGCAATTTTTAAAAAAAATTCTAGTATAAGTAAGCGTTGTTGCCGCAACTGATCTCGATTATTTGCGCTAATCTGCAGTATTTGGCAAAAAATGTATGTAAATAAACAATTTTTCTAGTTATGTGTACTTATTCAGTCTGTCTCACCTGTATATTGCGGTATAGTCAACACCTTACGGCTTCCAAGTCACTTTATTGTCTTTAAAGTAGTAAGCCTGCAAAATTAAGAGATTCGATGGGATTAGGAATCGCCAATCTTCGAAGGTATCAATACAGTTACGGCGCTTCTATGCAAACCACCTTTTGGAATCATTGTATGCTGATGATGGGCTGCTACTCCTAAAGAACCTAATACACCAGGGGTTGCTAAATTTGTTTCACAAACCCTTTCAAAAGTAACAATAAATTCACGAAATATTCAAACACACAGATTTTTCCAGTTGGCAAAAAAAAACAGGGCTTCAAACCGGAACTGAACCGAAAACCGATATCAGAACGAAAACCGGAACTGATTCGAAACTCTGTGATAAATCAGCAGATACTGCATTCACCACGATTTCAAGACGGAACCGAAGCGAAAACCAAAAAAACAACATTTTTCTGGCACGAAAACCGAAACCGAACCGATATATGTTTTATACTAATCGAACCGAAAACCGAAATGAAAAAAACCCTGGAAAAAACATCAACTTCAAACTTAAAAATTTCTGCAACAAGTAACACGCAAATTGGGGACTCCCACAAAATACCAAAAGTACATAAAAACGTTTAATTACATCTACAAACAAGTATCACAAGACTTTCATGATTAATTAGTATTGACAAAGAATTTGTAATAATTGTTCAAAATATAATACTCTTTTCAATAAATATGTTTATGGTAAAAGGTACACTTGGATTAGAATTCTAATAAATGTTTGTTACTGCCTCCACAGCCCAATGTTGGTGTAGTTCGATCATTACTCTCTTGTATTGCTATAAAAATCAACTTATATAATGTCAACAAAACAATAGAAAAGCGGAAAAGCTACCTGGTGGTAGATGCAATTTCTCAATTTCGAATTTTTTACGTTTCAACTTGAAAACATATTCAACAGCTCCTGGATGTTTCGAAACGAATGAATTGATTGCGGCTAATTTAGTTAAATGGAAAAATCCATGATAATCTGATAAACTGAAATTATTTTCTAATTCGGTACCGGAGAATGTTTGTAGACGCATTGCAATATCACTAGAATGTATACATCGATCTAAAGAATTCTGTAATTGTAATAATTAATAAAATAATTGTTAATTAGAGATTATTTAAAAATAATTACTTCATGATATAAATGTGTTGGAATAGTGATCACAGCAACAGCATATGCAGATCTGACTAATGCCCTCAAACAAAATATAAACATATCTAAATCACGACTATCATTGGCAATCATTTGAAATGATTGTTGTTTCTGTGGCAACCACATTGGTGATCCCAATGAATGTATACCAATACGTAAGATTGTACGTTTCGATGTTGATGGATCTTTTAGAAAGAATTTGCCGTCTTTTATCTTATTTTTAATTGATTTTAATAATTCATTGTATGCAGGATTTGTAAATGTATTATTCGAATCACTTACTATTCGATGACAATTCCAATATAATATATCAGAATTTTCTATATCATTCAATGATATTGTTTTACTTAAATCATAATAATGACCAATTGAATTGATTTGTTCTTCTTCTTTTGATTTTTTTGGTAAATTCTGATATCTAAATGCTATTGTCATTTTATCATTTTCAATATTATTATTATTATTACTATTTGGTTTTGATATATTATTGGATTCAGGATCACTATGAATCACAGCTGGAAGTCCTTTGATCTAAAAAATTATAACGGTTATCAACAATTTTTAACACTACTCACAACCAGTCCTGCCAGACTTTCTGATATTTTGCAACAATAGCAAATAAGTAATTTTATCTATGATCATCGATTTAATTGATTCCGAGAAAGGAAGAAATAGAAAAATACTGTGGTTTTGGATTGGGTTTTGTTTAACGGGAAACAATAGCAGTTACCATTTATTATTCTTCGGTATCGATCGCTGTATGTATAGAAGAGGCTTTAAGGCTTCTCACGACATTTAAACTGTATTTGAAGAGGCTGAAATAACTTAAACAACCACCCGTAATTGGTGTACTAAATTCAAAAAGGCAAATTTTAACGCCAAAAGCCCAATTGAGTTCTATACAAGCCATTAAAGCAACTTTTGCAAGAAAATTCGTGTCAAACAAGAAGGGCCCTGTGATAGAACTATGTACAGGTCGGCAAATCTAGCATTGCGGGTGAAAATTTCAAGGGATGCGCAAATGAAGAAGTGAGAAAGTATTCGGAATAGAGAGATGGAAATATAAGACGCTCGAAAGTACAGTCTGTGACAGAATTCTGTTCTATGAATTGTAGGATATAATTATTTAGGATAAAAATAATGTATTTATAGATCAGTTAAATCATACTTATAAAATTTTACATAACTAATAAAAGAAAAAATGAAAATCAGATAAACAAAAAAATTAATTTCATAACTAGTTGGTATTAACCCTTAAATTTGAAATTTCCAAATTGGGAAAGTTGTCTTTCTACTCAAAAAGAGAAACTATGGATATGGGGGTAATAGGATTATCACAAATAAAACGAATACCGAACATTTTCCAGGAATCTTTAACTATTAAAAGATAAAATTAGTTTCCAATAACAATAGAGGATACAGATACAAGGGGTATTCTAACAATATTGGCAATGGATACCGAAAGCCGATTCTTAAGAAAATGAATATTGTCTTATCGTAAATTACTGCAGTGAAACCTTTTTTATTCCTCAGTTTTATTATCTGTTTGTAATTTTATCTAGTATATTTTTCTTAATAGAAAAGGTACTAATAAAATCATATCATTTATATCATAAATCCTGATGAGTTTTTTTTTTCATTTTAGAGAGTTTGTCTTATATAAAAATCCACTGAAAATACTAATAAAATTCTAGCAAAGCTAAGTTTAATTCTGGGAATCTTTATTCAGTTTTAATAACATTAAAAAAAAAACAATCCAAAAATGTACTCTTGTTTATAATTATAATTGTTTCCATAGTCATTAAGTGGTTTATGTATCTATAATAATTTAAGGGGTGATTATGGGATTGCTGTAGACGATATGAATCGTATGGGAATCTATACACAAATGAAAAAATTACAGTAATACTTTTGCTGTTGAATGTACTTTAGTCACGTGCATCAAATTTTTCTACCACGCAACTAGGGGCGGGACTATTTCACCCGCAATGCTAGATTTGCCGACCTACACTAAAAAAATTTTAAAAAGGGGAACTTAGTTGCTAATATAATTCAAAGTGGTTTCTTTAAACTATGAGCCAACTGTTGCTGGATACACAAATTTTTGGAAATTTTCCAATTACTGGAAAGCAACAAAATGCGACGGAAATGTCTAAAACTGTAAGAATTGAAAAGGATCGTACGATTGCTTTTTTTCAACCAAAAAAATATAAGAAAACAAAAGTGAAAAACGGTCAGCTTTTTGGTTAATTATTGGTAATTGAGAAAGGAACAAAACTGGTTCAATAGACGTGAAAATTAATAATCATCAAAAAAAAATCCCAATTTTCATTAGTCATAAATAAAACTGATGAAAGTTCGAAGAACGCTAAACAGAGAAAATAAATTTAACTATTGTTTATATGATAAAAATCAATAAAATGGATATTGGAAACTTGAAAAATTACTTGTGATAAGTACCAAAAACAAATGAAAATGTGAAATTTTTTTCATAAAAGCGGAAATATCGAGAAGCAAAACCACAAAGAATTATATAATTTTTCTGATCAATATTTTGAATTTATAAAAGAATTAGAAAACAAAATTCAGGTGTTTTTGTAAGATTTCTTCCGATAAATCGTCCAAAATACGTTTGTTAAAAGCTTTAATCACTTGCGGTAGAAAGACGTGCCACGCACGTCGAGTTGCTTCTGATACCGGTACGCCAGCGACACGTCGTTAGGCGATTGCAGGAAGAAAAAGAAAACATTGCAGAAAGAAAAATATCACACTCTGCAAGATTATTATACAGAAATTTAGTATTCACATATTTATAATTTTATTATCAGTTGGTACGTCTTTATATTATCTTCTGAGACCCTCCAAATACTGCCTGAATGCCCCCCCGAAGTGATTTGCACTCGACTGTTCTGGCACGCGCAACCGTGACTTTCTTTTTACCGCAAGTGGTTAAGAATATATTGAATTTGTAGGTTTTATAGTCAATCAAAAATTATAATTTCTACACCATAATAAGCAATAGTTATCAACCGTTACAAATAATATATTTGCCTTTCATTGCTAATGAGTCATTATATCTGGCAGCCCTGATAATGACGAAATTTCGTTGAATTTTGCAAAACTCTCAACTTACTATGTTATGTGGATTTACATCTAAACTGGCTATTAAAGTTGAATGATTACTAACGATTCCTTCGGCTAAGAAATAATCTAACATCACCCTAGCATGGGAACCGTGCATATCCTCCTCTGCAATTATTAAAATTTTAAATAAATTATGTTTGTATGTGTGTGTGCTAAAAAATTACAAATACTAACCGATTATCGCAACGGTTCCGACCGGAATTCCGCCTCCTATGAACAAAATTAATCAACAAAAAACACATAGATTAGAGAAAGAACAAAGGAAACCTAACCTAATTTTTTGTGTGTAAATGATAATATAGCAAAAAACATTACTCACCCAAAATTGTGTCCAATGCATGAATGCCGGATGATATTAATAATTGAGCATTTGGACCGTTTACTACCGTACCAGGTATAGTCAAAGGACCTTTACAAGGTTTTTCCATTTACTCGCTATTGCTTAGGAAAAGCTCTCCACTACTCGATTATAACGACTTTCACAGACACCTGTCAAATTTGACGATTTTCTTTTGATAGTTGACAATTGACAAGCTAGCCACCACAGTTGGGGGAAACGTGAAAATAACCAACAACCGATACTGGTTTTCCAGTAGGGGGCTGGTTCGAATTCCTGTTAATACAGGAGAACAAAAAATCGTCCCTAGGAGATTTACGCCCAAAGTAATCCTCTGAATGCTAAAACAACCCTAAATTTTGGGTTAAAGCCTAGGACACTGTTTCTGTTATTCCCGAAAGAGAGACCTTCATTCTAACCAATGAGCGCTCGTAAATAAACTGGAATAGACCAATCACATCGATTCGTGGTAAGCCTCATATCCTAGTCTTGTTAGTACGTAGGCAACCCAAAATACATTTTGTAGAAATTTTTAGAACCCCTGACCTATCCGTACAAGGTAATAAACATAAATTATTTTTGCAATGCATTCCATTTTTATAGGTGATTTCGTCCCTAATAGGTATGCTTGAATGCGGTCTCGTAAGCTAAGGAAAGGCAGTGGATTGATGATTGCCACAATAAATGCTTCAATATGTTATATTAAGTCATATGCCTCTTTATAAACTCCAAAATTATTAATTACTTGTATAAACTTCATGCGTAAACAAAATTATTAATATTATAAATTATCCATTAATTAATCTTAATGGATCATAAACCAATTAAACAAGTAACATTATTATAAAACAATAATGTTGATGATAATCATAAAAAAGAATATCTTATATCCTAGAGAAACCCCAAATCATCACACAATATATAAACTTAAATACAAACTATTTAAAAAAAAACAAAAATCCACTTATACTACGAAGAAAAACTACTTTTTAAGCATAATCTTAAACAAATTATTCCTAAAATTACTGACCATCTTCTCAAGTTCTTCAACCTGTGCTTTTAATTTAATATTCCTCTCATTCAATTCATCAGCTTCTTTCTCCAATGATAGTTCTTTCATTTTTCGTTTTAATCGCGAACGTCTTGATGCCTCATTATTCTTATCACGCAATTCACGATATTTGGATGCATCAGAATAATCTGAACATACAGATGGTGTACGTTTTGTAATTTTCAAACGATTATTATTAATTGTTGTAGTAGTATTACTAATTGATGAAATTCCAGTATCATCAGTATCCGAATCAGATTCTTCACATTTTATTTGATGATTATTATTACGTTTTGTTATTAGTGTTGATTGAGTTTTATTGTAACGTTTCGATGCTGGTGGTAGATAATCTTCATCAGAATCATCATCATCATCATCAGTACGCTTTGAGCGGCGTTTACGAAACCTTTGCGTTTTAGCTGTTGGTTTTTTTGGTGCTTTAACTTTCGTTCTATTATTTAGTAGTGTTGATGTTGTTGCTGCTGCTTCAAAATCAATATCTTCTAAACTTACAGTAGATACCTCCTGTAAATTGTTAATTGTTAAACTATCGAAATTGTTATTCTTTAATTTGTGACTTACCTTATCATCAACATAGTCGAGAATGTTGAAACTATGTTCCAAATCGACTACTGAATCGATGACATCTGGGGTATTCAATGTTTGTGGTGATTGATTGAAAAAATTGAAATTCAATTTTAAATTTGTTGGTGTAGTCTTATTGTAAGATGATATTTCCGAATCTGGACAACTATTACTATCTTCAGGTGTTTCGAATCCTAGATGACTTGGTGGCGATGATGATGTTCTTTCACTCTTAATGTCCGTTACATTTACAATATACTCAATATTATGATTATTATTAAGATTAAGATTATCATCGATAATTTGTTGCACATGCATTGGGGTTTCATTTCTATTATTAATTATATATAGATTTTCTTGTTGTTGATTAGCTTCAGAATCCTGTATAGAATTGTTATTATCACTATTATCGATAAAGTTTTGTTGTAAATCCATTTCATTTATATTATTATTACTATCATTACTATAAGTAATAGAGTCATTAGATTTATTTGTTTGTACACTATCCATCCTGAGTAATTCATATTCAAACTTAAAAGGATCATCAGCTGTTGTTGTTGTAGTAGTTGGCGTTGTAATGATTGTTGATGGTTGGACACAAGTATTTTCATTTACCATAAAATCAAATCCTTTTCGGTCTGTAAACAATCATCAAGAAAAAAAAATAAAATTCAATATATCCTTCAAATAAAACAAAAACTAACCGAAGGTCGGTGTATTAAGTTCATCTGTAACACTGGAGATTGACAATTCTTGAACGCTCTCCGGTATGTAAGGTTCTAAGTCGCTGAATTGTTCCATTTCCAATTTGATATTGCCGTCGTTGTTTAGTTTTGGGACTGTTGATGCAATGGGATTGACGTCGTGTGGATTGACACAGTTTAATATTGTTGCTTGCTCTATCAAATCGCTGATTGATACAATATCTAATATGTCTAAATTTGGATTGATTGCGGACTGCTGTTGTACGTTGGTTATAATCAATTTCTCGCCATGATGGGCAGTTAAGGGTTGAGAAGGCAATGTTTTCCATTTTGATAAAGACTAAACCAATATCCAAAGAGAATAAGAAAATAAATAAAATAAAAAATTTTAAACAATTTACATCTTAATCCTATGAGAGGATGAGGAATGAAATGATGTACACTAATAATAAACAAATGGAATATTTTTCAGATATTTTTAAATAGAAATACTTACATTAAATTCGCCTTGTTCTTTTTTAAAAATGTTGACTCCGGTAAGGGCTCACCAGTTGAAGAGTTGAGTGTATGGAACGCTCAACCTGCAACAAAAACAATATAATTAAAAACTGGACTGGACAAACAATTATTCTATAATTATTTCTCGGAAAGCGTAATTGTTCGTTATTTAATTATAGAAATAACCTTGGTAATAATGCATTAAGTCCCTCCGTATCTATCCCGCTTACGATTAATTATTTGTTATATTTGCCATTTCAGTATCTCAATTGATTTCGATAATTGATATAATTTGTTTATTTCAGACGTTATTTTTAGATAAGTCACCTTTGAGATTGATTATCGATTATTATTATTATCTATGATATCGATTTAATCAAAATCAAGTGAGGTGGTAGCAATAAAACTGTCTTTTTATTTAACATTTTCTAAAATCTCCACTTAGGATCCAGTGCTTCCTCAAATCAATTCTTGGTTCTCAGAAGAAGCAAGCTGATCTAGTTCATAACAAAATAAAAAATCAAGTGCTGCAATGTTTTCAAGAGAAATACTTTACTTATAAATCATAACTGGCTATAGTTATTGTTATAGAAACTCAAATGTAATTGGTTGAAATTAGAACAAAAGCGAAATGATCGGTCGCAATTGTTTAATCGATAGTAATATTGATAAAATAATTTTTTACATTAACTATTTTAGCTTCTAAAACTGGCCCCCTAATTAGCAGGTTCATTAAACAAATAAAACACTTAACCGTTATCTATTACTCATCATCCATGATTATTCAGCGAAAAAAAGTTAACAAATAAAATAATGGCGCGTTGTAATTATTGTGAAAAAAAAGCACAATTTTCTATTATGTAAACGGTTTTTTGTTTGTATCTTACATAAAATCGTTAATTTTATGGGGAATTACCGGAATTTTCGATAAAACTGCGGAAAGAAAATTTTAGAAATCGTTGACGTAGTTGGTAATTCTCAGAAACGGCGTGACGTCACGCCGACAAGTTCTAACAAGTTGTGTCTCAAGGCCACCAGTCTACCACCAAACACAACAACAAAAAAATCAATAAAATTGTTTTGATAACATCACATTGTCCACAATAATTCGAATTTAAAACGCAAATTATATCGGAAAAAATTGTTAAACTTACTCGATACGATTTCGCTTGATTAGCGCCTCTTTCTTTTCTTGATTGCTCCTATCCAACCAAAAAAATAAAAAATCGTATTTTATGAATTATTCACAAATTATTTCGACTTATTTTTTGCAAATTGTATAATTAACACACTTTAATTGCCCTGATAGCTTTTTGATTGTTTGCACGGTGAAGCGACCACCTTCACCCAAACAACGTCACTGAAAAAGTGAGGGAAAATGGCGGATGACAGTGAACTTTAAAAAGGATTCTCACATTCTGTATCTCACTCTAACTTATGGTTGGAGGGAATAAAATGATCGTATTGGCTTTTGATTCGTTATAGTGACGTCAATGCCAACCAATCGTATGGAAGTATGTCACGAGACCTGTGAAATTTTTTCTATGAATCATCATTACTGTGCGTTTTACATAGATAACTGGATGGCGCCCTGTTTTACAAAAAGTAATTCCCAGAATCTCTAATATTGATACTTAATTTATATAACAAATATTTGTAGGTAACGGCAAAAATGATAAGAATTACGTAATAGACTTACATCTTCATCGAGCCCATTGTAGACGGATTCATTCGAAACCACTTTATTTTTAACACATAAAATAAAAATTGATGATAATTAAAGTTATTCAAATTTTTATTAATTTGCGGAATTATCATTGGATTGTAACGAATTTTCATATTATTTTGGCCCTATTAGAACCGAAAATAACTGTTTTTTAAAAATGGGAAATCCGAACGGGTTTTTGCAGGTGCCAAATGTGAAAACCCAACTTTTTATTGTACAAGAATTTTACTAATTTTATTATAATATTTATAACTTATAATTAAAAAAAAATACTGACTATTGGAATTTCTAATTTGTTTATTTTCGTCTAAATTTATCGAACAACAGCTGATTGTAGAGTGATAAAATTAACGTGACTCCTGTACTCAACACTATGGTGGGGCTGCTGCTTGTCACCCGATTGGTTCAAGAGAACACGTCCTGCAGATCCAATTCGAAAAACGTGTTCGTTTATCCAATACAGTACAAAGTATTTGGCTGATGCAATCTACCTGGAATATGGTTTTATGTTTGGTAAAAAGATGTGCAAAATATTTTTGTTTAAATCGATGATTTAAGGTGTCAGTGAACCTGGAAATTTCTGGAAGTCCTTGATGATTTCTAAGAAATAGATAATTGTGTAAACTTGAGCAGAATCTCTTTGAATTTGTTTTTCTACTATTATTAGGAAATTATAATTTGTCTTAGAGGATACATAAATAATATTTCCTTCGAATTACAAGAGATCCACTTCCAGGAAGTGGTAATAATTTATCCTGTAAACAAATTAAAAGAATCCATTTCTGCTTTTGCTGTATTCTACAAAAATTGGAAATTGGGAACAATTCAAAGCATTCCATACACTAATTTTCGGCATTTCCACCTATTTATAGCATTTTGAAGAGTGCGAAGTTGGGGAATCTAGTATTAGTTCATGGAGTTCATGCAGTACGTCTTAGGCCCCAGATTAGAGGTGTCCCATCGAAATCGATGTTCAGACGTCGACATCGACATCAATATTTCGATATACAGAGTGTTTCAAAAAAATGAACAGCTTCGAATTAGGAGTAGGAGAATATGTTTTGATAGAGCCCCGCTGCAGTGTAATGAAAAAGCCAGCTCTTTCATGACTGGCTCTTTCAAGGCCTAATTTACATTCTATTTCTATTTGAATTATTTTATTGAATATTCGATTAAAAGTTATTTTACTGTAGATAACAATGGCGTCTGAACCAGTGAAACCAAAGAAGCGTAAAACATCCACAGCATTTGCAATAGAGGAAGCTGTAAGTGATGTAATCGAGAAAGGGCAGTCTATAAATAAAACTGCCCAGTGTTTTAATATTTCAAGAGCTTACTTAGCTAAAATAGTTAAGAAAGTAAAATCTCCTGGCGAATCATCATACAAACATAAACATAATATAGGTAATAAGCGTATTTTTACTGTGGAACAAGAGGGTTTGCTAGCAGATTATTTGAAAACTGCATCTAAAATGTGCTATGGGCATACAGGGCAGCAAACCAAGAAACTGGCATTCGATTATCCAGACGAGAATTCTATCTGTCTAGATAGATGGAAGGATTTTCAAAGTGCAAGTGAAGACTGGCTGAAAGGATTTATGAGGCGACATAAAGAATTATCAGTTAGAAAACCTGAAAGTACCTCACTTTCCAGAATAACTAGTTTTAATAAAACAAATGTAGGCGAGTTTTCTAAAAAACTTACAAAGTTTATAGCGGTTGGGCATATGAATCCTGTGACGTAAAAGGGAAATTGAATTATTTCTGCCAAAACTGTTTTTATGTTTTTTCAATTGTTTATCTTTGTTTTTTTTATTTTTAATTCTTTTGTATTGTTTTCTATTAGTATTATATTAGTTTTATAACTGTATAATATACAAAATTATTAGTTTTTCAAAACTTTGGGTGGCTGTTTCAACACCCATGTGTTATGAAAGAGCCGAATTTCATTTTTTTTTATAAATGGATAGAAGTCCAAAAATATCGTTAATTTTGAAAAATGTCTTATGAAATTAAGTGAATAAATGAATAAACAATTACTTATTATACATTTCTATTTATTTTTTATTTCTTTTTATTTAATTTTTCCCATTTTTTAAAACTGGCTCTTTCATGCCACTTTTCCCCTACGGACTGTTGTAAATACAAACATGTACATCTGCATATTATCTAAAAGATAAAAAAATATGAATCATGTTATTCTCACTGATAAATGATAAAGTATATTCATTGACCAAAAGGTTACAAAATTTCGTTTGCTATACCTACTTCAATCTACTGATATTTGTAGCGATTCTTTTGTTTATATATGTATCTTTCTTATTATCCTGAGCTCAGTGAAGGTGGGCCCAGGTGGGCCCGGGCCCACCCAAATTATTGCTGGCCCACCTACAAAAAGGTAACATTATACATAAGGACGAAAATAGCCAGAATACAGATGACTTTCGGATTCAGTTTTTTTACTCATTTAATTATTTCATTTAATTATTAACGAAATTGAAAATCATTTTGGTAATTGCGATGCGATTATTTGTGGAATCGGAGTTTTGCATCCTCAAAACGTGGAGTTTTTGAAGTTGGACGTAGTATTATCCTTAGCTGAATATTATGGAACTGATCTGGAATTATTAAAATCAGAGTTTCATGATTCAAACACTTTTGACCTTTCATTATCTTTATTTCTACTTATTATGTATGACGTTTCGGTCAGTATCTATCTCCAACCGTTATCAAAATTCAAATTTGTTATATGTGACACGTTGCCACAGCGAACATAATAGAAGAATTTGGCTAACTATTCATTTCAAAAATATGCAGCTTTGCATTTTTTATATTTTTAAATTTATTTTTAATAATAAAGTTTTGTTATATTTGCTATTAAGTATAATCTGTATCTTTTTTTACTTCATTACAGTTTTCGTATTACTTTTTTAGTGACTCTTATTTGTCACATTAATGATGTGCCTTTTAAAAGGAAAAAAACCTACAGAGATAAAAATTGCAGTGGCGAAGCGAGCAAGTGGGTCTGTCATACCCCAGGCACTCTCAGAAAGACGCCAAAAGCTCTTCAAAACAAACAGGATTTCGGTTGATATTATGATCGACTTCTAGGAATTTTACTTTAATTTAGTAGTAATCATTGTAATATAATTTTTTAGAAGGAAACAGGGCGCAAATAAAGTTTTACACCCCGGACGCCACTGAAAAATTGTATAAAATTACTCTCTTTAGTCATCTGGTTTACCACCCAAACGAATGTGGTTCAATTATGAAACATCCGATATTTTTCCTGTGTTTTATGAAATATCGATATTTATGGAACTTTTCAATTATTTGCTCTGTCGAGGGGATACAGGGTTTTACAGTATGTTGAAGGTATTATCGAATTGCATTGAGGTCATGAACGCCCAGGGCAAGATTTGAACTTTGCGCACCCCAGAATTTATTTAGTAATCATAATAAATAAGTTTAAAGTGTAGGTAATTTAAGTTATGCATTTAAGCATAAACTCACATTTTAATTTTGGATAAAGTTGTTAATATGTCTACCGCTCAGCAACTATCAGGCTGACGGCCTGCCGGTCTGCAAGTGCGCCTCCTTGAGGTTTGTGCCCATGATATCAAACACATTAGCAACTATAACTGACATAAATTTCATTGAGTTTAATTGATTTTCTAACAAACTTTCCTTTGAGGTTTTAACTCACTACCATTGGAAATGGATCTGCACAACCCAACAACAGTGTATCGTCAAACATCGTGATACCACCATAAGACGGGGATTTTGAAACCTTAAATCACCGGTATACATTTCTCACGGGAAAGTTGCAGGAAGAGGCGTTAAAAGTATGAACTTCATAGGGTCTACTTCTGTAATGAACATTTAAGCTTTTTCAGGACTATTAAAAATACTAATAATAAAGAGAAGTTAATCTTAAGGAGCCTCCAAAAAGACAATGCTTAGCTTGGGCAAAAGGAGAGGTTGCTGTGAAATTACATTTAGCAATAAGTGGTTTGACAGTGTACGGTTGCACAGGGCTTAAAAGGAGTGAGAATTACAAAAAGCAACGATAATTGAGAGTTCTTTAAAAACACTATTTTAGAAAATCGATGACGATCAGTTGGCTTCTTTTTCAACATTTGACCTACATTAATTAGAATCTTGCGGCCCCGATTGCCAATTGAGTAAAAAACGGCCAGTGTCAAGGCAAATTTTTTGTTGTAAGGTGGGAGAAATAAGTCTGCTGATGCGGTCGAATTCATCTATGTCAAAAATATATTCTGACATCAATTGTAAACGACTTTATTATGCCAACACGCTAATCATGAATGAATGGAGGTTTTCATATTTTAAATATAGAAGATATTTTTCCTATAAACCGTAAATTTAGCCTTTGGGCAGTGATTTAACGTGGAAAAAATGTAACTTGACGAAACCACAATAATTAATGATATTCACCATTATTATTATTATTTCTTTTAATTCGTGCATATGGCGCAATATTCTTTCGTTAGATGGTGCAATAATACAACATTACGCAAACGGCCTGAAGCACAGTAACACCGGATAACAAAAAAAAAAAAGATTACGACCGCAACACAAGCGCTAGTGGTCAAGATATGAATAATGAGTTGTCTATGATGCAGTGTTTCCGAACATGTGGGTAGAGAGTTCATTTCTTGTGGGTTGCAGAGTGTCTTTTCTTTGCCATAGAACTCAACAAAGTATGCATTCAAATCTGTCTAGTATAGTAGTTTACCTTATTGGTATGGGGACAAAGAATAGTTGATGGTAATCTGTAGTCTGTATCAATGTTTCTCAACCAAAGGATTGCGACCCAAAATTGGAAAGCGTTTTAAACTACATTTCCTCTATTGGGAGAAATTTTATCTGTGGGAGTGTTGCACGAAAATCTACGCGTATGTGACATGTTTGTTCTGAAAATAGTTTCCTTTTTATATTATTATATAGTAAGGTTTGCTCTTGAAAAAATTGGAATTATTCTACTCATTGTCGGTAGGTTTCGATTGTTGTCCGATGAAATATGGCAAGTAAAAAGCGGCATTTTCGGCCTATTTTGATGATCCTCTCTTTGACCTTCTACCGGACAACATATCGAACAATACTGGACAGTACTGTTATCAGAATTCATCAAAAGAAAAGATGTAGTGTTACAGAAAGATAACGCGAGATACAAATTTGGCAACTAACCAAAAGCTTTTACAGATAGATGTGGTACCACATCTATTCTCCAGACCTGGCATTTTTGATTATTATTTGTGGCGTTCTCTATGATTTTTTTTTTTAAAGTAAAGCGGACAAACATCACCTCGATCAAATTTTTGCCACCAAAGAACAAAAATTTTATGAGCGTAGAATCATACTTTTGGCAGAAAGATAGCAAAATCTATTGAAATTTTTCCCTCAAGGAAAGAACGAAAAAAGTTAACACAAATGAGAGCTTTGTGCCTCGGCTATTACAAAAACCACCAAAAAAGACAAGTGGCGTTAAATGAATGCTAACACTGCATGCTTTTTTGATATCAGATCAGGCAAAATGTTTTACCAAAAATTTCAGTCAACATTACAAAAAGGGAAAAAATTAATAATTATAGATATTTATTATAATAATATTTATATAATCACCTGAATTGATAGATCTACAAAACATGGAATATATTTATAATTTTTTTTCTTATATATATAATTTTTTAAATTTTATTCTCATTATATAAACTCTTGTATGTTTGCAAAAATTACACTATAATAACAATGTCCTCTTTGTCCTCCATCATCATCATCTCTATAAGTACACACATAAATTTAAACGTAAAAAAATAATTTCAATAATCAAAAAAAAAACAAAGAGTTGGTAAATTATAAGGAATACTGAGATATAATGCCTTTTGTTTGCGTTCTTCTCCCATAATGATTTGATTCGTTTGTTTCTGGACCAATACTGGTTGAATTTCGGAATGTACACTTAAACACAACTGACAAATGACACTGGCAATGTGTTACGATTATTACCACTATTATCATTCCGTATTGATAATAATAATAATAATAATAATAATAATAGAGTTAATTAATATAATTAATTAAAACTATTGAGATCAGTCCTCAGTTATTTTTTTAGTTCTTTTTACAATATAGAAAAATCTAATTACGAGAAAACCGTAATACTTGAAAAATTCATGGTGAAACAAAAAAGCTAAACTAATCATTCAAAATCTTACTATTAACAATTAGATTTATAAACAATTAAACAATTGTTAATAGTAATAATACAACATTCACTAATTGATTATATTTGTTTATATTTTTACTAATTTCTCACTATAACTAATTTATTTAATTAATTTTAATTAATTACATTGATATTTACAATTCTAATAATTTACAAGTGTTTTTTATTAGCAAAACGCTGTAACAAAAAACATTGTAAATTATCACGTTAGGTCCCTACTTTAATTTTTATTGATTTGTTTCCGATTTTTGTCATTGATTCCACTTTCGTCATGATATGACACGAGATTCTCAATTAATTTAATTTAATTAACGAAAATAAAGCAAAACGTGATATTGATTAGTTTTCACTCCAAATCGTTCACAGCTCGGTTGTTTTTTTTTTGTATTCAATTAAAATTTGTTCAAAATTGGCAGTGTAATTGTTCTAAATCAAAAAGCTTTGATAATTACTATATTGTCAATGAATATAGTGCGATTTGTACAAGTTTTTGGGAATTGTTAGTTTTGTAAAAATTCTACAAATTAGTAGCTCGATTACCAAAGTAAATATATATACAAAAATATATAATATAGTATGAAAAAAAAACAAACAAATTTAACAAAAATTGTAGAACGAATTAAAAATCTAAATTAAAGCCGGAATCACTGTCGAACGAATTTAACAATTCTTGATCGGTAAATGTCGAGTCTGTTGTTGGTAAATTGTCCAAAAATTCCAGACTAAAATCGTTATTATGCGAATTAAAACTATTTAATTGGTTTGAAGTTGTATTCATAAGATTTTGTTGTTGTTGCTGTTGTTGTAAGTTTTGATTTGTTATAGTCAACGATTGGGTCTGTTGCATGTGAATATTTGACATACACATCTGTAAACGTTAAAATATTAATAAACAATGTTCTTTTTTTGGATATAAATAATAATAACAAACTTGTGAGTTTTGTTGTTGCTGTTGTTGTAGCAGTGTTTGTTGTTGTTGTTGCATATGTGTCAACATTTGCTGATTCATATTGTTCATTTGTGCCATTGGATTATTACCAGATTGTCCCATCATTTGTTGGGTTTGATTCAATTGACTTGGACCCATATTCGAGATTAAGCCCTGCTGTTGACTGCGCATTTGTTGGTGTTGTAACGCCGATAATTGCATACTATTCGGATTTATATTAAAGCCCACTAAAAGAGAATTTTGTTCAACATAAAACAAACTCTATTACTAGACTTATTGTTAGAACAAACCTTGTTGTTGTTGTTGTAAATTTGGCCTCATTTGTGCATTAAAGTTAACATTCTGTTGTTGTGCCATCAATAAATGCCGCCATTCTGTATTACCATGTTGCATCGTTTCCATACTATTACCTAAAGGATTCTGTTGTCTTGGATACATGCTTCTCTGGATCATCTGTTGCTGTTGCGGTTGCTGTTGTGGCTGTTGTTGTTGTTGTTGTTGTGGCATCATATACATGTTATGATTGCGGATCATCGGTCCGGATGGTGGCATCGGTTGTTGTGGCATTCGGCGTATATTTGACGGAACACCTGCATACCGTGGTGGCATATTTTGCATCATTCCAGCAGTGGTTTTATAATCCGGAGGTGGTGGTCGCACCATATGTTGCTGTTGTTGTTGCTGCTGCTGCTGTTGTTGTTGTTGTTGTTGTTGTAATACTGCTTGTTGTTGGGCACGTAACAACTGTTGTTGTTGTAATAATTTCTGTTGTTCTAATTGTTGTTGGGGTGTCATCAATCTTGGTCCCATATTAGCTTGATTTGTCATAATACCAGGACCGCCCATGCCTGGTGGTACTGATGTGCCCATAGTATTTTGCATTACTATTTCAAATACACGAAATCATATAATTTGTTCGTGGATTGATCAATAAAAAAAAAACTTACCATTAGGACCATTAGCGGCCCGTTGTCGTAATGTTTGTTGTGTGAAATTAATCGTTTGTGTTTGGGACATTGAATAAGTCTCCATCATTTGTCCACCCATATTATGTTGTTGGATACCATTACCAGGACCCATTAATCCACTTTGAATACCGTGCGCATTATTCGGTCCTTGTTGGAGATTCGTTGGAATTGCGCCAGGATTTTGCATATGATTCTGTTGGTTATTTGGTATTTGTTGATTGTTTAACATTGAATTCGGCGGCATTTGATTTTGTTGGGGCTGTTGCTGTTGTGGCTGTTGTTGCGATTGTTGTTGTTGTGCTGATTGTTGTTGCTGTTGTTGTGGTGTCTGTTGTTGCTGCTGATTATTGTTACTATTACTATTATTGGGATGATGTTGTGAATTTTGTTGTTGTTGTTGTTGCTGTTGTTGCTGCGGTTGTTGTTGCTGTTGTTGTTGATGTTGATTAGAATTCGATGTGTTATTTTGTGAAACCGGTGTATTAGAATGTTGCGTAAAATGCATGCCTTGTTGAGCTGCAATCGATACATTGCCCTTAAAATCACCACTAAGGTGCACGTGCTGACCTGCAGACACCTGTTTAGAATAAAAGCAAAATAAATGATACAATCTTCGATTGTACTATAGTATAAATAATATAAATAATATTGATCATCGGTGGAAAAATCACGTTTTTTCTTCACAATAAATGCGGTAAAAATAGAAATAATTGGATATTAACAGAGAATATTGAATAGACAGAGATAATTGCAGCAATGATGTGGAGAGGCGGAGGTCTTGTGACCAGCCTGTGGAGTTGTTAGATTGAAGCGTGCCTATATGAGTTCATGTTCACCATTGATACCAACATACGAATTTTACAAAATTATCCTCTAATTACAATCTGATTCATATTTCTGTACACAACTAATAATTAAACTGATGCCCACATATAGTTATTTCCAGAATACATCCACCCCCATTGCCAACAATAATAGGACAGACATGGAGAAAGAAAAAAAACAACAACCACCCACATGCGATAATTTCAAGGGAGACAGTGAAGAAACAAAGAGTAGAGAAACTGAGGTTTTGCACAAATCGAATCGCCTACATACACTGTTCAAAAAGGAATCGAAAAACCGCAATTTATCTATTTCTAACTGTTTGAGATAATTGCAAAAAAAAAATTGAAATACAGTACAGGTTGCACCACACCACCTTTCGTTGTTCTAGTTTCTATTGGTAATTTATAAGAACAAACAACAAAAAAAAAGACAGACAATGATGCTGATATTAGTGATGGGTGGGTCGAGTTCATTGGACACAACAACCATTTATCCATCATTGTTTAATTTCATGAAACATACATTGATCTAGAGATAGATATAGAGATAAAACTACTGACACTTGTTGGTATTTGTGATCTTATACCTATATTTTATTGTTTTTTATTTATTTTGTTGTTGTTATTGCGTTGTTGTTGTTTTGTTGTTGTTCGTGGGAAAAGTACGCGCTACTTCCTCATTCAAATAAGTGGTAGGACCGTTAGATAGTAAACCGTAATACAACAACCTGTAATGGACAAAACGGCTCGCCTACAAAACTGTAATTGCAGCAGATGATTCTAATCCAATAGATTGTGAAATTTGAAAAATTTAAATGAATGATTTATGATGGAAACTGAGAAAAAAAAGCATTAATTAGATAGTTGATGAAGAGGCAATGATCCCACTTCTAAAACGTGACCAGCTTCTTCTTCTTCTTTTTCTTCTTCACATCATCAACATCATCATCATTATCAGAAACTGCTTACTGTTTAAACTTCTTTCATGTGTTGGGTTGAAATTAATAACCGATCTAGGGGGAAAAATTAGAAGGCTTCTGGAACTCAACCTGTTTCGTTAGGTAATCGGTGCAATCACCTCGGTAATGTATATGCGCCATAGAATAGAACTAAATAGCAGTAGAATAAAAATAGCACACTAAACAAGGAAACTGCCCCGTCAAAGATCTTATCTATTATGATTTTTATTTATCAGACACAAAAGAATCGACAATTTTAGCAATACAAGTGCAAAACAGAATAGGACACAACGTACACATTTTTATTAAAAAATAATAATAATTTTTGGGGTTATATAGCGTGCAAAATGCTTTTTACTGTGATAATCTATTTCCCCCCGCCGTCGTTAAAACAGTAAGAAAATCGTATTCAAATCTGTACGAGTCTACGTGACCAGATTAAAAGAAATTGAAATCGGAAAAGAGAAAAGATTTAAAAACCGGAAATATACCGCTATCATTTCATAGATAATTGACTTGTTGATATTTCCTATTGTTCGGTTGTTGATTTTATCTTGTTTTTTTTTTCTAGCTTAAAACGCAGAAAAATAAATAAATATTTATAGTTAAATAACACACAAGCGAGAAGAATTAATTGTTGTTTTTTTCCTTTATGTTTGAAGGATATTCTCGAGATAAAATTATTGTTGATAATAGTGGTGGTGAGAAGAAAAAGAAGTAAAGCGTGGAGAGGGGTTGGTTTTTTTTCTTGAAAGGGTGACTGGTGTTTAGCCGTTACGCGCACAATCGATACAAGAGCAAGCCGGACGGACGTCTCGAGGGACGATATACAAACTACAGATAATATCGGAAAAGATTAGGGGAAAAAAGGGCAAACCGAGAAGATTTCTTTTTATTATATAGCACATTTTTCTAAATTTTATACTTTTAACATTTTAAATCAATTTCAACTAACTTTGTACAGAAAAGAATAAAAGAAATTTTACGATTTTATGTATAGTGAATCGAAACCGTTTTGTACGAAACGGCTGTAAAGTTTTTGCAGTGAAAATACTGACAGGCAGAGCTCGTTTTTGTAACCATGAACTCGCTAGACTTTCGGAGAAACATGCCATGTTACTGCGATAATTTTAGAACAGGCAGAGCTAAAGTTCGTCTCATGTGATGCATCTAAACGCCTGATTAAATTTCAGGACTCTCAAGTTCGATCCTTGGCAAGTCAAATATTCTTTTCTCACTCTCTTGTTGACAAAGGAACTTGTCGGCGCGAAATATTGTTGGACCAGTATATCAGAGCTTAGAACAGGGAATATTAATATTATAGAGTCTTTTTGCATAATTTACATTCAAAATTGCTTATTGACGACACTTTTGTTAAAAGGGCTAATGATTTTCATGTGTGTAGGCAGTAAATTATTTTACGTGGGAATTTGGTAGAATTCAAACTTTCGATGACATAAGAGAACCGATCGATAAGATTCTGTTTTTGTAGGCGGTAGTCAGGGTGGCGGACTCCGGCTTGTTCTACTATACGCCGCAAAAAACCGCAAGGATGTTGATACAAGATCAACGATTAATTAGCGCGTTCCTGTTAATAATCCGCGTCTATCAGGTGCGCACATTTAATTCCAAATTTAATTGTCGATTATTATAAATAATTGGAAATTGTATGTTTAGTCAAATCGGAATCGATTTGAAATTGTAATACAAACTATAATCAAAACGGAATACGTATATGTATTCCTCTAATAATACTATAAGCCAATCAGTGTGTCGCTTGTTGATTAAATATTGATCCGGTTGTCATTTGCACTGAGGGTCAACAACATCATGGGGGTGCGCCAAATGACTTCTCTACACACTACTATTGACCGTTGAATCTTATCAAAATATTAAAAAAAAAAAACAATAGAAATATCTTACCTGAATAGCATGATTCTGTTGATTGATATGCAATTGTTGTGCCTGATTGATCTGCAAGGTTGCACCAGTATTATTACCACCACCTGGCCCGGATGGTGGTCGTGGCGGTGTACCACCACCGAATGGTCCACCTGGTGGACCTGTTGGTCCACCATTATTCTGTGTAGTTGTATTCGTACGTGGCAAATATCCTGGACTACCATGACTACTCGGACTACTGTACGGCGAGTATTGTTGTTGTTTATAGATGCCAGTTTTACGTTTCATATCGTAATCGTTATTTGTTGTTTGAAAGATCATCTCTTGTTTGATCATATCATTTGTGGATTGTGTGAAATTTGGACTATTCTTATGGTAATTTGGTGTTGATGATGGACTACCATAATCGTTTTGGAATTGGAAATCTGGATATGGTGATCGAGAATTTGGTGTTCGTGTTGTTGTTGCCGTTGGTGGTGCATTCGGATTAAACGACATACTATTGATTTGATTTTTATGTTGGTGTTGTTCGGCCATTTGTTTTAATGTTTGTGCAGCTGGACTCAATTCAGTCTTACAGAAATCCATATTCGAATACGTTGGTATACGGTTTTTATTTAAATTATTTTGATTCTCATACACTGGCGGCGAATAATTCTGACCTGTTACCAATGGACTTTGTGTCTTTGTCGTATGATTATCAGAGATATGTTGTTGTTGTGTTGTTTGTACATCTTTGATATCTTCAACTTTCAAACCGTTGGTATTCAATTCGGATTTATCATGATCAAAATCGAAATCTTTCATTAATTCCGGATAATTGCTAATATCTGATATTAAATCATTGAATGCATCCGATGTGATGATTTCATCATTTGCATCTTCACCAATCAAATCGGCAAAACCACCAAAACCGGTACCACCATTAGCGGCAACATCTTTCTCTAATGCAGCCGCACATTGGTCCAAATCGGCGAAATCATTATCCGGTTCTTGTTTCACGCACTCAACTAACGTACCAACATCTAATTTCTGTTGTTGTTGTTGTTGGGATTGTTGCTGTTGTTGTTGTTGCTGCTGTAAATTTGATGATGTTGTTACTGTGGATGCTGGCGTTGATGGATTTGATGATTTCGGTGATGATACATCACTTTTCACGGATGCATTCGTATGTGCTTTCACTGTTACATTTGTTGATATCTGTTGTGGTTGGCTATTGGCTGCTGATGTTGTAAATTCTAATTGTTGTACAATTTCAACAGAGAATTTCGTTAAGCCTTCATTCTGATGTGTTGTTGTTGTTGTACCGTGTTGTTGTGTGGTACATTGCAGTTTAACTGGCGGTTCGTAATTGTCAGCAGATCCACCACCTGGATCGTGTTCTTCAGATGAACGTTTCAAAAATTTCTGTTGCTGTAACATTATAGCAAAAAAAATAATCAAAAATCTCGCTAATTAACAAACACAAAAACAGATCAAATTGAAACAAGAGTTTTCGACGTTGTGATGATTATAACGAGTACTATTTTGTTTTAAAGTCTCCTCTATGAATTGCGTCATTTACATACGGTAGTTATTACAACATTAAGACCGCACATGCCTTCGAAAAATTGCCAATAAAACAAATTGTAATACTCATTACATTATGGACTTTTTGTTATTATTATTATTATTATTACGTCAATGTGTTGATATTTTCTAAAAGAATTCCAGTAGAATGAGAGTCATACGTCATAGTTGAACTATTTTATATTATAAAAAAGTGTAGTTCTGTAAAGATTTTGTTTACTTCATCTATTTGAAGTTGGTCAACTTTGCTCTATTGTTGAAAACAAAATAAACTCTTCCATTATCTGATAGCAAATCTCCTACATTCAAATAACTTTACCAGTTGTTTATACATAATATAGGGCGTTTTGTGTTGAAGCTAAGTCAACAAAAATTAATACAGGTCGCTGATTCGATTTACATATGTTTTTTTTTAATTTCAAAAGTTAGCTGATTTGTGATTCAAATACTTCTACATTCTTTTTCTAATATTTGTTAGCCATTTCAAGTCCGTCCTACTATACAATAACACGTTGATTACCATTATATCTTTCAAAAATAATAATTATACAATGTTCTAGGCCAAAAAGATGATCGCGCTCGACCGGTCGATCGCCATGCCTGTTTTGGTCGCTAGCTCGCAATGTCTTTATTGAACATGTTAAAATTCTAACGGATGGTTAGACCTTAAATCTCAGACTTTTGATATGAAAGTGCTTTTTTTGCTGATAATATTTTCACGATAGAAGCAACTGTAGCCCGCTTTCTTCGTTGAATTGATTTCGTTGCCATGCAAAAATTTTAATAACAAAAATGGTCTAAAGACTCTTTAATGGGTATTTTTTCCATAATGGTCTGGTGGTCAAGAGAAGCCTTGACACTTGATTTTTTTTTTAACTTATTCTAAACAGCCTCTACGCTTTGCAGCATTTTGTACTGAAATACAGTGTTTAAACAGTACGTGTTGCTTTCCCTACTTTGACTACAGGTATGGTAAAATATTGATCGCAACACATTTTTGAGTAAATAGATTTTATGTATACGAAATTTGGGCTCCCTTGTTCTAGGTTAAATAGTCTGCTATGAATCAACACTTATTGTTAGTTGATAAATCAACTTCACTAAGTTTTGTTAGATAAATTAAATGTCAATATGCCACTTTAGTCTAACAGATGGTATGCTCATCTACGTTTTGGAATGTTCCGATCCTCTCGTCATGTCTCATATGGTATTTGATAGAGATTTCCATAATATTCGCAATAGCACGGTAGTGTCCAAAGATCTATTGTTGATAAAATAATGGGGATTCTTTTGGACTAGTGGGTTCGGTCTCGGCAAAAACGCTAACGGAAAAGATAGACAAACAACAGCGGATTAACCGTAAGGCAAAGTGCAAAAGCACTGAAAACTTCATAAACTAGAGAAAAAATGGTAAATTCAAATCCAATTTTTGACTACAGAAACAGATGGTTACAACAGTCAGTTGCAAGTAGGATGAAACTATTATAGATTTCCCAAATTGCTGTGTCTTGAGCAAAATCCATAAAAATAAAGGACTTCGGTCAAAGTTGTAGCGTGATTTTTTAACCCTTTGGGTACATTTGACGAGTGAGACTCGTCATCAATATGAATAACCAAAGTTACAGATGACGAGTCAATGTGTTAAAAAAAATCAAATAAATCGAGACTCAAGGAGTTAAGGATCCTAAAAGAAAAAAAAGTAAGCGAAAACAATTCAGAATATGTAGCCTCATACAAACATATTGACGCTTGTTTGAACATAATGTTTTTTTTTTGGTTGAAGGCACCCCAAAACATACCGAGTTCGGTCCTGGTTAGACGTTCGGTTATCAATTCCATTCATAATAAAACCATTCTAGATCGTGTCGGTTTGGATGATAATAATAATAATCTCCATAATCCGCTAGAAACATCTGATAAGAGTATTAAACAGAAATTGAAATTAATCCAAATTCTTCAGAAAATTTAAAGATAATGTGGCGCGATACATGCACGACATGTGTGATATATTATCATGATGAAGTGCGCAACGAAACTCCTTCACAGTAATCGATAGACGACAATCTGAAATTCGCCAATATAAACCTTAAATTGCTAATAATATAAAAGAGACAACCTTTAGAAAGAGAGACATAAAGTATTAAGAGAAATCTAAAAATAATAATAAAATAAAGCCAGATAAACGGAGAGAAATAGTGTTAATAGCGAGACGATTGGCAGGCAAAAGAGTATTAACAAAAGGCAGTAAACAAGACAAAAGAGGCAAGTAGTAACAGGAACAGCAGCAGTAACGGCAGCGGCGGCAGGCAGCAGTCGGCGTCGTCGCCGTGTAATATGCTCTACACTATCTCTCTGTGATCCGTTACAGTTGGCAACAACGCGCAGACGACGTCGTCGTCAACATTTAACATCCTCAACAACAACAACACAACCAGCAACAACAGCACACACCAACACATATCTAACATACATACATGCATACACAAACACACACATATAGATATAATTAATATTCACTCACAACACACAACAATATAACGAATAAAAACGGGAACTTGGAGGAGAGGAGTTTATGAGTTCATTCTGCAGGTGCACTGTTTGTTAATCTGTAATCTGAGACTATCTACACTTTCTTAATATTTATCCAATTGAAGTATAAAATTAGCTCTCTTATTTAAAAAAAAAGAAAAAAATATAACTACAGAAATAGGGGAGTTATTGGACGAATTTCGACAATTTCAAGGCTATTTTATCGAATTATATACCTGTCTGTGTATATTTTGTGAAATTTTTCAGCGCGATCAACCGGTATTTTTCGATTCAAAACTGGCGAAGATTTCAAAATGAAACGATAATGTTTAGAAAGTTGTGATTTGAGAATTTGAAAACTGTAACGAGAAAGGAATTTTTAAATAGAAAAATTCTATAGATTTGTAACATTATAATATTGTTTAAGAATTGTTAACAATAGTACGACCGATGACGGAGTAAAGGGGGGGAAGACATTCTTTTTTATTAAAATTTATTTAGAACAAAGTTACAAAATACCGAAAAAATCATAACGACAACTAAAAAGGAAACAATAAATTTGATTCTTGTGTTCTATTGTTTATTGGAAGGGAAGAAAAAAAAGATAGAGAGAGGTACCGATGCATTTTTATTCAAATAAACCTTTGTGTCATTCGGAACACTTTAAAATATTCTAAACTGGTTCTTGCGTCATGTTATTCTAAACATTGTTAGAAATTTACTAAGTTTTTTCTTTACAAATTTTTATCCAATTTGTCTAAGAATTTTTGAACTGAACTACTTTAAATCGACCGTTCTTCACAGATTCTTTATTTATACAAAGAGATAACTATAATCCGAGAAAGATGTGGATATCAGGCAGAGAATGAAATGTTTCCAATTTGTCTGTCTCCTTCACATATTCTTTTTGATTGATGTGATTGGCTAGAATCGAGCGCCAAATACAGAATAGTTGAATAATAGCATGCAGACAACTGCAGACATACGGAGAACTAATATCGAAATTCTTTTATTTACCAATTTTGATTGGTTAGAATCAAATACGAGCGATAAATATCAAGTTTAAGCTAGCAGTGCTCGATATATACAGTAAGGGCTCTTCATCTGGATACACACAAATTATAAGCCCACTAGTAATGCCGCGATAAATCTCTAACCGAGAGAAAGAAGTTTCTCGTGTCGTCTCAATTTTCGACAGAAAATTCCTCTATCGACTCGTCGAGATCAAATGAGAGACATGTCTCTCTCGTCTCGTCTCGTCCCGTCCGATTTCCCAAATAGCTATAGTGTTTACATACATTGCAATTAAAGTGTTTCTTATCACTAATGGGCGGATATCAGCTCCAATATGGAGCAAGGCAAATTCTAGTCCCCTGACAAATTCGTATAGAGCGTATTGGCCACAGCCATTGCACCTGCATAGTCTATCTTTTCTTGTGAAACGTTTTTCTTTACAAATAGTGTCCGAAGGTAGAGAAGCAGAGGACCAGTTGAACTGCTACCGTGACGTCGTGACGTTACGGCGAAAAAACAGATGCTTAGTTATACCGAATTTCTATGAAATTCTGGTCGCTCTCTATCATTATTTAAAAAGCGGCTCGTCAGGGATAACAAACTGATGATTTTCCCATAGAAAATTTAAAAAACAACAGTAATTTTTGACAAAAATAAATTTAAAAAAAACTGTAAAATAATTATTTATTATTATTTTGTTGATTTGTTCTACGTGTTTTTTCTTATAAATTTATGTAAATACATGCATTAAAATAAAAATAACTACTCCAATGGTGCATTTCGAGCGTTGTAAATCTTGCCAAATGACCTTTAATCCGCCCTTTACTTATCACGCATATCTATCAATGGAATTCGTCATTTTGAAAAGTTTTCAAGCAAAAAACCCACTCTCAAAAACATGCGCTATTTTTCGTTTATCTGTATTCTCAAAAATTCTGGAACTTTTTCAACGCCTTGATACAATTTAAATGTAGTAGATTTTTGATATTTTCTCTCAATTCAATACAAATTTTAATTAGTTTTTATATTTTTTTAATCTCTCGTCTAGACGAGATACTCTCGGCAGCACCAGTAATCAGTATTGATTTCAATTCACAATCGTTTTCGTATTTAACTTAATCAGTTTTCTTAGAAGGACCAACTTAGTATTTCCCAAACTTCCTGCTGCCCAATTTTCGTAATATTTTACTATGTACCTATTCTAGTTATTTACTAATCATAAAAGTTTGTGGGTTATTTGACCTGTGAGACGCATTTTGGGAACCCACGACCGTAATGATGTATCTATAGAATAGGCTCGAGAATAGGTAAAGCAACGAAAGTATTAAGTGCGCTTGTTTTTATTGTCTATTCAGAAACCTACTTCCAATAAATAAAATTCTAATATTGACTGACTGGCTGATAATGCTCAACCTAAACTGGCTAGAAACACAGGAGCTTCTTTTACAACATAGGCGAGCACTAAGAAAGAATTTCTGGAAACTCATCCCTTAAGGACTTAAATAAAATTCTAGAGTTAAAAATATCGAAGTTGATGCTTCGTCTTCGATAAGTATGAATATTTTTGGAAATTATTCTATTGGAAGAGGGGGGAGGGTAAAATAAGAGGCGGCACTTTGTATAAGAAGTTCGAAAAGTGAAAATCGGTTCACATGAGTTCGAGTGCATCTCACTAGATTTATCTATTTGAAGGCGTGGCATGCGAATGACCTTACTGAAAATGAGCGAGTGAGATAGCGAGAGAAGAGTACGAGAATGAGAAAGACATCTGTAAATCCAATGTACGTTCTTCCACCGAGCCTTCTGGATAAAATAACGGAAATGTACTATACACAAAGTCAGTTTGTTTGTTTTTTTTTATATGATATATCCGCAGTTGTTGCTTGGTTGAAATGCCACATCTCCATATGTATTAACAATTTCCGGCTAGAAAATTGTAGAATTTTGAAAAATTCTATTGATTTACTTATTGTGCATTTTTTTTGAAGTCAATGAAATTAACTGTTAACCTACCGTTAAAATTATGTAAAAAAGAATATAGTTCCTGTTTAGATGACAAAGATAGAAAGAGTGTCAGTAATCACGTTGTTGAAATTTTCATGCTCAACCAACAGCGCATCTATCAATGATGGAAATTATTCGTTTTTATATTCGGCAAAAATATAAAATTCAATTCAATTTAATTATTAAAATTGAGAAATCTTGATTTGAGAACAGTTTTTTGTAATTTTTTTGTAAAAATTTTTTTGAAGGAAATTAAATACGCCAAGGTTGAATCAATTTACCTTAGCCAATTTACGATTTCATTTTATTAAATAATTAAAGGAGAGACTTTAGTAGTAATGTTGTTTGTCATTTTTCTTGTTTTCCTAAATTTATCTATAGAAAGCTAGAATTTGATTATTTCTACTACAAGTTATTATTACAGATAAAAATAATAACAATAAAAATATGTTATATATAACAAACGTTAAATCTTGCATTGACAGGATGTCATTAATGGCGATCTATGGCAACGCCTACACGTTTAGAAAAAAAACAGTTCTTTCACAATCGATGGCCAAAATAACCATAAACTACAACTAATTGTTTAACAAACTGGCGATGAAGGGGATTAAGAAATAATTTCCTATTAACCAACAATTTAGCATACTTTAACAATATTTCAATCAATCAAAGAATGGCAAATTGACGAATTATAGGTCGCTTATAGCTAGTTGCTGATTATAGTGCTGTTTGACTTATAAGTTGTAAATTTTGAATTAATCATGTCGAATTGTAAGTAGCATCCATAAATCATTACTGAAGGACCGAATTAATCTGATTCTTTAGAATTAATCTGATTCTTTATGTAATAAATTATACACACTGACCGTTACAGTGATGATATAAGATGAAGCCAATATCTATCTATCTATCTGGTATCCGGCCTAGTCTTACAGATATCCGGCCGACTACCAGATACTTCTTGAAACATTATCAAATTAGTATTGATGACATCAACATTCAGCGTGTTGTTGAAATACATTATTACATGAGGATTGACTTATGCAATACGTTCAGTGAATGAAAATTTTATAGTCCAACTGTACGTCCTTTCGCTACTGATCAACAACAACGTATAAAAACGAAATCTTGTCACTATCCATTTGAACAGTTATTAGTTTTGTTTTGTGTTAAATTAATTTCCTTGAATCCTTTCACTAAACAGAAGAGGAAACTCTCATTTTTTTTTCGACTATTGTAAATTACACTTTCCTGTCGTAATCTTTATTTGTTTATTCGATTTTTCGGAATTTCGTTAAAATTGATACATCAATCAATCAAACAATATAATAATGGAAGACAATAATTTTACAAGAGATCTGTATGTGTAATATAACAGGTTCAAAAATGGATTATTTTAAATGAGTAGCTATTAGTTTTTATAAATTCTATAACACATACATAAGAGAACCGCATTGCGTGATCTGGTATATTGGCGGACATATACTTATAGCAGTGAATATGAAGGGCAAAGGGGGCAGAATTATGGAATGTTGGATGTTATACCGATAAGCTTAGTAACAACAACAACACAAAATATAGACAATTCAGTATGAAAATTAGATTGGTTTAGTGTTTGTTTTTGTTTTTATTTTACGACAAAAAAGTGTACAAAACCACACCCAATACCTACTTAAGAATTCATGTTTTTCAATGAAACAAAAATAAAATCAACCTTTGATCTTACCTATCTAATTGTAATATTGATTTGAATAAGACATGACGATTTCTAAAAAAAAACTAGTACTGATAAGTCCGATTTCTTTTATGCACATTTATCAGAGAAATTTCGATTTCGATTGTCGACTTGATCCCGTTTTTGGTTCAGGCTTTACAAATCCTCAATGATCACTTAAGCGGTTGTACAAAAAAACTAGTAAATATACCTAACTTACCATAAATAATATGATTAAATACGGCCCAAATATGTTTAAAAATATGTTTACCTCACCATTACCGCCGTCAAATTGCCTTCGCCGCCCCCAGTTAGCTAGTAAAATTGAAGGCGGCGAAGGCAAAAACGATGTTTACATACTTTTATGTACTGTATGTACATTCTTTCAATCATATATCTATAGTCTTATTAGTTATATCCAATCAAATTTATTCATTTCCTAACTTTTTTATTGTATCCCCAAAGTTCCCAAATACAAACCACTTAAGCTATTACAAAAACATACAAGGTGATGAGTTAAAGTTGAGTGACAACGTCAACTATTTTCTTTCTATACCGAAAGCAGACGAGCTAGGCACTCAGTCAAAGAAGGAGCAAATCGACTTAATCGGCAAAACTTTACTTCCTGCCATGTGAGACATAAAATACAGAGTCACTTCCTAATTATAAGCACGTACGAACTTATTCGAAAACTAAGCTCTGTTTATGATTCATAGATTCGAGTTTTGGAAACTTGCGATACGCGGCAATCTGGTTTGGAAATTACCTTGTAATCCAAGGTTGATTTTTTGTTGTCGTCATTCAAAAAAGAAACTGTATTAACAACGTGTTAATGTTTGATAAATAAGAATACACTAGTGGAAAAAAAACAAAAGAAATACAATACCGTTATTCATGTAATTTAAAACAAAAAGTAAGATAAGAAGGCAAAAGAAAAAGTGTGGTAATAAATATTATGTATTATCTGATTAATAATTGTTTAAACAAATAATAAAAGACACACCTCTTCCATATATTATTGCATCAAATAGTCGTTCCTTTTTCCGGTTTTTATTATTATAAATAATTTGTGATTTAATGAAATCGTTTAACAACAAATTTGAACATGTTCTGACAAGTGTTGATTGTAATTAATTTCGCGAAAAAATTATAGTTTTTCAATAATTATATAGTATTTTGATTGGAATTAAATTATCATAGTAGCCTTTATTCGACTATTTTTGATTAATTATATAGATTTCGGATGGATAGAATATACAGGATGTTTCATTTAAAAAGGTCATATTTTAGGTTATGGCCTTGTTTGATATCCTATCCGTTGTCTTGTTGAATTTCCTTACAAACAGAATTGAATCATTAGCATATCAAGAATTAATTATCATTAATCAAGCGGAAATAAGAAATGCAAACAGAAACGTACCAGTTTGTCTCTGTTACTGCAGAAACATGGAAATTAGGTATCAAGTTTATCTATTTCTGTCCTTATTCTATTTTGATTGGTGATATGACTATCAAAGAGATAATGAAGATCGAATGTCTTTGTGTTGAGAATGTGTCAAATAGGCAAAAAATGTTGAACGATACAATAAACCAATAGTGCACAAGTAGTGTAGAACATCCAATGGAAGGGCTGATAGCCAGTGAAAAGATTGTAAGATTTTACTCGATCCGACTGCCTAGTATCGTATTTCAACCCTGCAATTGGCCTTCGTACAATATTTACAGTCATCCTTCTCAAACACACAGGCAATGTAAAAATCAACTGACACACGCCCACCAATATCCCTATAGATTTGAATAATCTCTAACATGTTCATTCATAGTGTCGTATCTTTTGAGGTGATGTTTATATTTTCTCTCGGTTTGCTTTAGGATTATACCAAATCAAACTCTAAACCTCTCCGAGTTTGAAGGCTTACGTTCACGTTAACGATTACCCTCCGGAAATACCTCAAAGTCGATAACTTGAGCTATATACAACCGAATTCTTCAACTGTGACACAACTGGATGGTATTTTTTTCTCTCTTAAATCAACTTTATTATACCTGGAGTTTTTTTTCAATTCGTTTGCTGTCTAAAACAAGACTTCCAGGATGTTGTGGTTACCTTGATATTGTTGCTGCCTCTAACTATATTTACAGGTATTTCTCAAGAAAACGATACGTGTACGTACAGGTGTGAAGAATTTAGAGATAAGTGAAAACATTTTTTTAATGCTAATTGTTCCCGTTTTTTTTTTATCTGTTCATTTTAGAGTTTAATAATAGAATTATCCACAAGTAAGTTTTAAATCGTTTAAATTATTAATTTCCGGTGACGACACATTCCACATAATTCTATACTACAGTTGAACAACATCATAAGAATTTATGGAAAAAAACAATACGAAAAATCGTTACAAATAGTCAAAACACTCTTGTTTCAATGTTATTTGATTGTAGATAAATACAAATACGAAACAATATATAACCAAAAAAAAAGTACAGAATAAAATTAATGTCAATGTCCACTTACCACGTGTACACTACTTTGTATCGATTCCTGTTGTTTCTTATCTTTACTTTTCGGTACACGTTTCGATTTTGTATCAAGATAACGTTGCTTCAATTGTAATGTGTCTTGTAGGTTTTGTTCGCATAGTCCTGTAAAGGACTGATCGAAACGTGGCATACAATCGTTTTGTCTTCGACGATACGATTCAATCCTTCGACGTAATCTGCAAAATTGGCAAACAAAGAAAAAATCAATGTTTATCGAAATTAAGCAAAACACAAGAACAATTAGAGGAAATAATAATAATAAAATAATAATCATAATAATAAATAATATGTACAAAAACAAAAAAATATGTATGAATTATTCATATATCTTTTAGAATTGTTGCCAATTAAAGTTCATACGAGTTCATGCATTTACGCAAATTTTATACAGCACGTCCTGTCGTCTGCCCAATTTGGATACTCATTTTTTTGTATTTAAACTTTCAATTTTATGCTTGACATAAAATTAGAAAGTATAGAAATTATAAAATTGTGGTAATCTGCAAGTCGACAACGATCGAATATAGTTCATTTGACCAACAATTTGAATTCGTGCATAATAACTAAAGAGTGGATGTACGTCACACTATAAAATTTTTACACAAACGAAAGAATAAGCATAGTTAATATGAATCTTATGCATTATCCAATATTCTTCTTTTGGATATTTGGATGGCTACTCGTAGCATCGGAGAAAATAAATAGAATTATTACGTTTTTAAGCAAAGCTTTAGTTAGGCTTTAAACTAGTGTTTATGCAAAGTATTGAGACTTACTTACTTAAAACTAGAGATTGAAAGTTTGAATTTTGATGATTTTTGGTACGCTTATAAAATTACAGAAACTTCTCTTAAGAACTAGTTTTTCAAATTTGAAAAATAAAGGCAATCGGATTTAACATGTAAATCAAGTGTTTCTAAGACATAATTCTAATATTTTCACCTTAATTAATCCATTCGGTCGTAAATAGAGATTCAAAAAGAAACATCTATTCTTTTCCAATGTAATAGGTGTATCGTATCGGGGCATCGATTTTAACACATTGAGTGCCGGCGGCGCATGAGACATTTAAAGCCTGAACGCTTGGAATCCCGCATTTACGCGGGGTAGGTGTATTAAGACAATCACTATAAAGACTCCTTACAATAAACGATCTTTATAAGATCTTTACTACAGCATCGACATAAACTAAAGTATTATCAAGAAGGATTCCTTGAAGTATCTCTTGACTGGCATGAATGCTTACATTATTTTTCATCTGAGAACATTTGGCCAAATCGTTACTGTGACAGGTACTATAGAATGGATCTGTCTTTATTATTCCACTTATATGTATTCCACATCTATCTTACAGTAAAATATGGTCCATTACAGAATTCAGTAGCTCTAAAAGTCTCTTTTTGTTTACATGCACGATTTAAACCAAAACTTGTATAAAATTCAAAATCGTTCGTGGCACAAGAAGTGAAAGTTCCTTAGAAAAAAAACTAATTTTGTTTATAACGAAGTTGTGATGCAAGCAGGTTGAAGGCTTGCAATTTTTATAACTACAAAAAGTATTTTCTTTAGAAACATTTTTTATATCTTTGTAATTCTTGATAACTCTTCTCTAAGCTTAACCATAAAAAAAATCTGATCTAAAAAAATACTTTAGCGTAGTTTAGTTTGTTTGTGCACACAATGACTCATTTTCAAGAGTTTTGCAGAGTGTCTTTTGCAAGGAGAACTCGTACAAAATGAGTGACGGCACATTCTCATCCTACTTTTTAAAGTCTTATTAGATGGTGCAATTTAGACTTTGCTCTGTTCTTTTGCTTTAGATTTTTCATTTCGTTGTTTCGTGAGAGTCTTACATCTCGTATGCTTTCCAAAAAAAAACTCAGTTTCTTTTTCACTGTTTCTAGAGCAGTTTGTTCAAGAATCTAATCTTCTTTTGCAAATATAACTTAATCTTCCGCACACTAAATTCACTCTTACTGGATATAAAATAGTGTTATCAACCGCTAGTCCAATGACTGCAGACGATGAACAAATGCGTTGCAGATAAACTTGATAAATACTGTGTTTTTTATGCAATGCATTTGAACGGAGTTCTCCTGCCGTTGTTGTGTCATTATAAAAACTTTCTTTTCTATTTTAAATATAGGTATCGCAATGTGGAATAAATAAACAAACCTTGCAACAGTGTTGCAAGGTTTCAGATACTAATTAATACAAAATTCTGTCTTATTGGGAAAAAGCACTTGTATTCAAGAAATTGTATTGTTGAGAAATCCAATTTCTTCTCGTTTTCATCGGAATTTGAGGTTTTAGAGTTTAAGTTATGAAAAAAAGCCCTCCGACATTGCATCTCGGTCATTAATATATCATATTAAAAAGTCCATAAATAGCAACTTTAAATGTTTGATAATCACAGATTTGTTCACTAATCAAGGGGTTAGTAGATTTTAGTTGGCAACGTAGAATCTAGTGGTGTTTCTGGGGATGTATATGTTTGCAGACATATCTCGTTTACTATCCTGGCACAATGACGTATAGATATATAGAGTATAGACTGCTAGACCTCCATCTTTCCAATTTTTAGAAGTGAAGCCTGATAAAATAAAATTTGACAGATCAGCTTATCTTGTTCGCTTTAATTCTGACTATACGTATAATCTATCTCATAATCTTAAATGGATCGAGTCGACAAAGTTTGTATGCAAACTTCGACTTAATGGGCATGTTCGGTCGAACTAAGTCCTTAGTAAACTTAGTAAGTTAATCAGAGTAAATAAAATTTAGTTCTGAGCATCTGAGCGCAGCAGGTTTTGGCCTGGACACACTTACTAACTTTGTAAATTAATCGTGCCATAAACTACTTATTTCTTTATTTTCCGGACATGTTTCATGTGCTGACAATACTTTTTTGTATTATTGTAAAGTGTGTGAGATAAAAATTTAATAAAATGAATAAAATGGCGACATAAATAAAGTTTCTAAGTACTTATGAAGTGTTATAGTCCATCGCTAGAAAATATGGAATTAGCGTAACGTTGTAAAATATAAAGTATAAAGGCAAAGTATCCGCACAATGGACCCTGGCTTACAAGTAGTGGATCATAAATAAAACTATTGCAGAAATTTAAAACTGAAACGAGTAATGCAACATCTGTTTAGCCCTGTCCCAAAGTAGGTAGATTGTTAAAGGATGAATGAATTTTGAAATACAATTTCAACACAAATTTCAGACAGCTGAATAACAGGGAAATATTGTATCATTTGTATTTTCAATAATTTTATTTATTCATCTTCACTTATATGCCTATAATATTTACTTATATAGTGTGTTATGTATTTAGCAAGAAAAATACACTTGTTACTAGTCTGTTTTCTGATAATGCAAAATAACAATTGTTGTTAATTATTGAATTGATCACATTTTGATGGCACCTTATTTATTGTTTTTACCTGTCTTTATTGAAATTTAGGGTTGAACATTTTTGGAAATTGAGAAAGTTCGTTTCCTTACACTGACTTTGGTTTTTCCAAATTTCAACGGAAGCAGATAAACGCAATAAATGGAGGCGCATCGCCGTATAATGAATTCGGTTCGCTGCAAGTTTTTTTCTTTGAAGTAAATGCAGAGGTGTGTTCATTTGAAACAACCAAATTAACATGTCACCGTCTTATTAATCGCATGCTGATAATGACAAAGAAATATACGTTTTTAATATAGAAGAAGAAGATCATGAAACAGTTTTTCTTTATTCCATATATCAAGAATTTGTCCCTAAAGAATCAATTTATATTTGTCCGTTTATCAATTTCCATTCGGTTCATTTTGTTTTTTGTATAAAGTAATTGATTAATTTGATTGTGGCTGAAATTCTTGACTTAGATATGTTACTTTCAAAATAAACGGAAATTGAACTGACTAATGTAGAGTCTCAGATTTTTGTCAGCCAATGTTCAGAAATTAATAACAATTGTTATTTTGTATTATCAGAAAACAGACTAATAACAAGTGTCTATTTTTCTTGTTATATAAGTAAATATTATAGGCATATAAGATGAATAAATAAAATTATTAAAAATACAAATGATACAATATGTACGCGTTATTCAGCTGTCTGAAATTTGTGTTGAAATTGTATTTCAAAATTCATTTATACTTTAACAATCTACCTATTTTGGGACAGGTCTAAACAGACGTTGCATTTCTCGTTTCAGTTTGAAATTTCTGCAATAGTTTTATTTATGATCCACTACTTGTATCTAATTGAGGGTCCATTGTGTGGATACTTTGACTTTATACTTTAGATTTTACAACGTTACGCTAATTCCATATTTTCTAGCGACAGACTATACAGTCGAAAACTTAACTCAGTACTCTTAGTAACTCACTAAGTTTACTAAAGACTTATGTCGGCCGAACATACCCAATGGCGTACTAGTTTAGGTCGCTGGAATCATGGATATTCACTTTGGTAGCGCCGTAGCCGGCTTCACCTTAGGCTTTCGCTTAGTAGTCTATTTCTTTTCGAGGTCATTGTCCTGACACTACGTATTTTGACAAATCGGTCAAATCTACTAGCCCTTTACTGGTCTCTGAATTCACTATTACACAATACAATACAATTTGTCTCATCAGTGAAGTAGAGTTTTTTCAGGATTACCTAAGTCTAATGCCGTAACTACTTGTTGATATTGATTGCCGAAAAAGTGAGAAAATCCTGTCATAGTTTTAAGCAACAGTCTCCCGTTAAGTTTTTGAATTATCGAATCTGTTAATATTATTGTATGTATACAAGATCAATAAGCCTAGTGGGAACTGATTAATTAATGATTTAATTAAATTTGTTAACAAAGTCAATTTCGTATCAAAGTAAATTCTCACAGTATGTATGTACGGCGTACAGTATTAGTAGTTAAAGTTAATTTTGCATTTAGTAATTATTCAAACAATTCCCAATGGATTCTTTAGATTAAATTATAACTATATAGTCTACGGAACGATATGTGTATGAAATTATAAACATTTACAACATACAAGGCCTTATTTTACTAATTAATTTTGATTGAAATATTGAAGAATGAAAACTAAAACTTGTTATTAATGTTGGAAATAATCAACAAAAAAAAATGTATTAAATATTTGATAATATTTTAAGTATTGTGATAAAAAAAATGAAATACAAAAGATTTTGATAACAAATAAACAAATTATTACTTTGTTGTTGTAGACATTATCATCAATTAAATAAAAAATAAAATTATCTAAATTACTTATACTTATTAATTAATTACAAATTTAAATTAGCCCAATTGAAATTTATCGATTCTTTTTCCTCTTCAGTAATGTATGAGTAATTTAAATATTTATTATATGATGTCATTTCAGCATCACAATAACTCGTTAAAAAAAATTGTTTATTATTGAAAAACAATAAGTCTGGAATTTACAATTGACTTGGTATTCCCGAATACAGGATGCTCCACCTCATTAACAATCATCATCGTTAATCATGAAATTATTCATATTTATTTTAAAATTATTTTAGAACAAGCAGGCACTTTGAAATTGGTTTTAATATAACGGACAATTACGCGTTTTCTTTTTTTTGTAACTATGAAGATTTGATATTGTTGCAAATTATCACTGAATTTACAAAGTTTCAAATTACTTGAACGGTGAATATTAAAAAAAATAATAATAATAAAATAAAATGTTTTGAGATAAATTGATGGAATTCATAAATTAACCTTGTCATTATCTTTGATTACCGCATTATTTCTGATAATTTCTATGTTTTTCTTGTTTATAATAAACAAAATACAAATATAATGAATCTTGTCTAATGTGATCAACTTGCCTCTAGAACAAACATGTCGAAATTTTACTGCTGAGGGCAAGATGCATCTGTATATTTGATGAAAATCTATGGCTACTTGCTCTAAAAAGCCTTTAAAATTTTAAGTCCACTTGTATGTTGCAAATGGCATGGTACTTCGTCGCAAAATTGTACTGAAGATAAGGACATCAGTTTTCTATTATCATCTTTGAAGGGAATTCTAAAAGAAATTGTTAGGGGTTCCCAACCCTAAGTCCGTGGCCACCTTGGCGCCCAAAGACCGTTTTACGTGTGACTGCCGTTATACAAACGCCTTAAAAAATGATTACACATTGCGTGTATCATTTACAATACTCAACTACAAATTTATATTGAAAAAATGAATGGTGCCCGCCACCTGGGCGGTATCATAGAATATGCTCTTAAATGCAAAAAGGTTGGGGACCCTTACATTAGATTATTTGAGTATTAAAAATAAAATAGAGATCAATTTTTGCATTTAGAAGTAGAATTAACTTCTGACATAAAAAGAAACAATGCGCAATGTTGGAGTTACTATTAATTAGCGAGTCGTAAGTGAGGAACTTTAAGTATGTAGGAAGTCTTTTGACAAATTTGACCAGTGACCATAAATATAATCGACGCAGTATACTTCTAGAAGAGCTGTTAGCAAGCGGTGTAAAACATAACTACATATGTATATAATAATTTACCAAAAATCATGGATTTATTGATACATCGTTACCCAGGTAAGACCTACCAATACTCACAGCAGGGCAAGTCTTGGGCCGGTTGTTAATTGCCAAGCCTTGTTTCAACGCCAATGTACAGCAAAGATAAATAAACAAATTCGCTGAAACTAAAATCGTTTTTAATAGAAAATAAATCGTTTGATTGTATTGGGTTTTATGTTATTTTGAGTTGTAAAAATTGATTTCTTAGAATATTTTTTTCAAACTGAAGTATTATTGATTTATTTGATTGGATTATTTTCTATTAAAAACAATTTAAATTTTGGGCTTTTTTTTTGGTCTGACCCAAGACTCATCATCGTTACAAAGTTAAACCAGGCTTTGACCTAAACTGGCTACCAGGCTCGTTCCAAGTATGACAAGTCTTGGCACAAGCTTGCACCACGAGTGGGCCTATTGTAAATTCCTGCCTAAACATAATATCGATGCCACATCGTGATGTGTTACATAAAAAAAAACGAGTATCGGGTTTCAAAATTTTGTTCCAAAATTGGGAAGTGAGTTCCTACAAGAAAATTTGGCAATCACTTAGACAGCACATGAAAAGACATTATTCTAAAAATACTTCAAATAATACCAATCTATCATGGCTCTTCAAGCATATATCAATGAAAGTTTCCCTTAATATGCCTCTTCTACTTCAATCCGTCTAATTTAATTTGCAAAGCACCAAAACATTCATTGTACTATTAACATTTTGGCATCTTTTCTAAATGGGGAAAACTGTACCTAATAAACAAAAGATCATTACTTTTTGATGAGTTCTTTTTAAATGTACTGTCAGCATATAGCATATACTTCTATGCACAAAGATATATTTTAGTCTATAATAAAGAGCTTAGATCTAATTAGCCTCAAAAAGGTAAAAACGCTTCCGAATGGCTTTTTTAAGAATCTTACGCAACAGTATATAAAATTTGTCGTATTTTTTTATACATTGGATCTATTAGTAAGAGCCTTGTTTGTTTATTCTTCATTCATTATTATAGTCCATCTCATGATGAACCTCCAGGAGTCACATGAGATTTACAAACATCTTCCGTATAATTCTTCACTATCCTAGACGGCTAATAGGGTTCTTTAATTTTTAAAATGCAAAGTCACAACTACTCTCTAGTATAATCATTATGATTTGATAACAAATTTATACATTTCATAAGCAAAAAAAAATACACACACAACTAAGCTCCCGTTGAATATTTGGTTATACGACAGAACTGTAAATCCATGCTTTAGTTATTACTAATTGTTTAGATATTACTAATTGTTGATCAAAAAGTGCAATATTTGCGTCTATGGTGTTGAAGTCAAAAATTGTTTTTATTTCATTTTAGTGCACAAGGCATCTATGAAAAAGGGCGCCAAATGGAAGGTTCCCAATATTTTTTTCACTTATAGAGCTTCGTTTTATGCCTGGAATTCTAAGCAAACTTATTTTAGACGCCTCTCTCAGGAAAAATAATAAAAGAAATTAATAATTTGTTATGAACGAAAATTGTTCTACACTTTTTGTTACCGCCCCTAAAATTATGCTACTCCAGACAACTGTCTGCTTTGGGGTGGCTCATTGAATATAATTTTGGCTATTTTATTGAGTCTCTATATCAGATTTATTTCGAAGAAGGAAGGAAGGCTTGAATACCTGCATATCATGCAATTCTTCAACTGCGAAATATTGAAGATCATACCAGGGCACTTTTACAATTGTTTTGCAACAAAATGTGCCCCATTCTGTGGAATTATCGATATATTGTGGGCACGGTGTGAAAGCAACAGGAACCACGTTTCTTTTGTCTGTATATTTCCTCTCCGTCCTATAAGATTTACTCATTTCTGTAATTTGCGTACTTGTCAAACCAGTTGGTAGTGCTGACAGGTATTAGAAGCCAACTGGTGACACTTTTTTTTAAGGATATCCTGTATTTTCTGCTACATTCTAATGAATAATAAAATTAGTTTTATTTGCTAAGATGCGGTTTTACTGATAACAATTCGATCGATTTAAGTGAAATACAACTCACTTATTATTATTAATTATTATATAGTATTGTATATATTCTAATATGAGCGAGTTTTTATGCGTACACTACACATACGATAATTATAGAATGATTAACGTATGTTTTCAATTAAATAATAATGATTTAATGAAGGTGATTAAAGGTCAAGCGTGCGTTCGATATTTATTATCGACACCAACGTTTAAATCTGATGTAGGAAAAAAGAGTAGAAGAAATACGACAACTTCTAAAAATCTTTTTTAGAGGACGAATATTTAAAAGGGGTATAAATAATACGTTTATAGACACAGGATGTTAAAAAGAGCACCCACCTGTCCACCACAGCTTGCCGTTTAGGTGTGTTGATCTCAGGATGTAGAGTAGTTGTGGGCAATCCTGGGGGCTGTGAGACGACGGAGGGCACCGTCCCACCACCGTCAAGGCAACCCCCTGGACCACTGCTGGCGCGATCCAGTGTGCACGATCTTACTTGTTTTTTAATAGAATTTCTCAATTAACACAATACCAACAATATCACATTGCACTCAATAATAATAATAAAATTAATGACAATTTTAATAATAATATTAATGAACTATTTAAGAACTTCCAATTAACGATAGCCATAACCTCAAATAGTCCAAATTAAAAAAAAAACAGTCAGCACTATACACTTCGCGATAATTAATACGATTAAAAAAAAAACGGTTTTTTAGAGTTTATTAATTAAAAATTGTCAATTATTTAAATCAAGACATTTTTACAAGCGCCTTCGCTTTATTGCCCCATCACTCACTCATGGAATTCGCGACAACTGTAGTGTTTTGTTTCGATAATTGTTGATTCAAAGGTATTGCGATTACAATTTTCTTGGAATAATTGATTTTTTTGAAGGTTAACTTTGCGTTGTATCCATGTGCATTTTGAGCACGAGAACATGTGAATTCATTCAATCCTCTTACAATTTTCTTATTTCTCTTGATTATAAAACAATTCAACAATTTCCAACAATGATACACGTCGTTCAACTGTTTATTATATTTATGTGTCAACTGTTTTGAATACAACCGCCGACTTGATGTAAACAGCGAAGTTCAGTGGACTTTTTTAACAGGTTGCTAGATGCGGTGTATGCCAGCCGAAAGGGGTTTGTTGATCAATTTTTTTGGAAATTCGTGCTTATGATGAATTAAACATGGGTTAAATTGGATTTGTTGTGAGTTTGACACGATTTTTCCAATTAGAAAACAATCTATTTTGCTCGGTACGAGTACGATGAGGTTATAACTTTAAAAATCCAACATAAAAGGTGGAAACAATCACTTTCGAAGAATAAACATCAACTGTTCTATAAATCATATATTTTTATTGTTATTATTATTGTTGTGATTATAAAACTTCAACTAATTTCACATAAGACAATCCTCTATTATTTTCGTGTATTATTTTGTTACAAATACGGTGTGCTTTTTTAATATTATAAAAACAACAGTTCTCAAAGGATTGTTTACAAGAGTTTCTCAAAAAACAAATTAGATCTTTCACAATTATTGTTTAATTTATGTTCGTTTCTAAAGCAAAATGAGACACACACACATACACAAGTTTGTATACAATAAATACGTACACATATACACATATAAACATTAGAATGCGGCCATTTTTACCGGACTCGGTTACAGCGTGCCAGTACTACCACCTGTCACATGCGAAATGATGTTGATGGGTGCTTACCACTAGATCGTCGCGTGCGCGTCTTCTCGACTCTACACGACTGGCACACGAACAATTCGACCAGCGCCGGACTGAAATCAAATTTTAATTGGTCCAAAATGCGTACTTTTTTTCCCCAATTAATTTTTGAATATTAATTTTAATACTAATTAAATCGAAATAATTTTGGATCTTGTACAGTTTACTTTGTGGTATTTTCTTAAAATGTTATTTTAGTTCGGAAATCAGGATTGTAAAGAAATAATCCAATTTTTATTAAAATGGTTCGAAATTATAATTTTCATGTTTCTACATATAAATGACTTGATTTTAGCTTTTTTTTTCCTAAGGAAAGTTATACAACCAGCAATACACACGTGAATTTCATAATAATTCTGGGATGATTGAACGATGTTATAGGACTAATGGGATTCTGGAAAGGTATAGTCTATCCAAAAAATAAGTGTGAAATTTCAAATGACGAAAATTCAGCTAATTTACGCAACGAAAAATAGTCTCTGTTTTAAGACCCCAAAATTTTAATTCTTTATTGTATTAAACTGAAAATTGATTCGTAAAGGATTTTACAATCTCCAAAGAAATATAAAATATTGAACTTCTTGGTTAATATAAAAAAAAAATACAACCAAATTATGTAAACAAATGCGTAGGGTTTTATTCAAACAGGAGTGCCACAATATCATATAATTTTTCTTTCATATAAACATCTAATTATATAATATTATATAATATAATACTTAATTTTTGGACAGAGTTTACTTACTTAACGCTTAGGACACTTATGAGTGGAGGGCTGCAAGGATAAAATAAAAAGACTGTCTCCAATTTTCCTATCATAAAAAAAGGACACAAATTTGAAAACAATCCTAAGAGCAAGCCGTATATATTCAACTTTCTTGTATCTTTGATTTCAGTTCAGACATTATTCAAAGTTCTTTTTGAGTAGTCTATTTATAAGCACTGGATCATTGAAATTCAACTAGCATATTTAAACTTATTCACAACCGGACCAATTAAATTGTGCCCGGGAGAATAAGAGTTCGATGCGCCCTATTCGCTATCCTTCATACTCAAATAGTTCGGTGGCCTACTGGAAACGGCGCCCGGGGTAGATATCCCCGAGACTACATCCTCGAACGGCGGCACCGTTTTTGGCATCCTTTATGCAACATTGCCCCAAGGTCTTTTTAGTTTGCTGCTTGCTACTATTCTCCGCGGAGGAGACTTCAGATTTTTGATGCAGAGGTAAAAAAACTGCTTTAAATGGAATTTTCTTTTCATGCATGTTCGTTTTTAATTTTAAGGGAGAAAATATGGTTTAGAGTTCACCCTGCAAAATTAGGCTTGTTCAAAATATCTCCAAAATGGCTTACATCTGACTTGCGTTAGATATACATTAGGGTGGTCGTTAAAAATTATTTTTTGTCAGCCGCCCTAAAAAAACGTTCCTTTTGATGAAAAAATACGGGGGAATTTTTTTCTTTTTTTTTGGACAACAAGAACACGTGCCGCACGGCCTTTGAAGATTATTTCTTCATGAAATTACAGTTTTTTCAAAATATCTCTTAAAGTAGACGGATTTGAGAAAAAATCATTGAAGCAATTTCATAGGAAATAAAATCCTCCACAAAAAAGGTCTCATTTGATTTTTTCAGAAACTTTATATTTATGGAGATATTTTCAATAATCGACTTAATAACTCCATAAAATCAAAATTTTCAGACGTATAAACATATTTTTTTCGGAAATAAAAACGATTAAATTAATAATTGTAAATGTGACTTAAGTTACCAAATGGTTTTTATTTAAGAAAAAAATACTTTTATATCTTTTAATACTTTTAATGTCTGAAAATTTTGATTTTATGAAGTTATTGAGCTTATTATTGAAAATATCTCCATAAATATGAACTTTATGAAAAAATCAAAAGAGACCTTTTTTGTAGAGAATTTTATTTATATGAAATTGCTTTCAATGATTTTTTCTCAAATCCGTCTACTTTAAGAGATATTTTGAAAAAACTGTAATTTCATGAAGAAATAATCTTCAAAGGCCGTGCGGCACGTGTTCTTGTTGTCCAAAAAAAAAGAAAAAAATTCCCCCGTATTTTCTCATCAAAAGGAAGGTTTTTTTGAGGCGGCTGAAAAAATTTAATTTTTAACGACCACCCTAATATACATATATATGTATATATTGTATAAGCGATTTACCGGTCACTCACTGATTGACGAACTCATCACGATATCTCCGAAATTATCTGTCTGACAGACTTTAAATTTGGCAGATATATTCCTTTCATAATGTAGACGCTTATTAAGAAAGGATTTTTGAAAATTCGCCTTGTAACGGGGTTAAAAAGGACATTAAAATTTCAGTACCTTGAATAGAGCTGACATCCACCTGTGTGTGAATTTTTTTATTATATTATGTATAGAAATGAAATACTAACAGATATCAACATATTATATGACGTACTTTTAATCTACTCGAACAAATCGCGGTTACAGCTAGTAATCAATAATATGCAATGCCTCCTAGATTTTTACCATTTCTGCGCCACAATTAACTCTGTAAACATGATGTTTTGTGTACAACAAGTAAATTAAAAAACAAAAATTAACTATTTTTGACTTTTCTTTATCCCCAAAAATTGAGGGACTGATGCTTATAGAGGGCTGTAAGGTTGAAGTTGAATTGTAGAACAACATCTTGTCACTAAAATCACGAAAACTGAGAGTTTACACTTCAATTTACTTGTTAGTAGATTGAATGTCAGATTTCGATGTCTTCTTATGCAAAGTTAGTACTGTAGCTAAAAATCGACAAAAACCCTTTCAAGTACCGGCTTGTCCACCAGAATCTGCTCATAGTCAAGACAGTAAAGTGGTAAAGTATCGTCCTTTTAATCCATAAAAAATGATCTAACTTCATCTCTTTGATCAGCCAGTTTTATTGGCTGCCACTGTATATAAACGCTTTCACTATCAAAGAAAATACAATTATAATGCTGAAAAAATCTTGATCTGTACTGGAGATGTTTCTCAGTAGACTGCCATGGTGCAAGAATTAACAAGTCTGACCTTGATTGTCGTTAGGAAAATTATTATTAATCTCGTCTGTAATACGATTAGATTCTGTAATATCGTAAAAAAAACCTTGAAGAATCCGGAACTGTACGCATACACTGAGAAAAAAATATGGTAGATACAATCATCATATTATGGTAAAATTTTTGATAGTACTGAATACCATTTTTATTTTTAAATGCACAATGTCGAATAGTAATATTCACTACGTGTATGATAATATTTACCATCGGTCTGGTTACTGTTATTATTTATTTTTTTTTACTATCCTGTATAGTAAAAACTACTATACAAAGATCGTTGGTGCTATACCTACCATAAAATTTTCTGAGTGTATGAAAGCCGTGTTATGCAGGAGATATTAGGCTTTTCTTTATTTTCCATTAATCATTTATTATAATTTTTCCTTATGAAGAAGGCTACGGGCTCCGCATCTACGGTATTATGCGATACCTGAAGGATTCCCCTACTGACTCAATTTTTTTTATCTACCAAATGTGGTAGTAAAGTGACGTCAGAAGTATCTATCGAAGACACGAACCAGATGTATGTATGTTAAATCACTAGATGGCAGCAATCCGTTATAAATCATTACGGATTTATCTACAATTTAATTCCTACAATTAATTGCATGTTACAGTTGTGATTCGAGGTAATTATCACTGTGTGATTATGGATTATTAAAATTCAAATTATTGATAATTTTATAATTACAAAAAATCAGGTATCTGTAAATTGAAATCGTTGGACTTTGTTTGGCTAGATGTCGCTAAATTTATTGTTGTCAAAATGTTAACCAACAAACAAAGGTGGGAAGTTGTTGAACAAATAAACAACCTTGACGGTTGCAAATTGTTCATCTCCACAGCAAACACTGCCTGAATACTATAATTGTTTTTTTTTATTTAAATAAATAATAAGTTTATTACTAATAGTTTATAATAGAAAAAGTTCATTGTCCTAATCGAAGGTTAACTAGTGGGACACTGATTTTCAACAAAATACCTTATAAAATTAGCAAAATTTTCGACAATCACACCATTTATAGTTTTGTGTCATTTTCGTGTGAAATTCGAGGTAGATAGCGGCGAGAATTGTTTGTGTTCTGTATAGAAATTCGTGTGCCAAAACGACCTAATCAACGTGTGCTTTTTTTTTGGTTTCTTTTGTTGCAAGAAGAAGACAAGTTGAAACGTGTCGGATGTAACAGGTGAGCAATACTTCAACTGTCTACCTAGCCGTCTGAGATTCTTCTATAATCTCGCCTTTGTTATAGAGTCTTTCATTGAAGTGCAATTCTGTTTCTCATTAAACCGGACGCAAAACAAAATAATGCAAAAATTGAGAAACTATGACGATAAATCGAAAATTACTGAAACAATATCGTAATAATATCCAGGCCCGTTTGGGGTTCGATGATGTAATTGATGTGCTAATTTCAAAGAAGATTGTTGATGAGAACCGGTATAACAGCGTGTATTCACAAGAAGCTAATGTAGGCTTTTAATTCTATTACACAAAATCATTTCTAATTAGAAAAATAATTATAGAAAAGCTTCAAATCACTGTTTGATTGGATTTTACAAGATGACCATATTGCTGGTGAATTCATCGATATCTTACACGATAATCTGAGTACAAACCAACAACGTATTGCTGAAATTGCTGATAGTATCGTTGAAAAACGCGAAGAGGTCCGTGATGTTATCGTACATGCTGGTCTACCGCATTTTCCCTTAAATTATGTAGAAAGGACGTCACAGGTAACCTCCAAAAATTGACCAAATTCGTATCATTAACATTGTAATTAACGTCTTGCTAATTTGTATTTACTAACACGCACGCAGGACTGGCGTAATACGGTAATTTAACAAACATTATTTGCGTGTAAACTACACGAGTTGGAAACTCATGTTGTTTAGGTAGGTGAACTCTCAGGCACGTGATGTGCCACCAGCTCCGAAATAGGGGTGGAAATCAATGAAATCGATCGAACTCAAATTCCAAGCAATTACATCTATTTTTTTTTTGTCAATTATTTCGAATTTTCTCCCAAAACTTCCTGTAATTACCGGATCGATTTTAGGGGGAAAACCCTATTTGCTATAATTAGCGGTGATTCCCCGATAAGCTGATAAATTTATTGATAATTAATGATTAGAGCGTACTTGAATAACAATGATAACAAGGCTTTAATCCGTAAAAACATATAACTTACGTTTAACAATACGCACATTGAAAATGACAGCAGTGATTTATTGAAGTTTCTATAACAATTTATTGAAGAACTATTGAAAAACGAATTGGATAGATTCGAATTTCAAACAAGATCTTTGGCTCGATTTTTCGAGTGTATTTTTTGTTTCCTTACAATTTAACCGATTGAGAACCAACTGATTTCCATTGAGATAATGTCTATTCAAATTTTTCTCAAGAAAGCTTCAAGTTATTTTTACATAAAGAAAGCCATACGAATTGAAATGATTCGATAGCCAACCGCTACCATTTATCTTGTTAAAAATAAAGCCAATTTGAGGAGCCTGAAAAGTGACTGAAAGATAACATGAAATACAGATAACTTAAGATATTTAATTAATCTAAAAATAACTAACAAGTGTATGAAGCATGCTATCTAGACAAACAAAAATCAACCCATTTGTTGTACAAATTCAAGAATGGGATATCTCCTTCCAACTTATAACGTATACGCATGATTTTTTTCGGTATGCAAGTTTCCACAAGGTGTAGTTTACTGCCCATGGTCGAGATTAATTGTGATTATTTTATAGGAGAATATAATTAAGAAGAAAATCCAAGACCTCCGGCCGGAATTACGTGAAATTCTCGTTGTTTACGGTATGACCGGTATTGGTAAATCGTGTCTAATCAATCAAATCCTACAAGATCCATTCTTTGTTGAATTAACGAATCGTGCAATATTTTGGTTGAATTTAAGTCAACATGAAGATGATGAGAGCATTATACAAGCCATGTCCGAGTAATTAATTAATTGTATTAATTGAATTAATTAAAAAAATAATGTTTTTTTTATATAGATTATATTCAAATGCTGCTAGCTTATCAACAAGAGTTCCTGTATCAAACTATCAACCGACTGATCTCAATAGTTGGAAACGTGCATTACGTTCATTATTTTTAGATCAAAATTTACGAAAAGCATTAGTTATTTTAGATGATGTAAAATGTAGGAAAATCGTTGATGTTTTACATTGTTGTCGACTGATTATTATTACACAGGATAGAGAGCTCGTGACGCCGTCCGATTCAGTTAAATTCCATAAAGTCAGTTACAATAACCGACCTCAAATTATTATTAATATTTTTGATAAAATAATTATAGATAATCCAAGGCTTTTCGGAGAGTGAATCGTTAGAATTATTTAAGAAATCTTTGGGTACTGATAGTCTACCACCTGAAGCCAGTGAAATTCATAATTTATGTGAAGGCTTCCCAATGATGATCAATATGATCGGATCATTTCTGCATGACAGTAAAGAGGAGGCTTTGTCTGACAATCGAGAAATTTGGAAGTCGATAAAAGAAGAATTGCCATTGTAGATGAAACTTGTTAATTTAACGGCCAAGCCTGTGACTAATGTTTATTTTAATTGTCGCATTAATTGCAGGTGCGGCCAGTGAATCAATATTTTCTTATCAATTTTCATCATTGTAGATTACAATCATACAAAGATGAGATTGTTTTCATGATACGTAGAAATGAGGAGAAATTATCCAAAATTTATAGAACCTACTTTCATGATTTATCAATATTTCCGAAACATGTTAATATCAAACCGGATATATTAATTGAATTATGGGATGTTACAGCATTTACGTTACGACAAATTATGTTATCGTTAGCAAATAAATCATTAATTGTATCGTTCTATCATAACGATCTACAATCATTTGTTTATAGTATACATAGTTTAGTATATTATTATTTAATTAATAATTATAATGATAATGAACGTATTATTGAATTGCATAGAAAATTAATTAATATTTATGATACGAAATCGAATGATATTAAATTTAAAAATTCGGCAAATTATATATTAGGCTATTTTGGTTATCATTTGAAACATGCAAAATTGTATGATAGATTTAGTATTTATTTTGACCTCAATTTTTTGGAAAAGAAATTAAAAGCTGTAGGTAGTATAGATTTATTACGTGATTTTGAAATTTATAAAAATTACATAACGAAACATGTGAGTATTATTGTTATTGGAAAATTGTTTATTTTAATTTTGAAATTTATTCCAGGATCCTATATTGGAGAGGAAAGCTGATGATTATAAAAAGTTCCTTACAAATTTCAATTTGTATTTACATCAATTCCCCGATGCCAATATTGTACAATATGCTTTGTATAATAATAAGATTGGTAGTGTGTTTGACGTTGGTGCTGAAATTGCCAAGAACAATCCAGAAGCTGTCTATTTTGAAGTATTGTAAGTAGAACCATTTCTATAGACAACTAGCTCTCTAGAGAAGTAGTGTTTAGATATTGACACAATACAGGTTTGCTTCAGTTTTAAATTCGTTTAAAATTTACCATAATTTTCAATGAAAGAGTATAGTTGTAGGATTCCCAATTATTTCTCTAACGAATTTTTAATCCATTTTAAACCAGGAAATTCGTTTTTAATGAATTTTTTTTTCATCAGAAAATGTTGAGAGTTATCGGGATTTTTCGTTAGTGCATATTTCACTTTTAAGTGAAATTCAGAAGTTTCCCACGTAAATAAGTTTTTCATGTAACTTCTCTGAAATAATATCTTCCTATTACATCTGTTATCAGTATTATCATGTGTCGTGTCTTGGCGATCTGAGTCAATTATTGTTTTAGTTTAATTTTACTAGGCCTACCTATTTAAAGCCGCTTTCCCATCGTTGACAGTTTATCACTTTTTGTGAATTTGCTGCACAAAGTGTCTTCATTTTTTTAAGCTATTTAAGTCACGAAAGCAATTTAATCAATCAAAGTGATTCAAAAACCTGTAGAAATATTACTGATTGCGTTGCTTATCTATGCAACACCCGATAAGTAATTTCCAAATTTGCAACAACAAACCATTTATTAAATTAATTGTTAATTATTAAAATACTACTATACTGTAATCCAATAGCTTAAAATTTACCATTTGGGAAACTGTTGGTACTAAACCGAAAGATGGTTGAAAAATTCAAAAATGAAGCGGATCTTTATAAATCATTTGTTTTTATTGATTCTAATTTATCAACTATTACACTATAATGATGACAACAACAACAAAATAAATGATATTGCATATTAAAAAAAGTAAGCATAAAAAATTAATAGTGATTCTTTCAAATTAAGGGTCTTTTCTTCTGGATCATTTGTTTGCCTTTAGCCTGATTAGACGTATTGTTTGGTTGGAAGAATAGTAATTAAAAAAAAGCAGTTAAAAAACTATAATTATACTCATTTTACAATAGACCCCTTGAAAATTAAGGGGACAACTATAAGTCACTATATATTTTTATGCAGCCAACAAGGGGCTTTTGGTGTTTTTTTGTTTTAAAAGCCGGATGGATACTATATTGCGCCCGGGGCAAACAAAAGTTCCATGCACCCTTTTCGCTCTCTATTAAATAATATTATTCACATTTATATGGTTCGGCGCTCCACTGGAAACATCTCCCGTGGCTCCCTCCGGATCGGTACTGTTTTTTTTTAATTTTATAAGAAACTACGGACTCTTATTAGAAAAAAATTAAATTTGCTTTCGAGTACATAAAACATTCAAATTTTTTCAGGTTTTCTAATTCAAACGCTATTTTAAGAAGTGACTCGTATATATTAGAAGCTGCCAATCCTTTTGAACATTTATGATTTCCAAAGATCTATCAAAAATTAAGAAACACAAAGTTCTATTTGCACTCCGCATTTTACTGAGATTTCGATTCATTTAACGTTTTTTCTAATTGATGCATTCAAAGCTGAGTTATTTGTTAAAGAAAATCCGTAGCACTTAAGGTGTAGCATCAAATATTTCAACAATGAAGTAGTGTTTTAAATTGCCAACCACTATTTGAACTAGACTGTCCAGATTAGTAATAATCTCTGTCTTTCTTTCAAATCCGCCTAATGTTGTTTATTTAAAAAAATACACATAGGTATTTAATACAGGCCTCAAAGGGACCCTTTAAAGGCCACTCATCGCGATCGAATGCTAAGGTATAAAACAACGATCAGAAATCGGTGGAAAATTTATAGTGCATTCAGAATCTAAAGAGCGATCGATATTTTAAGCAGTGTATGTGTTGTCGGCATACTGTAAAATCCGTCATTTAGTAGAATGTCCAATCTTTTTCTAAGTGACTTGCCAGATTGTAAAACGAACATTTTGAAATGTTTTATTATTTGTCTGACATTTTCAGGCATTTTGAATTGAATAATACTTTTGTATCGTTCAATTGTAACATATTACATGCAATATTTATATAAAAAATACTCCGAAAAATATAGGTTGTCATTTTATAGAACGCCTGACTAAAATTGATACTTAAAACAGTTATTTTATATAAAGATTTTTTGCTCAAGCCCTTAAGAAAATGCTTGAAAATACCAGACGAATAATAAAACATCTGAAAATGTTCATCGTTTTACAATCTGCCAGGTCACTAGAAAAAGATTAGGCATTCTACTAAATGATGTATTTTACAGTACGCCCACGGCATATGTACCATTCAAATAGGTATTTTCTATCGATCCACAGGACAATTGATTGGCCGATCAGCGGCTGTTTGTACAGGGGCCTGTAGTAATAAAGCATATCTAATCTAGAGCATGATTTTTCTAAGAAAAACAAATAAGAAATTGTGTTTTTCAAGTTTACTTGTTTAATTGTGTCTTATTGCTCAAAATAAAGACGTCAACCATAGTAATAGAATAGATGATTACATTTATCTATAAAAAAAAAGTTATAGATAAATTCACTTTGACCCTGATCAAATTATATACTATCAACAAAACAATTAATTATTGTAATTAATTGATTTGTCTGAATAATCGTTCAAACATTTTCAGTAATTCTCAAAAACAAATTGGGCGCACTGTTTCAAATTCATTTGTTTCGTTTTGACACTATAATTTGTCAAATTTGTGAATGTAATGGTTGTAGTTATAGCAACAAGCGACAACCAATTGTTAGGAAAAAAATTGTGTTATTCATTCTGATTGGTGAACTTTGACATAATGAAGGTAGTTACTATGACAACCACTCTTAAATAAAAAATAATTGTGTAGTTGTCTTTTGGCTTCAATTTCTTAAGGCACGAAGGGCACGAATGGTAAACTGTGTAGCCATTAGACTAATAGCGTTTTCGGTTGGAAAAAATAATGCTGTCTGGGGCAATATCAATCGTTTTGACATGATGTGGATACATAAATACCAGTACATCATTAGTTTTATCAACCGAAAATGCTATTAATTTCTCTGCTCTATCTTGTCTCTTTTACTCGTTAATATAATACGCAACTAGGCTGATCTAATTTTAAACCATAATAACAAACTTTTGCACATTCTATAGTTCAGTTTTTTTTTAAATTGTAGACAATTTTTGGAATTAAAGCTACCTTTATTTCTAGGCATTACTGCGGCGAAAATGAATGTTCAACATCCATCAACTTAGATCAAGAAATTACAGCAATTTGTTATACAGATTCAACCGATATTGTTATATTTGGTACAAATAATGGTGATATACGTGTTGTAAATCTTAAAGTATGTCTTATTAAAAATTATAATTGATTTTTTTTTAAATAATTGTAAATTTACAGTATGGTCACTTTTATAAGAAATTCAATGGTCATTCAACGAAAATAATTAGTATTAAATTCAGTCCTGATAAGAAACGTTTCTTGACAATCTCAGATGATGGTAAATTACGATTATGGCGTTATAATATAAATGATATCGATTCGCCAAGTAATAAACAAAATTTATGGATAAATCCACATACTGGTCGTGAACTAAATATTATTCTTCAAATGGAACAGAAAGATGATAGAATTATAACAGCATCATTCCCAAACAATCAACAAAATAATCAATCGATTAATAATAGTGAGAAATATGAAAAATTAATAACTGGCTCATTACGTGGTTCACTTATATTATGGGATATAAATACAGCACGGATTTTAATGCAAACACCTGTTACTGGTATATCAATAAATGATGTGATGTTTTCAAATAATAATAACGAAATTATTGCATCGACTGGTAAAAATATACGTTTTTATAAAATTGGACTAAATCATTTGATATATTCAAAACAATATGGTGATGATGTAAAAATTAATTATTTATTAAAATTAACAAAATCAAATCAATTAATTGCTATACATGATCGATATTTTAATATTTGGTATGAGACACGTAAGAAAATTACAATTGATTTTCTTAACGATACAGAAATCGATGACGATATTAGAATTGTTTGTGCCACAATTACTGATGATAATAATTATTTAATTCTAACAACAAATAGTTTTATTTATGTTTATGACTTGATGACGCACCAATCGAATTGTATTCGCAACGACTTTAGGTAATACTGTTTATTTTTTCGTAATTATTTTTGAAGTTCATTTGTTTAGTTATTTGCAAATTTGGCCAATTAGGATTTGTTTTCATGAGTACCATCAAATTTTTGACCAATTAGGTGGGATTATTGATATAAAACAAATGACGACGATATTAATCAATCAATTGTTTCGTTGGCATGTTTACTTGATAGTGAAAGTGCTGTTTTTCTCCACTATTTTATTACATTTTTTATCAGCAAAACTGATCATTTATTTTGTCGCTGGGATTGCGAATTTGACCAATCAGGTGGGAGACGAAATAAATGATTTTGAAAGAAAAAAATGCCATTAATTTGAAAGAATCACCATTGATTTTTTGTTTACTTTTTTTCAACACGCATCATCATTTGTTTCGTTGTTTTTAACCACCATCATGTCAGATTTGACCAATTACTACGATCATTAAAACAAATGAATTTGAAAAAATGCGAGTAATTGATTTTTGAATAATCCAATTATTTTTTTAGACTATCTGTATTAAATACACATGTTTTAAAAGATGAAATTTTATTACTTGGTTGTAACAATTTGAAATTAGAACAAAAACATTTACAATTACAATCAGAAGATCGTCCAATTGTTAAAAATCCAACACAATTTACATGTTATTGGCGACAACAATTACCAATTTATCCGATTTTGAATCGTTGTAATAATAAGATCAACTTATATAAAGGCAATGTATTATTATCAGAATACGATTTAATCAATAATAACAACAATACTAATAATAATTACCATGATAATGAAGTAATAACGAGTACATTTTCATTATGTGGTAATTATATTTTCTTCGGTTGTAAAAATGGTAATTTGTTGGAATTCCGATATAAAAAGAAAACAATAAAAACAATATATAAATGTGATGAGGAAATTAAGAAAATCAATTGTTTTAATAATGATACCGAGGAAATTTTTAATGATTGTTCGTTTACAAGTAACGATGATAAATCTGGATTGATTGTAATTTCTACAGATACAAAATTGATTTTATTAGAAAATGAACCAAAAGAATACCATTTTATTAATGGTATTTTTGATTATTTCTACATAAATTTTGAATTTATGGTAATCGACAATTATGGTACCATCAAATTGTTGAATAGTTCAAAAATTTTATTTAATGGCAATAAAGACTGGACCATATTGACGGCAGATTTTAATAAAGACATTCTTGTGATCACATTTGAGAAAAATGAACAATACTTTATGAAAATCTTTAATTACAACGATGAAGATGAAACAATTTATGAATATTTTCTCTGTGAATTAAAATCGATACCGACAGTTTCGAAGATTTCTTCGAATTGTAAATTGTTAGCTGTCGGATCACAGGATGGTAGTATTTTGGTAATTATCAATTAATTTAATAAAATTTCTAAACGTTAATTGATTTAAATTTAATTTAGCTTATGAGTATTGAGAATTTGGAAACTACTTATCTGTGGTTGCACAAACAAGCAATACAATCGCTAATGTTTGCGCCGTTGTTTGAACCAATTCTAGTGAGTTTGAGTGATCAGATAGCTTTCTGGAATTTGAAGAGCTTCCAAAATCAAAGGTACAGGTTTTTGACAATTCTTGTAAAAAGTATTAAAAATAATTTTCTGTATAATTCCAGTCGTAATTCAACACCAGATTCAGGTTATACAGGTTTCGATAAATGGTGTTATAAGAAAACAAGTGCTTCAACACCGTATTTGTTGTCAACGTTAAATCTCCACGGTAAATTATTAAAATTTGTATCAGCATCGAGTGATTTTCTACATTTTATTGTTGTTGATATTGACGGAAATATTCATAAATTAGATGTTATTTAATTTAATTTTGTTCAAAAACCAAATATTAGATATTATATTTGCTCAATTTTTCGTTCCACTGGAATTGATGACTTGTAACGTTTTGCACTTATTTACAAATCGGTACAGATAGCATTATTTTAGTTACACACGAAAAACCTTTAAACGCTGTTTTCCACCAATTTGTAAATAATTGTGAAACGCTAGAAGAATCAAGTCTGGTGGAACACTTGTATAAGGACTGTCTCATGTGATTATACCGTTATTGATGCATTAACGTAGAAAATTAATAAGTTTTATTGATAATAAAAGTGCCTCTATAGATAATTTGGGTTGATAAAAAATTGGATAAATCGGAATTCTTGCTAAAATTGCAGTCATTTTCAGATAACGGAATTGATGTGAGACATTCTGTATTGTGATTTTCTAATCAGTTATTGTTTTAATATTAATTGTTTTGATATCAACGTATCAATACCTCATGTGTAGGTTGTAATTTTCTATTATCATTTATATTGAAGATTTTTCCATTTTTATAATTTATAATTTTTAAAAATATATATTTTTTACATCCATTCGATTGCGTTCTAACAATTCACGAATCTTCAAATCCTGTTCTTGACTAATAAAAGTCTCTCGCATATCCAACCATTGTAAAGAGTAATTGTTCTCGAGATATTCAATCAAAACCTAGAATAATTCCTTTGAAATTTGATAACAAATAAATTCATACCCATACGTTTCCAATATCCTCCCCAATCTTATTATTAGAGATATCCAAACGTTTTAACGAAGTGTTTAACGAGATCATTTGTGCGATCCGAAGGGGACCATCGTCTTTCAATTGACAGCCGGCTATTGACACTGTTTCTAATTGTTGTCGGTGCACTAGAATTGTTAGAATTGCTACACAACCCTCCTCATCCAATTGGTTAAATTGCAGGTATAGTTCACGTAAAGGACACGAAGTGGGTTGTAATAGAGCGTAGCCGATACCTGTAGCACCTTTAGTTTTGATATCATTGAACGATAAATCCAAAATTTCCAGTTTTTCATGAACTAATAGAACTTTTGCTATGCAAAAACAACCAAAATCATTTATCGTACAATGCGATAGTTCCAAACGGGTTAAAGTTTGATTTAAAACTAAACCGTGGCACAATTTTTGGACATGGTCGTTCTCCAATCGGCTACGATAGATTTTTAAAAATTTTAAAAATTGTAGATTATTAATCGCATTAGCCAAACGGCCACAATCGTCCGGTGATAATTTGAATTTGTTCGCCGTAAACGAATCACCCGTATTCTTCTCGCCTAGATCGAGATAACGATATGTTTTTCAGAATACAGATAGTAATCGAATTACCGAAAGTAATATGAATCTCTTCCAATAATTTCAACTGTTGGCAAATCGGATTGAAATCGATGTGATCAACAGGTAAAAACTCGGGAATTTCATCCTCCAACAAGTTTAACGGAGGCTTCCAGACTTTTAACTGTGTCAAAATTAAACGTTTAATGTACGGACAACACAACTCCAAATCGGTGAGTTCGTTTTCATCATGGTATTCCGGTTGGGCCGTTTCAACTAGATTTTGGACGTGTTTTTCCAAAAACAACGACTTCCAGCATACTGCTCCTGGCGGTTTTGGCGTGATAACGGTGCCAAATTTGGCGGAATATCGCCGTTTCCAATAGAGTTCGTCCTGCAATTATTTATTTGAAAATTGCAATAATAATGGGCGACAAATTTACGTTAATTAGCGGGATGACAATTTCGAGGGGTAGTTCGAGGTCCAACAATTCTAATAAGTATTCCTGATCTTGTAGGGGCAATTTTTCGAATTGTTGATGCTTCTCGAAATCGCGACTGATCGCTTTCAAACAGAACGTCACCAAACTCGATGCTTCATCTCGATCCCAATCGAAATCTTCGGCTAATATTAGCCGTGCAACTTCCCCTAATAACCGCAAACATTGTTGGGACGGCTTATAAGTTTCTTGTGTGTTTGCGTCGATTTTTAACGGGATTCTCATTGTGTTTTGATAAGGAATTGTGACGTTGATTGCTGACGTTCAACGACCCGTTGTTAGTAAATATTAGAAAAAAATCAATTGAAACAGGTCGCCTGGCACTAATAACAAAATGAATAAAACAAAGTGACGGGGTTGTAATTGATGAACAACCCCAATAATGCTGATAAGGAACAATGAAATAAATCACGAACTGTATAAGTAAAATTGATCGCATTTAAATGTAGTGCAATCGAACATTTGCGTTAATTCGCACGGAGTTTCAATAATTAAGGCAATAGCTTTAAATTCTGATAAGGATTCGTTGCAGAGTACGGATTTCAAGTTTTCAAGGAAATCGACTTTTATTAAAAACTTTTTAATGAATTTCCTCCAAAGCTACCCCATTTCATTCTGAATGCGATTGATTTTTGAAAAAGTCATAATTCGTAGGGAAACCGCTAAATATAAGGGGACAATCCTCACCCTTCTGTCGATTCCTCCCTTTCTTCCACCGCGGATATTATTAAAGGGGATGGTCTTTTTCCAGTAAGGGTGATACGATTATTATTATCATCATCCTCCCGGACACAGCTAAGGGTCGATCTGTTTCCGATTGTTACCGAATGGTGAATCGTTGATAGTACGCACGTCCAGTTGAGGACCGGCGTCGGGACGCGTCACGACCGTATGATTGTGTAGTAGTAGTGGTCGTCGTAGTGGTTGTGGTGGTGGTGGTGGTGGATCAAGTGTATCGCCCCCAAACGTTTCACCCTCAAACATAAATAAATGAAATAGCAATAGTTTTGGAAGACTTTTTCGTGATTTAAACGCCATAAACTGTGCCAAATCGATAAAAAAATAATTGAAATAAAAGAAAAAATCGAAACAAATTTGTGGTGCTTTATCACAATATTTTTGGATTCTGTTTGTAAGAAATTCATAAAGGAATTAATAAAAATCTCATAGGAACTCGAGCAATAACAAACAAAGAAGGGGTAGTTTTGGGAGGATTTTAACGAATTACCAACGTGTTGAGGTGAGTTTTGGTGGAGAATAGTTTCGAAAATTTCGCAAATCGTTCTGGGTAGTGGCTCGATTATTTTTGGAATTATAGAAAATAAACAATTTTGACAACATTATAAATTATTATTGTATATTTTAATAAAAAGTTAAAAATATTAAGATAAACAAATCGAACGCGGTTGAATAACTTCACAGCGTAATAATCAAAAACAATAAGAACAACCAACATTGAATTTGCCAATTCTTTCTAAAACAATACGTGCAAACACACAGTCGGAAAATTGGGCTTTTTGTTCAACTTTAAGCGTCCAATTTTGAACTGGTTCGTTATTTGTTTTCTAAAAACTTTTTTTTATGACTATTGTCGCCGTTTAATATACGATGTTATTGATTTGTGTCTTCATCGGTAAACGCACATTATCATCATCATTACTATTATTATTATTATCATTACTATTTATTGTCTAGAATTTCTAAACGCACAAGAAGAAAAAGATATAATTCAAATCAGTTATCCCGCTACCTTCGAACACCTACAATTCGATTAACTTTAATACGACTCGAAAACATGCCCAGCAGGAAGGCAGGAAATAGACGTAGAGAATTCATCGAACCAATGTTCAGATTTAATAATAATCTAATGGTGTATTTCAGGTGTTTTTTTTTTTGTAATCTATTTTCAATTATAATCTCAACACTCTGAACATTATAATCCGTTCGGCAAGGAAAAAAGTTGACTTTAATCTCGATTTGTATTTCTACGCAATTTCCGCAGCCTTCCTAAGAAGGCTTAGTCGGCTTGATTACTCCCTAATCTAGCGCTTGGGTATTGTAATGCAACCTTTAGTAGTGTTTCGTATACCCGCAAAGGGGTTGATTTTAAGATAGTATCCTAAAGGACAAATTATCGTTTCAGGTAGTGTTGTAAAAGGTGCATCGTGTGGTGCCTTAGGAACTGTTTTTGAAAACCAGAATCGCTTAAGAAGGCGAGCAATTTTCAAGGGGGTTATGAACTAAAAAGGGCAACTATAATTTGCTGAAAACGGACAGTTTTCGATGATAATTGTAGTTTTCCGAAAAGTAGCATTTGCCCTGTAAGGAATAAAGCTGAATTCAGTTTCGACAGGTTTTGCTTGTATGTACAGTTCAGTCTCTTGTCTTGTTTGGTTTGAAAAACGCGGAGCATTTTAAGCGATTTCTGCCTCTGATATAAAAAGCTTCTAACTTTTTAAACATTTAATTATCATTGTTGGAAATTGGTGAATCCATCTTTGGTTGTTTAGATTGAAAAATAATAAAATGCGACTATTCTAATCCAAATAATAAATATAATAAATAATATTCTTTGGATTAGAACAGTCGCATTTTATTATTTTTCAATTTACTTATCATCTAAAGAGGTAGATTATGTTACTGATTTCCACTATGAATAGTGTTTGCTCTCAGATTACTAGACATAAAACAACCTTTATTTAAACAGAATCTGCCACCCAGTGGTGGATTTAAGTCGGACGGTTTCCTAGAACTGGGCTGAGATGCCACCCTTTATGTAACACTTGAGATTTCATTTTTCCTGGGTATTCTCCCTATCATTGTCGACAATCTAAGAGCTGTATAAGTTCTTCGGACTCTTCAAATATCAGAAGGATCCCATGCCTTACAGATTTCGTAGTAAATTAATAAATAGGAAAAATTCAACCCTAAAATTGACCAGAAATAAGTCTGTCAAAGTTCAACACTGAAAATTATTTTTGACTTTGACCAAAATAATTGTGCAAAGTTATTTTTTTGTGTTTTCACTAGGTAAAACAGCCCTCTCACACTTACACTCCAAAATTCGCCACCCCCAGATTTTGCCGTCCTATGTGCAGACCTCAGACCGTTGCTTATTGTTAGAGTTGCTTAGAGAGGCGTAATTTTCGGGGCAATATTTTTTAGTTCCTCCTATACTTGTTATTGATTAAAAAATTCTTACAAAGAGTCAAATATTAAAGTTTATTCACGAGAGTACCGGTTTCGGCTTTACGCCATCGTCAGCTCTCAGGCTGTATTAAAATCAGAAGAAAAACAATATAAAGATGGACCCTTTTAACACCTCCTATACTTAATTTTACAAAAAACAAAAACCAGTACCTAAGTAGTCTTTGATGGATAATTATTGACCTCTTTTTTTATTTATCTGCGGAAGAGCGTCGAAAATAAGGTTGCTTGGAGCGCCAGAACAGTTTGAGCCTGCCCTTTATAGGAGTGTGAAATAAGGACTGCTAAAGTTGGTACTGGAGCTTTTGCTAAAACAAGGCGTAAACTGTTTTTAACACTATTTGCCTTAGTTGACGTCAAAAATAAATAAAGAGGAACAAAACATATCTTTAATTTTTTTTTTGTTGAGCAAGGCATGCAAGTTTTCCTTCGACAAACTGTCAAACTGTCAAAATACAGCTCTACTTTTATGCAATCATTGTTAATTTGAATCAATCTCATAGCTAGGGGCGGCTGTCAGGGGCGCACACTTTAGAAATTATTGTATTGTTTCTCTTCCTATTAAATAGATTTGGGGGGCTCGAAAATCGCCTGGGCACTCATGGCCTTAACTTCGACGCTGATTTAGATAGACTTCTTTCAATGATCTAAAAATCTACGTCTAGATGCAAAGCCCGTCCGAGGCTACATCAAAACAGGCAGCTGCCTGGAGTAGCATGATTTTAAATGAAAAACTTTGTTGAGAGTATTCTGCCTGTGAGCAATGGAAAAAAAACCTAGAATATTTACAATGCTCAAGAGGTATTATTAACTGTTTTTATAATTTTGCCTGGAGCGCTAGAAAAGTCTGGGCCGGTCCTGCATCGGTGTATAATTTTCTTTTTCCTTTCTTTCTGTTTTATAACTCGTTATCTGATCGCAGATGATCTAATTTTTTGTTTTAAAAACAGTTTCAATGTTATTGTAAGCTCTTGAAAGTTTACAGTTTCATTTATGTAACGTTCCATCATTAAAAACAGAACGAGACAAAAACACTGTCGAAATTCAAGTGCTGCAACAACATCAACAGAGATGCCGTATTATAATCATCATCATCATCATCATCATCATCAACACTACTCGAATTGCAGTCTAAAGGAGAAACAATAAGAAACACCTGCCAGATTCCACAGGATTACGTTACACATATCATCACTATTGATTATATTGATTAGGTTGCCATAATTGGAATTCCGTAAAATAATTAAACTTGATTAATATGTAAAGCTGTTGTCTTACTATAATAATTTTGTATGTGAAATTATGTCACGGAAACAGCACGTTCAACACATTTATTGTTAAATCTAGGAGTTTCTATCTAAAGTCGTTTATAGATCACATGCTGTAGTAATTCTCACCTATTTGGTGAATGGAGTATAGTGATGAATTCAACCAAAAGATTTTGCTCCATTTCATGTAGGTATGTTGAAAATTTTGCAACCCTTATTTAATGATAATAATAACAATAATAGTATTAATTAATTTGAGTGGAAATTTCTCCATTTATTCTACTGAATGGAATGTCGTCAAAGACCAAACCCATAAATAATTCTAAATTAAATTGTAACGATGGAGTTGACTGTTGTAGCAGAAAATGAAAGTCATAAACACGCATACGAAATGAATTTAAAAATCAATGAATAACTATTTCTTTCCATTGTACACAAAACAGATGTTTATGCTAAAATTAGTTAATTCATGTACTTATTGTGTTTCGATAATTGAAAGGGCGTATTAACAATTATAAGGGGTTGAAAGATCAACAATGCGGTTGACCACATCGAACACAATTGACCCAGAAACGGGTGGTTATCGTATGATGGAATTCACCATGTTTTTTCCACTGGCATTTGACAAATCTTCCAGTCCGTTAATGCAATAGCAAACGGAAAGAATCACCCTCCGTCTAACGTCGTTTTTCATCCTAAAAACTCAATTTTAGATAAGTAACTGAATTTAGGGGAAAACTTCAAGAAAAACCCTCAAGGGCTGATGAAAAATTTGCATTAAAACATTGTTCGAAAGTAGCACGCTTGCGTATTCGTATTGAATACAACGACAACGTAGATGGTGCGTATGATTTTACCCTATTTTAGTATTTTTATCATAAAAAATTGATTTTTTAATACTTCACTGGATGTAATCATCATTTCACACCATTTGTGTTCTAATTTATACAGTCGATAGTTTCATTCGTATTTTTATGTTTCTTTACTTTATAGATGGCATCATTATGGAAAGTTCATGGTCAATTGTTGGCAGTAAATGATGTCGGTTGATCAACAGTTTTAATGGGAAAATGTAAACATTTTCTTCTACAAGAAGAAAACGGGTGCTAAATTCTTTGCACTCCGTTCTTTGCCAACAATGGGCTGTGGTCACAGCAAAATCAATATCTATCCGCGGAAATCGAAGAGTAAAACAAGTGGCAAAAAGACTGGTGAGTTGGGTGGTTCCTTGGACCGTTTGAGGGAAGCCTTAAATTTAAAGTTTACTGTCTTTTGTATATTAGGCCTTTAATTTCTTAATGACACCTTAAGGTTGATCTTAAGTTTTGAGGACCTTATCGTTTGTTTACATAAGGGTCATTTAAAAATAAACGAAGACCTAAATCTCTGGGAAAGCGAAATTATTCTTATGTTCAAGTATAAAAGTTTGAATCGAGGCTTTGCAATTCAAGACACATTGGACCTTAGATAAGAATAACTTAGGGACGATAGATATCGTTACCACTCAAACAATAGGGACTTTAAGCTCAGCTTAGACGGAACGCGTCATTTTTGTTAGTGAATTGTTCAGTTTTCGCAGAATATATAGAATTAGCTGTTCTAATAAAATAAGGAATGTTTTATCAACTGTTATTTATTCTAGTGAAACTTAAAAAAATCACTGATCATCAATTAAAATAGTGCAAAAAACGTTAGTTTCCTGTTTTACAAGACAATCAATATTGATATGTGTTGCACAGATTGGATTATGATTAATAAACATTGTATTATAAACAAATCAATCGGTACGATATGTAGAACAACATAAAACAAGATTTATGGCATTCAGTCCAGAGATAAATTAGAACTGAAGTTATCGCATTTTCTGTAGCAATCTTGGCGTATTAAAAAGGAAATTCAATATTTCACGCCAATTTGTATCGATCAAAAACAACTCTAAATTTAGTTTAACGAAAAACCGACGACCCTATTCGTACAATTTTACGCTTGAATTTTTCTTATATTATAGCATTATTTTGCGTCAAATTCTCAGTTTCTATTTACTTTTTAGTTGGCTTCATTTCTAATAGGATTACTGATAGTAACCTGTCACCATTCCAATCACAATTGTTTGTTTTTGTCTAATTCAAATGAGATTTTTTTGTTTGTAAAAATTCCACAATTAATGTGGAAATTGAATTTGACATTAGTCAAGTGAAATTCAGTCGTACTTCGATTGGCTGAATTAAAACAAAGCAAAAAAACTACACCCGTAGAATCCAGAACGAAGGATCTTCTTTGAAATTCAAATCAATCCAATTTGTTTCAAATGTAAAATAGTTTCTGACAGACGAGTTTCCAGTATTATTTTAATAATAGTTGAATAAAGCGATCCATAAATCGATCCATTTTGATGCCTTGTAGAATTGGTGGATGCGCCGGGGAAATTCTCACGGATTCCTTCCGACACACCCACCAATTATACAGGCTTCATAACCTCTATAAGATGACCTTTATTCTTAAAATTACTACTTCATATGCTTTCACTTTTAAATATCCACAAGTATTAATAATTATTTAGTAAAATGATTAATTTGAAAGCATTGTACAAATGGCGGATGCGCTGGGCGAAATATTGGAAAAATCATAAATAATGAGTAAATTTTTGTAGCCAAACTGCGCACATGGGACTTTGTCTAATGAGGCTACATTTTCAGTAACCCCCGAAAAAGCTGAATCGGAGGAAGAGGACGGCATCGAGACTGAATCCGAAAATACCGAGAATCTAGAAGACTGTGATTCAAGAAAAACAATCAAAGTGAAGCCTTTTGGTGGTCCCTTATTAGCCCAAATGTAAATTTATCTTTCCAAGTCTATAAATATCAATCAAAATTAATTATTTCTATTATTATTTTGTTATGGTTGTTTAGAGAGATTTCCACGAGTCAGCAGGACTTTTTCAGAATGTTAGATGAAAAAATCCAAAACGTAAGTGGATAAATTGGATGTTACATAATTAAAAAGTCAACATAGTTATTTATTTGTTTATTTTTTAAACAAGGGTCCTGACTATAATTCAGAGAGTGAAACTGAAAAAGCCGCTGAATCGGCTCGATTGAATGCATTGTTGAAAGATTGGGAGACGGCAAGTGCTGGTTCACGATCTGTACCGGTAACGCCGAAACGTCGACCGAAAACTGCCACAATATCAACAACAACAACAGCAACAATGTCAACAACAGCTGAAAAATTACGTTCAGATGGTGTACGATCAGCTGAAATTATTTATCGTGATGGTATATCACGATTACCACAACAAACTGAACGGAACTATCAATCACAGGTAAAATCGATTTAGAGTTGTAGTAGAAAGGGTGTAATTTATTTGTGTGTTGTAATGAACGATATATTCGCAGTAAAATGAAACTAAATAATCGTAAAAACGATTGATTCGTTCTAATTTAACAAAAAGAAAAGAAACAAATAGAGCGATGGCGAACTGGATAAACGTCACGTACACGTTTAAATAATTTATGGTTTTATGATCAAGTACTTGAGCATAATCAAGTAGTTGGCAGTAGCATTGACTCTTGGACACTCAGGAAAATTTTATTGTTTTATAGTAGAAAAATTGGTTCATTTGCGGTTGATAAACGGCACATTTTTTTAAAGATTTAGCACAGTAACATGTTTGAATACATTCTGGAAGTTTAGCGTATTTTTACTTAGCGAATCTTTTCTGATTTGTTTTATAATTTTGTTATTTCCATCGGACTATCTGACCCAAAGAAAAATGTAGATTTTGGGAGAGTCAGTTCAGGGCAGATCGTGAATTTTGGAGGCCATGGAGGCCTACCTAATTTAACTGCTAAATTTGTATTGCTATTGCTTTGTTTTGTTAGCTATAGGTTTCCAAAACTCTCTAGATATTAGAAAAAAATAAAGAACATTTTCGTTTTAAATATTTCGTTTTTAATCGCCGGCTTTCAAATATTGCTTATAATTCAAAAATATAGATACCTATTTAAAAGAAATTGGGGTATATTGTGGAGTTTTGTATCCTGAATTTTGTTAGAGTTTGTCATCTTGACCACATGGAAGTGACACAGAATCCCAGTTCTATAGGCGCGCATGCGAGTTGATCTGTTTCAAGACTCTGAGACCAAGTAGATCTTGAACACTAGTCTCGAAACCGAGAGTAGCGTTTTCAAATAATTACTTTTACTCTATTTAATAGTGTCTATTGTCTGCTCTCTGTAATGAGAGCCGGGTGATGGTTTGTATCCACTGGGCTGTAGCCCCTAAAGCCCATACATATAACCGCTCGTTAACAGACGGTCTGATTATCGATTGTTTAGCACTAGGCACTAGCAAAAATTTGATTTTAATTTTTCTCTTCTTGTTTAGATACCACAGAGTGTGATTCATCAATCGTATGGTGTTACTCAAGTGTCCTATCGTCAACTAAATTATAATAATCCAAATTACATAACACAAAGCCCATCACATCAAATGTCATATCCATCAGCATTACAATATCAAGCTATAAGTCCAATGTATACAACAAATCAAACAAATTATCAACCACAATCGCGCCAATACACAAACTATAATCAACACGGTAGTCCATTAAAGACTTTTATTAATAGTAATAATTCACCGAAACACATTCCATATGAACAACATCAACAACAACAACAAGCTTATAACAGTCCTGAACATAAATTGTATAGGCCAGTGATAGTGCCACCAACAACAATAGCAACAACAAATCAAACAACAAAATCAATTTATAGTAATGGTGAATTGAATCAACAACAACAACAACCACAATTATATAATCAATATCAACAGTACAAAGATGTAAGGGAACAAATAATTGTACAGAACCAACAACAGACTGGCTATCGAAGAAATTACCAAACAAGTGTTACAATACCAATAATACAAAACCAACAAAACGATATGAATGTATTGCATAGAAAACAATACGAACTCACGTGATTTTATCGATAAAAGTGCTAAAAATAAACAATTTCTCCATTATAAATAATATAAAAATAAACTACAAGCTACAGGTAGTTGTGGTAATTTAGTTTCATAGATCAATAAAAATAATAATGATGAAAAAAAATAACAATAAGAGAGGAGGAAACGTGATTTGTTCGCTTGAGGGTGTGTTTGCAGAGTACGACGCAATTTTCCATTAACATTAATTATCCAGCTAATTGATATTGGACTAGACTAAGTGTATATAAATAACTACACTATCTTATAATTAAATGATGCAATTAGTGTACCGTTAACGAGCGAGACAGTTGAAAAATTCGATTAAAAGCAAAAAGTGTTGAGAGCTTTTCAAAATTAGCGCCACCTCTTCTGAGAGAATATCCATTAGCGCTGCATTATTATAAATATCTAAATTTTCAACAATACTCACCAATATTATCAACAATAATAATAATTCGCATTTAATTTATTATTAAACATTCAATTGATAATAATTTTGATTAGTTTTTATTTAAATTCTGTAGGCTTTAGGTATTTTAGGAATAACCGCCCGCCTATGGAGTGTGACGTAATTGTTGAAAGATATGAATCGAACCAATCGCAAATCATGTTGTAAATTAACAATTAAATTTGTTAGTTTTTGCGGTAAATTCGAAATAAGCCTTATCATACTCTAAAAAACCACAACTATCAAGGGAACAAATCGTCATAAATTTAGTAAATTTATATCATTGTTAGATAAAATCTTAAAAATGTGATATTGTAGTATAGTGACATTTATGTATTTAAAATAAAATGAAAAAGTATATTAAATGTTTTATGTATAAAGAAATAAACAAATCTATAAAAGAATAATATTAATAGATCAACTAATAAGATGTTTTTACGTTCATTATACTAATTCTATTGCAATAATTTCATAATTTTCAAAAAATACAGTATTATAAATCATATCATATATATTGTATAAATTTTAGATAATTATTTGTAAAGAATATTCAAAATTTTATGTAAATAAAAATAAATAAAAATAGAAAATATACAAATTCCAAAGTGTTATTGAAAATTGGTTGATTTTTCAAAAATATGGAATTTTTTTGAATTATTTCCAAGTATATAGAGCTACAAATACCAGTTCTAACCTTATTTCAATTCTTATACATAACCTCACTAACTCACATGTAGTGCTTGTTTATCGATGTTTTGAAGTGCTTTGAAATTGAAAATTGGAAGAATGAAGTTTTCTTATAAAGTAAATACTTAAAAATAATATAAAATACTAAATTCAATTGATTTACATTTACAGTTCAATAATCTTCTTGGTACCGTCTACAAAAAGGGCAATCTATTATTTACACCCGATGGAAACTCGATTATTAGCCCTGTGGGCAATAAAATCACAATTTTCGATTTAAGAAAGTATTAAATAAAACCCAGTAAATCAACTTATTGATAATAATTTGAATTTTTGTTTTAGTAATCGTACACAAACACTCCCAATTGAGAGTCGTTTCGACTACAACGTTTTAGCTTTAAGCCCCAACGGTTGTACACTAATTGCCATTAATGAAGAAGGTGAAGCTCATATGATCAGTTTAATATCACAGACCATAACGAATAAGTATCTGTTTAAACGGAAAGTACGTGCAGTTAAATTCAGTCCTGATGGGAAACATTTTGCTGTCTGTAAAGAAAATAATGGTATTAAACATGGATTATTTATGATTTATCATTATTAAGTACAGCGTTCTTTTGTAGCATTCGTATTTAAAGCACCAGGTCCATTTACTGGACAATTCAATGCGTTCGTTATGGAACGTGTATTTCATGGTGCTAGCGATGAAACGACCTGTCTAGATTGGTCGTTCGATTCAAAGATCTTAGCAGTTGGTTCTAAGGATATGTCAGTTAAACTGTATGCTATGGATAAGTTAGTGGATCTTGTATAGGTTTTTCTATAATTTATTGATGATGAAATTTGTTCTATTCCAGATATGTCAATTTTAAAATGTATTCATTAGGTGGACATACCGATATCATTGTTGATTGTTATTTTGAAGAAAACAGTTACGATATGGTCACTGTTGGTAGGAACGGTCACACGTATTTGTGGGAATGTACAAAGAATCCTGAGGACTTGATACCCAAAGACGTTCCAGAGAAAAGACAGGTATTAAGGGGGATTGTTGCAAATAATACGATTAATGTTAAATAGAATAAAAAAAAGAGTCTTGATCGAGTTTAAAATAGTGTCTTGACCCGACTTTGATACTTCTTTTTTTTTATGTGGCGATTCTACAGTTCACAGAATAAATTTCAGTTAGCTAATATTCCGATTCACATTCTCCGCTTTATTCTACGTTGCGTTCGACAAGACGACTTTCTACATACAGACTGTTTCAGCCCAAGCGTGCACCTTCATGATTCCTTCAATATGTCTCAAAATCGGCAAAAGTCCCAAACGAATTTCAAATTACAATATATCACATTGATAGACAGGACATTCTGTACTATCAGTACCGTTGGTACGGTCACTGAATGTACTGAGTGTCCAGTAATATTGTGCATGAAACGATGGTCTCTTAACACTTCTCTCAATCAAACTTTTATTGTTTAATTTTTGACCAAATGAATGGAATTAAGGAATAATTTCTTGTAGGCGAATACAGTGTACTAACCGCGTACTGTTGGCATATTGTTTTTTTAGCTCTTTTATTATAAACTACAAAAAGTGGATGTCGATTTTCCAAACTTACAGAGTGGTCAGTAATTTTGTTTTACTCAAATTATTCCTTAGGTGACCTATTCGAATATTTTAATAATTGAAGGTGCGCCCTTGGGTTGAACCACCGGCAAGAAAAATAAGACAAATCAGTAAATAAAAATTTTGATTGATTTTTATCAGCACTATGGAAATAGGGAAACAGAAACAGAGATAGAATAACATTTATTAATTAGTGAATATTCCTATACTATCTATCTAACAGAGCTTTAATTAGAAAGGAAATTTCTACGATTTATATGGAAAAAAAACTGCGACATGAAACGACTCATTTTATAATATGCCCTAATTAACGTAATTAAATGAAGCTCCGTAAGAAATATAGACGGAAATAATATTCGTTGCAATAGTTTTTTTTTAGAAAATTTTCTTTGTGTTTTTGGCAAGTCAAATTCTGAATAATAAATAAAACGATTTATAGAACTTGCAATTGCATTATGTGTGGAAGAAAGCTCTTTTTTCCAATTATTTATCATTTTAACTTTATTGAACTTTTTTTTTGCTGTAATTTAGAAGAAAAATGACGATGACGACGAAGACAATGTCGATACAACGAAATCTTTAGAACAAACAGAAATGGAAATTGCCACTGCACTTGATAGTATCAAAATGGATGATGAGGATAATAATGATAACAAAAAAACGAAATTATTCTATAAACGAACAGCACGACATTTCCTAGCCGATGAACCAAGAAAAGACAATCCAGAAGCTATCTTAACATCAGCATCATATCATAAAAGAACCAAAATCCTTGTAACTGGTATTAATTCGAAATAATCGGTAATTAAATGATTGTTTAATGAAATTGTATAATTTTTAGGTTTCTCTACGGGTGCTTTTTTTATTTATGAATTACCTGATGTTAATCTGATCCATTCATTATCGATATCTGAACAGAAAATCAGTGCTATTTCGATGAATTTAACTGGTGATTGGATCGCGTTGGGTTGTGGTGGTTTGGGACAATTACTAGTTTGGGAATGGCAGAGTAAGTAATTATTAAGTAATCCAACCGTAGCTAAATATACATACAAAGAAAGGTTTATAAATAGTCATAATCTACAGTGTTGATGTTTGATCTAGGCGTCCAAATTATTACTTATTTTTATTTTGATTTGTAACACTTCGGTAGTTTGTAGTTTATGATACAGGGACGGCAAAAGAAATAGTTTATTTGAAACTAATTTACACAAGAGCAAGATGATATATTTTATACTTATATAAGCCATTTCCCACTCACTCACTCATCACGATGTCTCCGAAACTATCCGTCCGATCGACTTTAAATTTTGCATGTATATTCCTTTCATGAAGTAGACGCTCACTAAGAAACGATTTTTAAAATTCAATCCCTAAGAGGGTTCAATCGGACATTAAAGTTTTAATATGTTGGATTATAGGTGGTTGTGGAAGTAAGTTTTGACAAGCGGGTACCCGTCCGCATCGCTGGCCGCTTTTTGAAATAAATTTTTATAATTTAGCAGTTTCATTTTAAAATGTAAACAGAGATTCTAGCCTCACTTTTTTTGACGTTTTACAATTAAACAATAATTTCTTCAAATATTTCGATATTTTTCCAGATTATGATTTAATTAATAGAATTAATATTGTACGGGCAGGACGAAGTCTGCCGGATCCTCTAGTATTTTATAAAATTAAAGCAAAAGTATAAGAGTTAATTAGTTTTCTACAATCTTTGTTTAATATAACCGCATATACAGTTGCGATCAAAAAATTTTGGACGGCGGTTTTTTGACGTTTAAAAATGTTTAATCTAGGCCAAGCATACTGTTATTATTAACGTTCTAAATGTCAAAATTAATGACTTTTTGAATATAAAATATTAAAGGCTGTCGTACACCAACTGACAATTAGATGACCCTGACGTTCAAAATTTTTAATCGCAACTGTATTCCATATTCGTGTCAGATTTTTCGCTTAATTTCTATAACAGTACAATAATTGTGTTTAGATCAATTGCCGTTACTGTATACATACTCTTAATTCATTCATAGGTTTTTTTTTAAATGTGCTGCCGTTCAGTCTTCCAAGAGGCCTTTTTCTCATAATTAGAAGGCACTTATTAAAAATAGTAAGCGCACTTATTTCGCATGGTATTTAATATACAGTGATGTCAAATGAAACAGACATTTTATGACAGAAATCGAGAAATTACTCACACAGAAAGAAATAAGTCAGATATTTGCAAACTATAGTTGTAGACATTATAAGTATATTATATGTATTCAGATATAGCTTGGTGTAACTGTAAAACGTAGGGATTCTTAAAGTGGAGTTCATGCGCTCCTTGTGGCACTTACACATAATCAATTTTCATGGGATCGAGAAATAAAAAGTTCACCAAGTCTGGTTTCGCTGATCAAATAAATTATTCTGACAATCGGAGGTTTCGTTGATTTATTTTCACACTTAAACGGTTTGTGGAACAAAAATGTTAAAGCACACGGGCCTCTGTGTTTGTTGTCTCTACTCACTATATTTATGCAGTTGTACTCACATTAGAACGATTCGAATTTCAGGTGAAACGTATGTAATGAAACAGCAAGGCCACTCAAACAATATGTCCTGTGTTGCTTACTCAATCGATGGACAATTATTAGCAACCGGCGGTGAAGATGGTAAAGTCAAATTATGGAATGTTAATTCAGGCTTTTGTTTTGTTACATTCACTGAACATACAAATTGTATAATGTCGATTACATTTAGTGGTAGTAAAAAATTCATCGTTTCTGCATCATTAGATGGTACTGTTAGAGCTTTTGATATTATCAGGTATTTATTATAAAATCTACTAAAAAGACAGATAAGCTTATTGGAAAATTATAGATATCGAAATTTCCGTACATTTACATCACCGAAATTAGTTCAATTTTCTTGTGTGGCCATTGATAGTAGTGGTGAATTTGTAGCGGCTGGTTGTCAGGATGTTTTCGAGATTTTCTTATGGTCCGTCAAAACTGGACGATTATTGGAGGTTTTGAGTGGACATGAAGGACCTGTCGTAAGTCTACTGTTTGAGATTAAGCCCGGCTAACATGTAAACTGTTCTACATAAGGACACAGATTTCCACGAATAGTTTACTTATAGGCTTGTTCTATCCAATGTAAAACTAATCGTTTATTCTTGTTTACAAATAGTGCAGTGTAGCGTTCAGTCCATGTGTTGTTAGTACAGTAATGGCATCAGTATCATGGGATAAAACATTACGAATCTGGGATGCAATCGAAAAAGGTTCAGCACATGAAACGATCGATTTGTCTGCTGATGGTTTATGTGTTGTATTCAAACCGAATGGACAAGAAGTGGCTGTAGCAACATTAGATGGACAAATTACAATTTTTAATGTGAAAACATCCGAACAAATCTGTTATATTGAAGGACGTAATGATCTATCAAGTGGACGTAGTGAAACCGATTTGATTACAGCAAAAAAGAGTTTACAAGCAAAAGCATTTACAAGTTTATGCTATTCAGCTGATGGAGAATGTCTCTTAGCTGGTGGTCAATCGAAGTATGTTTGTATTTATAATGTGAAAGAATCGATAATTTTGAAGAAATTTGAAATTACACAAAATCGATCATTGGATGCTGTTGATGTAATTTATTTGTATTTTGAAAATAACAAAATAATAAGGGAAATTTTGTAGGATTTTATAAATCGTCGAAAATTAACAGAATTCGGCAATACAGCTCTTGTTGAACAGCGTGACGAACGTGAAGGTGGTAATATTGCAATACGACTGCCTGGTGTTAAGAAAGGCGACATGGCTAGCAGATCTTTCAAGCCTGAAGTATACGATTTATGTTAATTGTTATACGATTTTATTTTTAAAATTTTTTGGTAAACTTTTAGATTCGTGTATTTTCATTGCAATTCTCACCAACTGGTCAACAATGGGCGGCTGCCACCACTGAAGGTCTACTAATTTATGCATTAAATAGCGATTTATTATTCGATCCGTGGGATTTACAAATCGGTATTACACCGGATGCTATACGGAAATCGATAAAAAATGAAGATTACCTTAATGGTAGTAAATTCTATGAAATCTTTTCTTTTTAAATTACTAAAAATTTTCATTTTAGCATTAACGATGGCGATAAAACTGAATGAAGCCAATTTAATTCAAGAAGTCTTAGAAAGTATCCCTGTAAGAGATGGTAAGTGTCGAATTGTTATAGTGTTCAATTTTTTATTATGTGAGGTATAGTAGCCGTCCGATTTTTAATATACAGAGACGGCAAACGAAACAGCTTTGTTAAAGTACAATCTCTTCACACCAAAGCACTATCTCTTAGATTTTTTAAAAGTATGAATGTAATTGCAAATTCCGAAAAAAACAACCCATATATTACTCTGATCACTTTTAAATTAAACACTCTGCACCTGAAATGATAAATGATTTGATAGATTAAAGGCAAGCCTACTCTATGAAGCAAATGCAAGAGCCAATGAATTTTGAGAGTGTACGAGCTTTTGTAGGTACTCAAAGAACATGTAGACGCGGCTTCACCATCTACAAATATTCCTACTGTTTTCAAAAAAAAGACAGATAAAACATTGGCGTAGTCAGGATTTTATTCAGGAGGAGGGCCCAAAAAACAGATTACGCATTTTGTAACATTATTTTTATTATTTTATTAAAAAAAAAAACAAAAAGACTTGTTGCCTCCAAAGAGTTGTTAAGAAGAAATGACTTCGATGCAATATAGTGTAAAACTTTGTAACATGCTCTAGAGACGGGCAAGTGTCCCAACCTTGCTACACTTACTTTGGAAGAGAAATATAGCTCCTAAAGCATAAAACTATTGGCGATTTAGTTCTACACATTGAAGGTGCCGATATAGGGATTTCGCTCAACCTCTCTAGTTTCTTGCTCTTTTTTTCACATTATAATATTGAGATGGTGAGATGGTCAACTTTATCATTTGCACACCCTTTGCAAACTCGTTACAGCCCATGCCAGAGGTCCCAAACACTTTCGGAAATTTTTTAAACTGCACAAGTTCTACTTATATAGACATGCATGGGAATGGTGTCTAAATGGTCGTTTCCTGTCAACATAAAGTCCAAATTAATTACAATTAAAGCACAGACCCATTTGAACTCCATGGAAATTATTGACGAAATGGCTAAAATTGTAGGTCTTTATCATTCCACCAGTAGAGAGATAATCCCTTAATGTGCTTCCGTGATTACCCTTCCAGGCTCAATAGATTTTATATACTAGTATTTTTTTTAAATAATATGAAGTTGTAAAGTGCAACAGAGACGTAAATAGATACTCACTCATAAAATTGATTCTGTTCAATAGTGTCTTATCATTGAAGTGAGAGAAAACAATCCACATGGTTGGGTCGCAAGTAGGATACTTTTAAAATCAAACCAGTGATTCTCTGACATGGACTGTGACTATTTCGCAAAGCGTGTGACAACTGGTAAAGTTCACCATCTCACCATGTCAACGTTGTAATGTGAAAAATAGAGACAAACTAGAGAGATTGGGCGAAATCCATATATCGGCACCTTCAATGTGTGGAAACGAATCGGTAATTGTACTATTTAAAAAAATACTACTATAAAAGTGAAAGACCACTTTTATATTTTAAAATCTGTCGAAACGCAAGCCGGTAATCTAGAAATAAATCCGTTTGAGAATCACTGGTTTGCTTTTAAAAATATCCCAGTTGCAACCCTTCCATGTGGATTGTTTTCTCTCACTTTAACTATAGGGCTCTAATAGAAAAGGAAACATAACTCAGAACCATGTATTTGGAATCAATTTTAAGAGGGAGTGTTACGTTTCTCTTGCATTTTACAATTTCATAACATTTTAAAGAAAAATACTACTGTACTTTCTTATTGGCAGATGCGAACAACCAAATTTAGGGTTCTTATCATTTACAATCCACAAATGTAACGCTGCATGCTCCTTGAATTGTTTCTCTCAGTGAATGCCCGCTCAAAAAGTGAACGGTCAGGCGTTCTGAGTTCCGCGTTTAGAGTTCTGCGTTTTTTTTTAAAATTTAATGTAAAATATGGACTTTGTAATGTCACAATACATTACCGGGAGTTACACCGTGGCGGTCAACGAGAACTCTTTCGACGTTCATTTCACAAAAAGACAACGAATGCGTGAATGTCGCCGGTTGGCTTTTTATATCATATTTTATTAAACTATACAATTCGTTGAAACTATTTATTGAAATGAAGATAAATAAAATGTCCTTCACCATTTTCAAACAATTAAGTACAAAGAGTATTGAATTCTCCTTTTTTTCTTAGACGCCTCCAGGCATCACAAAAACTATGTATCGCATGTATGCCTTCAGAACTCCAAAAAAAAAACGCAAAACTCAGAACGCCTGACCGCTTTCTGTCTACTCGAGCCCTAATATTACACAATCTAGGTTGACTGTTTCCGACAATCTTTGATTCTTAATGGCATGCAATATGCTTATACCGAAGGCCAACCTTGTATGTACAGCATTATTAATCATTTGAGTCCCAGGAGATATTGGAAAAATATAGGCCGAAGACCGCGATCGTACTCCAATTAAGCTATTTATTGAATATCTGTATTAACGATAATCATACTTTCAGTTGAATTAGTGATAACGACGTTAGATGAGAAATTCATTCAAAAATTACTGGTAATAGTTTCTAGTGCCTTAGATAGTTCTAAACATTTAGAATACTATCTTCTATGGACACAAAACATTCTAACACTACATGGTCCGAAGATTAAAGCCCAACAAAATATGCCAGCACTTTTAGCACTTGAGAAGAGTTTAGTTCGACGATATGAACAAATTTCAAAAATGTAATATTTTATATAATAATTTCGACATAATATTAAATATGATTGAATTTCCAGATGTGACTTCAATAAATACACAATGCAGTATATATTGACTTTAGGTGATAGTTTCAGCAAGCAGAATGATGTTGATAAGATAGATTTTGAAAAAGAGGAAGATTCTGATGTGTCTGATAGTATGTCTGTTGAAATGTAAAGAAATCGTTTTAATATTTTTTAATAAATATAATCAAGAGTTTATGTCGCTTATATTAATTATTGATATATTTAACTTATTTTTCTTCAACAATTATAAGTTTGGAAAAAAACGAATTAAAAGGTGAAAAAAGTGAAGTCGCTGCGGACAGGATTCGAACCTGTGCGGGCAGAACCCAATGGATTTCAAGTCCATCTCCTTAACCACTCGGACACCGCAGCTTATACTATAACTCGATTCCGATAAATATTTAAACAAATCACTTGTTAATTTGAGAAAAATAGTAAATTATTTATATTATATTTTTATATAGTCCAACAACAAAAAAAAAGATACAAATTACAAACAATTGTTATAAAACTAATTTAATAAATTCTTAAAAATTATGCAATGTGAATTTGTGCGCAGAAATTTCTGCGCAATATCATAAACTCACACGATATTAAAATAAAAAAGCCATAATTAAATAAGTAAATTACAATAATTTATTGACTACAATAAATTGCGTCTTATTTAATATTTTTTGAAGCTATAACAGTTATAACTATTGTATTTACATAGTTTTTGTACAATTCTGTTAGTATTTTTTAATATTTTTATCGTGTAAATTGGGCTGTTTTTTGGCGCGAAGTTTTACCGCTAAAAATTCTTTGGTTATGTTTTTGATCGGTTTCGTTTTTAACGTTCATTTGTGATTCTTTGTTCGTTTTCTATTTTGTGTTACAATTATTAACAAAATGGTTAATACGCCGATAAAAAAGAATTATGTCATCAAACGAGGTAATTGTTTGTTGTAATTAATTACTACTTAAAACCACGAAATTATTGTATTTTTGTTTGATTATCAGATGGACGTAGAGAAGAGGTCCATTTGGACAAAATCACATCTCGAATACAGAAATTATGTTATGGTTTAAATATGGATTTCATTGAACCACTTGAGATTACTTTAAAGGTGATCAATGGATTATATCCGGGCGTTACAACAGTTGAATTGGATACATTGGCAGCGGAAACTGCAGCTATGATGACCGTTCAACATCCGCATTATGCAATCCTAGCAGCACGTATTGCCGTCTCCAACTTGCATAAGGAAACAAAGAAGCAATTTAGTGGTAAATTGGTTATTTAGTAAAATGCGTATCATTGAAAATCTTTTGCGAGCTCGATACTTTATAGTGTTTTCTTTGTTGCACTTATGGCCATTGTGATTCATCTAGTAAAGAAAAAGATAGCAAGAATCTTCTCTGAATTACTTTTTATAAAATATTAGAATTAATTGTTCAGGCAGTTAATAAAAGGCGAAAGAATATCGATTTTTAAAGGCGGCGCAGTCGGGTCAGACCCAACTATTCTTTAATTCAGGGTCGCCTTATTAATACGCCCTTCAATTATGTAAAAAGAAGTAGTGTAACATCTGCAGTTTATATGTTTTTTTGTTGCAACTATTTTGGGCTCTTGTTTTTCGTTTTTTAAATGTTCTTTCAGATTGCGATATGTAGCTCTGTAAGTTCAATTGTTACGCTACCGAATTCAGAATCCAAAAAGGATCGGTGACTGTAAGTTAAGCAACTAGAACTATATCTCGGATAATTCGCGCAATTTTCTTCTTTAAATTATACTATTAACACTTTTCAATTACTTTTTGGAACATTTGTACAATTCTTGTCAGTAGCTTCATTCTCTGATCTACCGTTGCGTACTTTTGAAGTGAAACTTCTTTAGGCACGCTAGGGTAGTAAATTTGTCCAGAAGCGTAACGAAAAAGCAGACTCCGTGAGGGGAAACTCTTCCCTTCTAACAGACAGCTGAGGGGGAAGAGTGGGGGCGTTGCCATAGTGTCGCTTCTACTGTCTGTCAGTTCTGCCAACTGTGTGAAATAAACACTAGGGTCTAAATTTGGTATCATTGATCGATGGAAAGAAACTAAAATTTCATGGCCTACCGCGATTATGATTTGGTTGTTTTTGGGAACTTGGGGGACATCGTATAAAAAACAAAAAAAAATAATAAATATAACTGATTATAACTAATATGACTAAATATGATCAAAATATGTTTAAAAGTATGTATACGTCGTTGTCGCCGCCGCGGCCGTCAAATTGCCTTCGCCGCCCCCAATTAGCTACTAACAGTGGGGGCGGCGAATGCAATTTGACGGCGGCGGCGACAACGACGTATACATACTTTTATGTACTGTATATTCCAACGGTGGGCAAATGCGGCTCTCGGAGCCGCATGCGGCTCTTTGTTGGGCTAAGTGCGGCTCTCATTGAAAATTTAAATCCGTTATAAGATATATAACCATATTAATTTGAAATTAAATTCGAATTCTGTATTTAAGTATTACCATGTTACTATTGTGTGGCTCTTTATGACATACGAAAAACCGGACTGCGGCTCTCATTGTCCTAGTATGTGCCCACCCCTGGTATATTCTTTTAGTCAAATGTGGTCATATTAGTTATATCAAGTCATATTTGTTCATTTTTTAACTTATCTATGGTGTCCCCCAAGTTCCCAAATACAACCTATGATTTTTGTATTTATATATTTTAATGGCGTAAAATTATATATGAATATTGTTTTGAGATAAGTGAAATGCAAGAAAAAATTGAGCTTTCAGGCAACGACAGAAAAAAAAATTGAATATAATCAAGAGCGATTTTCATTAATTAAATCCTACATAACCATATCCTAATCCTAAAAATGAACTTCATCTCCAACCTAAAAAGTTTTACTTCTAACGCATTTCCAGTTCCATGCATTTTGATTTTTTTTTGTAAAATTCATTGTTTCGTCTGTATTTTACCAAGTAATTGCTAAAACAGTTATTTCTATATTATTTTTTAGATGTCGTGTACGATCTGTACCATGCTACTGATAAGAAAACTGGCCGAAAAACCCAAATGATCTCCGATAAACACTACGATATTGTTATGAAGAATTCCGATCGTTTAAATTCTTGTATCATCTACGACCGTGATTTCTCTTACGTACAAAACCAGCAGCACATCCGATACAATTCACTGTTGATAAAACGAAATTGATGACAACAAACAAACAAAATGGTGTTGGTCGTGAAGAGGAGAAAAAGGATGAAGAAAAGAATGGTGAAGATGTGGAAATGGCAAAATTGATCTGTTCATTAGAGAATCCAGGAGCTTGTGATATGTGTAGTGCGTAAGTTTTCAATTCGTATTTTTTTTCTGATTGTATTACATTTATTTATACTTTAATTGTTTTTGTTTTTTGTTTCCCACATATTTCCTAAGTTCTCGTGCAAGCTTTTGCGTGAGGATTTTCCTGTCTGATTAATTGCAATATTACGCGATTAACGTAAACAATTACAATTTTAAGGTGATTCTAGATAAGGTCAGTCTTTGATCTGAATTTGAGAAAATAAGATAAATCGGTCCAAAAATGTTTGTTTGTAGGTAGATTCAGTTTAGCTTTCGGTCATTAATTGCAACACTTACGTTACCATGATTTATTGAAGCATTAAAAATTAAATTACAAGTTTGTTTTGTACAAAAAATATATCTAAAAAATGGACGGAAACTCAACATCTAACAAAATCACGCTGAAACGCAGTACTGGGCAAAAAGAATGGTTTGCTATCAATGTACTGCAGCAGTACAGGGCAATTTTACTTTGCTATCACGTACTGCAATTGAATAGCGTAAAATTGGAAGAGCTGTAAGGGAATTGTGTTAAAACACTTGATTTTTTGTTATTTATTTGGCCCAAAATCGTCTATTGTACTTTTACAGTTTTTTTTTTGTATTTTAAATAATTGTTCCACAAAGACAACACAAAACTACTTAGCACAAAACACCATCACTACTACATCCTATTAAACCAATCTAGGTAATACTTTTTCGTTTTGTGTTATTGTTGAGCAAACGCAAAGACAAAAAATTGTTTGTAGAAAATGGCAGTGTAAGTACTTTTTTCAGATTTACTATAAATATGAACAAATCTTTGGTATATAAATCGTGCAGCTAAATAAATAAATGGTGTAAAACTCAAGAAACTACTTCGGTTGTGGTGTTGTTGATCGATAAGAAGACGGCGGTAACGCCAAAGCCGGTGGTAAACTGGCCGTTGACGCTAAAGTATTATCCAATTTCCGTGCTTCGTGTTCTAACAATAGCGCATCCAATGATGGATCCTGTGAGACCGTACGTAACGAATCACCTAAAGCCTGTCGCAATTGTTGCATCTCACGACCGGCTCTAGTACTCCTCAATACGTACTGTTGGCGACGTTTGATCTCTTGATTCAATTGGTCGCGTAACAAACTCACCTTGATGCACAAGGAAAAAATTCAATTAAATTTTCTAAAACTATATGAAAATATATACCTGATTCTCAAGTCGTGCCACTTGTTGCCGATGGCTCTGTTCGCGTGCCTCCAATAATCGTTCAGCTTGTAATTGTGCAGCACGGTAACGTTCAATTTCGGCACGATCGAATTTCGAATCTAAACACGACCGTTGATTGCGCAACTTCATCAATTCAGACTCTTTCTCCGACAATTCGTTTTCTAATCGTGCTATTTTTACACGTAACTCTTTATTCTCCTGTTCTAATTCACTAGTACCACTTTCGATTTCATATTTTTCGGGTAATTCGTAAGCTTTACTACATGACGTCAATGGTGTTTTTGCTAGTGTTGTTTCTAATGTACGTTTCTCCGATTCTAATTGTCGTATCTTATGATTTAAGATGTCGACTTTATTACGTAACTCACTACGTTCACGTTGTACAATCTGTAATTGGCGTTGTAATTCATCTTCTTGATGTGATAGAATCGGACTGTCTTTGGATAATTGTGCTAAACGTAATTGGGATTCAAGTCCAGACTTTTGTACTTCATTATTTGCTAATTCTGTATTTAATCGTGTCATTTGATCTTGTAAAATCTGGTTATTACGTCGCATTTCGGCTAGATTCTGTTGTGTACTTTCCAATCGTTCAGTTAAGACTCGTCGATCGTTCTCACAGGCACTCAAAGACTTTTGTAACTGAAATTTTGTAAATAACACTTAGAAAACGTAAACGCAACCAATCCTCGTACAACACGGTCAAGTAATATTGTGTGTCAGCATTTCAACCAAAAACGTGTTCTTGTAGGCTACTAAAAACCGTGTTGTAGGAGGTTTGACTGTAATGGCAAAAATCAATTACCTGTTTGAGCTTTTCAGCTCCTGCATGTGAAGTTGTTGTCGTATCCATTAAAGTCTTTTGTAAAGATTGAATTTCAGCTCTCAATTCACTCTCATTACTTGAAGCTTTCTCTAATGAAATATTCAATTGATCTATTGTTGTTTTCAATGAAGCGCAACGTTCTTCCAGGCTTGCCAAATTACGATTCTGTTGGTCGCATTTCTCTTGTAATTTCTGTATGGTGGCATCTTTCTCTTGTAACATCATCTGTAAACGTTGCAGATCACCTTCAGCCGACATACGTTGTAATTCTAATTTCGTTGAACGATTCTCCGTTCTATTTAATTCTTCTTGTAAATTACGTTTTTCTGCCTCTAAACGCGCTAAAGCTATTTTCATTTTTTCAATTTTATCATCTTGTTGATGTTTCTCTTCATTCACATTACGTACTGTTAGTTCTAATGAAACGATTTTGTCGCGCATTTGTTGATTTTCATCGTTCTTTTTTTGTAGTGCTGTATTCTGGAAAATAATAGCAAATTTCGCGATAGAAATAAATCTCAAAAATCAAATTTACCTGTGATTGTGATTCGGCAGTTTTTTGATTTAATTTCGCTTCCAAATTAGCCTTTTCATCCTGCACTGTTCTCAACGTTTGCAACACTTTATTAAGTTTAGTATCACCTTTACTTTGAGTGTCTACAGCTTCTTGTAATTGTTTCTTAACAGTTCCCACTTGCGTTTTATAATCATCCTAAAATAAGTCTTATAATAAATAATCCGTTTTGTAGATAAACATTAAAAAAATTACCCGTTCACGTTCGATTTGTGCAACTTGTTGCATTAAATTCCTAACACCTTTTCGGACAATTTCTGGATCAATATCGCTGATGCCATCTTTACCATCATCATGACCTAAAAATAAATAATCTTATCAGTATTTCCCGGATATGTGTAAACACGCAAACCTCTAGCAGGACTCCAACGTCGCGATGGACTCAATAAACGATAAGGCATTGTAACGGATCCATCTAATTGTATGCCGGCAATTCTACGTAATGTCGATATAATACTTGCTAGTTTCTGTTCAATATCACGTTTTGAACTCTCCAATTGGGCTGATTGTGCTTCTAAAGCTCGAACTCTACCTTCACTGCCACCTAATTTTGCCTATAATCGACAAAAAAATTTCGATGAATGTCTTTAATTATAATAATCGTATTTACTTTAAGTTCTTGAATCTGTTGTGTAGCATCCACCAAACAAACTTCCAAATTATGTTTTTGATCCTCTAAACGTTTCTCACGCGATCGACAATCTTCTAAATGCACCAATAAATCTTGTTCACGACTATGCCACTGTTCTTCCAATTGGCCACTATTTGTACGTGTACGATTCAATTCTTGACGAGTTTGTTCTAAATTACGTTCTAATTCGGACATTTGTTTCTTCAATTGATGGATCTCCTGTTGGGCACGTTCACGCTCCTCAATCTCATTCAATAGACGTGCTTGTAATTCTTTCTCTTCAATTTGTTGTTGGGATTGTGTTGCTTGGACACGTTGTAATTCGTCATAAATATTTTGGGCTTTATGTTCGGTTTGTAATTGTTGTTTTTCTAAATCGCGCAATTGATTTTGAAGGCGTTGACGTTCATTCTCGATAGATAACTTTATATCTTCCAAGTCTGAAAATTGCAAGTTTATAGTTTATCTCAAGGCAGGACAGAAGATGCAATGCATCCGGACCTCTCAATCCTTTGTTTGAGATTGTTGTATGTTCTGCATTTTATAAAAAAGAAAATAGAAACCTTCGAGATGTGGCTCTACAGAAGGATTCTTAGAATATCTTACAATTAGATAGACAATGCTACCAATGAAACAGTACTGGAAAGAATTAAGAAGGAAAAAGAGGTTATGAGGAATGACATCAAATACAAACTCTACAATTCATCCTTCAAGGGAAAGTTTTTGGAAAGAGAGGACATGGAAGAAGAAGGCTATCATGGCACAAGAACCTGAGGACATGGTTTTCAAAACAACCACAGAGCACAGCAGTCAGCAAGCTTCTCATAGTTAGGATGATTACCAATTTCTGGGAACGAATAGGCACTTGATGAATAAGAAGGCCCCTGTGTTAAGGGTCGCCAAACTGGTCGATCAGGCGAAGGGATCCCCAGCTGTGATAAGTATTGGAAATTAATTGAAAATAAGTTTTCGTTTTAACAAGAGCCTTGGGACAAATTTGACGACCCTTGATCTAGTCGATTTACAATAAACATTTAAGAGACTGGAAATTTTTTACACGTTTCTTGGGAGCTGTTTCAAAGAATTTGAGAAACTCCGCCACAGATTGAGAGAGAATCGTAGCTGAATTACGCATCGTAAATTCTATCAATCGTTTATTGGACCAGTTCCAAAATTTGTAGTAACTTTTTTCAATGCCGTCATTGTCAACATATTGGCGATTAGCGTTGAAATATTGTTGAATAATGCCAATTTTCTGCTGTTTCAAACAAATTAATCAGTTTTGCTCAATTTAACAAGTCTAAAATTTCTGCAGTTGGACCAAGAAGTCAATACGAAATTGTAAGTTTATTTAGTTTTGCTTTGCAAAATTAAAAGTGACAATCATTAGTTACTCTGTCTGCCAAAAGTCTACTGTCTCACACGTCTTGCGTCGTCTAAACTATAAAATGTTGGCGCTAAGGCTATTACCGTATCAAGTCATTTGTTCGAAATCGCCTTGAACAACTCTAAAAGAATCACAAGTTGGCATTATCATGTTGTTGATATTGTGATAAGATTTGTAATGTTCGAGATTTTTTTTTTGAATAATTCTCGACGTTATCGTGAGAGAAATCGATTGAACGCCTGTTATTTGGTAGCATTTTTACAATTACTGTGTAAATAAAGATTATCAAAACAGCCACGATTTCTATTAAAAACGAAATTGTTTGTTTCGCTCAAGGGATACTCCGTTACTGTATTTATCAATTTATTATTATTACTGTTAACACATCGGCAATCGTCAACAAAAACCATGAACTTTGGAATTTCGCGGAAAGATTCTATCATTGTTTTGATTTTTTCCTCTGTTTTACATAAATAAACAATATAATTGTTTGTTTTAACATAAACGTCCTGTTATCATTGTAATTTGTCGATTTTTTTCGTCGTCTCAAATTAAAAACTTACTTGTAATTTTTTGCAGACTCTCCTCCAATTGTCGGTTCAAATCACGTTTCTCACTTTCGATTTTCTTAATATGCTCCCTTAAATCACGATTACTATTGTGGTATTTCTCTTTTTCGATATTACTATCGGCTAATAGTCGACGAATATCTGTTAATTCTTTCCGTAAACTTTCACTATTATTCTCGGCTAAAACGTTCCAAAAAATTAATTAAAATAAATTTGAATTAATCGATAAACAAAAAAAAAACGATAAAACACCTTCTTTTAATTTCCTTATAGTTTCATGTAGCTGCGTCGAGATATTCTCACTTTTATCTTCGCACAAATGCAGTTGTACTTTTAGATTTTCACATTCATTCTGTATTGTATCACGTTCGATGCGTACCTCTTCGATACGTTTCTCTAATTTGTTACGTTCATCATCGCAACGTTGTCTCGCATCTTCTAATTTAATTTTATATTTATTTAATTCGTCTTTAAGTTGATTGATATTGGCACGGTCTTGTTCATAACGTGTGTTCGATTCACGTTTGAAACGTTCTAAAATATCACGTCCCTCTTCTAATTCACGTTTTGCTGTATCTAAGCGATCTTGTAATGCTTGCTGGTCGTGATGGGCTATAAACAAAATACAACAAATTGGAAAATCTTATTTTAACTGATAATAAAATCAAATAAAAAAATATACACAGTGAATACAAAGAATTAAATATACATTTATATGAATTAATTTTAGAAATTTGTCATTGCCCAAAACACCACGATGATATCATGCTTAATAGTGCTATTTTAATAAATGAAATCAGATGTAGATTTTAAAGGTTTTTTTTTTCGAAAATCATTTACCTTTTCAATAATACGTGGTCGAAAATTGTAAATGCAATCGAAATTATTCCCGAATTATTTTAAATAACACTCTAGAGATAATCTAATCAAAATTTAGATAATTTTGTAACTTTATCGAGCAAATTAACGTAATAAATAAGCTTTAATTTAACACACGTCCATTTCGCCACTCGAATACGTCCCTAAAATTAACGGAGAAGTTGAACTTTATGATTAATATGCTTAATTAATACTGGTGTTAACCAATCAAAAGTTCCAATCTCGTGTTTTGCCCAAAAGGGTACTTGCTGGCTTATCCTAAAAGATCACTACGCCTCATCATAAAAAAGAAGCTCATCAAAAATAGACCTCCTACAGGCGAAGGCTTGTTTCTGCTTAACTTCATCCTTTTTACCAGTTTGGTCGTTAAAGGCTTTTAATTAAGATAGAGTTTTTGTAAGTTTTCCACTGTATTATAAGAAAAAAAAACAAGCAAAAAGTTTATAGGGTAGTACTCAAAACCACGTTAGTTAAGAAGGCTGAATGGATGATGACCTTATTGAAATAAGAGAGCAATGAAGAGATAAAAAGATTCGATCCAGGGAAATGACTGTCCCTTCAATGTTTAAAGCCTTGCTTCCTCGACAAAGGGATAGAAATTTGTAGTACTGCTACTCTGCTTAACGCCTTCGGGTTTTTCTCTATGATCATGGACCAGAGGAAAACTTGGTGCATCCCTTTTCAAGATAATAATTTTGGCATCAGACACAAAGGCAATTTTGCATTGGCTTAGCGACAACACTTCAATCACACTTCCTGATGCTTTGCGTACTTTGCGTGGCTCTCTTTGGGTTTCGTTTACTTATTTTGCTCAACGGTTTTGATAGGAGAGGTAAAGAAATCCTGGAGTAATATTGAACAAATTATGAGTCTTTTAACTTTACTGGGTTTTACACTAGCGTTCCGAACCGCGTGAAAATGGACGTTTTCCAAACCACATTCCATCGCGTGCTCCAGAAGCTGCCGTGCAAACACAAATCTCGCGCTAGTCCATGTTGTTGGAATGCACAATCCTAACCGCCTAACGGAGCGCGACGGAGTGTGGCGTGTTGTCGGATTTACACTTAGACGCCGGTGCGTGAAACGTCATAAATCACACGGTTAGGAATACTAGTGTAAAACCGCCTTTTGAAAATCCACATCAACAGTAAAATACCTAACAGAATAAGTCCTCCTATTACTGAGTTTCTTTGCGCCTAAGTACACAGTGCACAGCTAAGTTCTCCAAAACATGTAAACGAATTAATATCTTTGTTAGAAGCATGCGAGTGCATAACTGTAACCAAATCATGTCTCCCAATACCTTTAAATGCTTGAGATAGGCTTTAAAGGTTTTGGGGAGATGAAACAAACAAATTAGTGAAAAACAACAACTGCTAGTGATTAGGTGGATTGCCTCCACTGTATGGGCCAAAAAATTTGATAAAATTACCAATTAGCAAGGCTTGTTGTTTATCGTTTTCAGCCCGTAACATCAACTCCTCATGCTGTTGACATAAATTTTCAATATGATTCTGTAACTCATCAATCCGATCAACAAGTCGCTGTATCTCTGCATCTTTCTCATTATTTAATTGTTGTAAAGACTGTTGCAAACGTTTCTCTAAATTATTACGGATTTTCTCGCGTTCTTCTATCAATTTCTTGCAATTCTCATCATTTTCTTGCTTCAATTTATCGATCAATTGCTTAAACTCGATTTCCTTATTACCAGCCTGATTTGATAATGAATTCTTGATATCAACACATTTCTTCTCAGACCGTTCCAAATCTTTATTCAAACGTTGTATCTGCGCTTTCAGTTGTTCTTGTTTGATTAATAATTCCTGTTGTTCGTTTTCTAATTGAGTTTTACGGATATCCACAGCTTCTAGATTCGTTTGTGTTTCAAATAAAATCGCCTCCAAAGCTTCTTTTTCCGAACGGACGGAAGCTAATTGCTCTTGAAGTCGTTGAGTGTCTTTATCGAGCGCATCAATAGTACACTGAAATTTATTATTGATTAAAAAAAAGAAATCTAAAAATATTTTACAGGAATCACTTGTTTTTCTTCGCATTCTTTAACTAATTCTTCTAAATTCCGATTGATTCGTGCCGTTGTCTCGTTAGATTGCTCCAAACGCTGCTTAATCCGCATCAATTCCTCATTCAAGGAATCCTTCTTGCGGCCAAGTACTGTTAATTGATTGCTTAAATCGTTACGTTCTCGTGTTACTTGATTTAAATCCATTTCAATTTTGCCCTTTTCAATTTCAAGAAATTTACATTTCTCCGTCAATGTTACTTTATCCGATTCCAGATCTAATCGTTGTTGTTCAGCTTGTAATAACTCTTTTTTCAACGATTGCATATCGTTTTGTTGATCATTACATTGTAGTTGTAAAGCCAATTTCTCCTCTTCAATCTTCTTCATATCGTCAACTAATCGCTTCTTATCACTTTCCAAATTTGCAATGATATTCTCTTTTTTTATCAATGAATCATGAACTTCTGATCTTTCATTCAAGATACGATCCAGTTCGGCTTCATAATCAACTGAAATTGAAACTAATTAGAAAAGAGAAATGATTTTATTTAAAAAATAAGTACTTTTAGTTTTTTCTAAACCACTAATAACATTATCGGCTTCGATTTTTTGTTGTTCCAACATATCGTGCGACAGATACAATTTATTAAGCTCTTCACGCACAGTTAGTAATTCTTCACGGATCCGACTACAGCGGTCCTCTTCGTTACGCAAATTCAACTCCCTTAAGCCAGCTTCTTGGTTTAAACGTTCAACCTCCGTTTGTAGGTAGACTTTCTCGTCTTGCAGCGTATCGATTTCTTTTTGTAAACGATTATTAGTCTTTTGTAATTTATCATAATCGTTATTGATAGTTTCTAACATTGTGTTCATCTCGATACGGTTCCGTTCCAATTGATTTTTATCGTTCTTCAATCCATCAACGGATTTTTGTAAGAGATCACGATCCTGTACGAGTTGTGAACAATGTGAGCGACAAGCATCTAATTGTGCCACTAGTTCTTTAACTCGATCCTCTAAGCTTGTAACGGATTGTTCGGAATGCTCAAATTGTTTGCGAACTAACAATAGTTGCTCCTTATTCGATTGGAGTTTCACCTAAAATAATCCAAAATCAAATCATCAATCGATCACCAAATTACATTAATTACTTGTAGTTCATGCATTAATGATTGGTATTTGTGTAAGGCTGCCTGTACCGCTGAAATGGTACTTTCAGCGAATGCTGCTGATGATGTAATAACGCGTCCTTTTTTCGGCGACCTATGCAAGCCAAATTATATCAAACAAAACTGTTAACAATTAAGTTAATAAAAAGTCAAACAAAACCTACAAAAGAAAAATAAAAACGGAAACAAAAAAAAAACTGAAAAATTATTAGAATTGTATTTGTACTTTTGTGGAATCGTAGTGGAAGCACTTAGGTGTACGTGTGTTGCTGGAAGTAATGTTGGATCTTTCGTTTCAGCATCTTGTATTAGAGCATGAGCAATATCCCTGAGAGCGCCTTGCAGAATTTCGACCTCCTCTTGCATTTTACCGACTTGTGAGAGATTGTGTTCGGCTTCACCACAACGTTCTTCCTGTAATCAAACCGCATAGTAAAACATTACAGATAAATGGGGCGTTTGAAGAATTCGTGATAGTTTGGCAATTTTTGCAAGGTTTTAGATAAGCCACGAACTTTTCAATAATTCTACAAGAAATAAGGCTTAAACTACCAGTCCTTGGATATCGCGCAACAACTGTTGGATCCTCTCGTCTTTGGACTGCATTTCGACTTGATAGTTCTGATTTTGATTCTTCAAATCTTCTATCAAACTCTTTAATTCGGAAATTTCTTGTTGTAAAGGTTTTTCTTTACTCTGAAATCGATTCGGTTAATTTTGCACATGGTAAAATTGACAAAAAACTAACTCCAAGAAGTGAATCTGTAAACAAATTCGTATCCATTCGGCTACATGCTGTTAGCATTTCTTTGCCATAACCATCAACCTCATTCCTCAATCGTGTTAAATCACGTTCAGTGGTTGATTGTATTTCCGTAAATAAACGTTTTACAGACACAACATCGCGCCACAAATTCAACAAACGGTTATGTTCGGTACTGTAATATTCATTAAACGCTTGCTCTTCATCTTTCCATTCTTCCTCTTTGATCAGCATTTCTTCACGTAATGCCTCCCAATCGTTTGTTAATTTCTGTAAATCTACAGTTAAAGCTTCATTTGTACTATGTGACTCTTCTAATTGTTCACGTAATGTTACATTAAGTTGCATCAGTCGTTCGTTCCTAGACAAATTGAGTTATTTGCTTAATTTTGAGAATGCTACAGATGAAAAGATTCGAATAGATTTACTGCATGAAAACTTACTTTCGTTTCTCTTCATCCAATCGCCTTAACGCCGTCTCTAGATCGGTGATTCGTTCTTCTCGAATCTCCCTTAAATGCTGTTGTGCTTGTTCCAAAGCCGAACTTTGTGGTGTTGAGGGTGTCTGATATGATTTCAGCGATGGTGGTTCTGCATATTTCGGATTTTCCAACATTTGCGACTCTAATTCTGCACATCTTTGTTTATATTGGAGAACCTAGTAAAGATACGTTAATTTTCAAAGAAAAATCAAACGTTTCGAAGAGTTTACTTTAGCTTGTAGCCGACTAACAAGAGCCGCCTGATCTTGTTGGGCTTGCCGGTAAGCATTCAAACGTCTGCGATACAATGATGCCTCTTCTTGCAATCGTTGACTAAGCTCGTGTGTTTGTTTTGAAGAATCATCATCACTACTACCGCCACCGTCTCCTCCTAAACGACCTCCATCTGTTCTAGTTCTGCTTGACTAAATCATACAAAAAAGTGCAAATTTGGCAAAATATTAATACAAGAAAACGAAAGTAAATAATTTCGATTATCAAAAATTTATTGGTTTTTCGATAAAATCCTGACACCACATAAATTATGTTAATCGAAATAATAAATTATAAATCAAACTTTGACCATTTCTGAATTTCACAATTCGATAATGATTTCGGATTGGATCCGCATTGAAACTTACCTCTGTGCGTGATTTTGGCCGGTAGAGTGGCGGTCTTTTCCGGTCGCCCAAATTCATCTTAGGATTTTCAGTTCTCTTGAGCGGTAACTGGAAATTGGGTAAACAATCGATCAACTTGTACATATGAAAATTAAGAAATAAACGTTTTGGAATGATATCTAGAATTCCTTAAACGGGGGTAGGAGTCCCTTTCGCTTGTGCCTGGTACAGACGATTTGCGTGTCTGTTTTAAACTCGTCACACATTGTAAACTTCCTACAAAGAGTTTAAAGAATTTACGGATTTTATACGTTTCCTGATCGTATTTTATTTGAAAGTTTAACGAAAAAAACAAAAATAGAATAAAAGACATTTCAATTTAACTTTAAGCATTGCTTATTTTCCCAGATGATTCGAAAATAACACAATTATTTTTTCGGCGGAGTACAAATAATGATTAATGTTGATTAATTCATAAATAAGCTCTATTTATATCTGCTAAAATTATGTAAAATTCGTTAATTAGTATTAACTGTTATCTTTAAAATAAAATGGAAAATGCTGAGGTTGCGTTCAAAATAAAAAATAATTGCGATAAAATCACATATCAAGTTCGTGGACTGCACTTTCGAGTAGTTTTATTTAAGACGAAATAACTAGAAAACCTCTCAAAAAATATGCTATAATAATATATACCTCAACTGTTCAGATTGGATCGGCTTGACTTCAATAAAACAGCCGATCAATCAGACGGAAGAAGTCAAGGGAAGTTCAATCCGTTTCCTCAATTACCGGCTATCATACTTTATATCCATAGAAACCTCTGTATACTAGCCAAGCCGGCTAGTTCTAAACAGGTGGAGTATAATTACGTGATTACTCTAGTTTCAACGAAAAAACTGATAAGGGTGATCTTTAAACGACAACGTGACTGGATATTTACCCGTATGTAATCCCGAAACATGGACTTTGCTCGTCTAGACACAACATCTTATTAAAACCGATGTGACATACACAAGGATTTCCGTCCAAGAACTGACCCATCAGTTACTCGAAACGTGACATTTACATGTCAACCAGTTCATGTATCGAAAATGGAATATTACCAACCGTATTTACAAAATAAATATTGGAAAATTTTTCAAAATAGACACTAATTAACCACATAACTAATCAGAACGTACATGACAAATAAAATCTGAGAATTTGAGAACAAAAAATTGTGTACGTGCACAACGAAGCGTCTAACAAACAAATCTAGGTTTCAACTAATTTATTCTACAAAATGGATCAAGGATATGATTAACTTACTTTCGGCATATCGTATTGTTGTTGTGATATACGGTTAGCAGGAGACGGTGATCGTGGAGGCGGCGGAGAAGACACGCACCGGTTGTAAGTCAGCGACGTTGTGGTGTCGTCAACATTGATAGGAAATACCTCTTCCGAAGGTATATAAATAGGTGCGCGAGAACGAACCGCCACGAGATTCTTGAGCATCATCCCCCAACTTATTGTTAATCAAGCGAAATTGAATTAATTAACAATATTTTTTGGGTAAAGATAAAATTGCTTCTCTGGATGTGACAATGATTGCCTTTGACCCCGTTAAAAAAAAACGCAATGAGTAAAAGGAAAAGTTAACAAAATTATGAACGCGTGCCATGTGAATGTTCATTATTAAAAAATTTTTTTAGGTAATCAAGAAAGTTTCAACAAAATCTGTAAGAGCGTTCTAACATTTGTTTATCCTGTTTTTGCCTTTTCTTATAGAAATCTCAGCAAAAGGATGCTTAAGGTATCACTTAGAAATGTAGTGCAGGAAAACTAATCGGAGCTGGTACGTTTTGCAATACACTTCTTTAATTTATGAATGGTTATCTAAAACCATTAAAATTGCTAAACAACTGTTAAAAACGAGATAAGTTTCGGCAAATGATGTCGTTAATGTTTTCAATATTTCGTCAGTCTCATCTCAGTAAATTAATTTCCAAATACTAAGTCTGATTTGCAAACGGCGATTTTGATTTGCACAAAGATGAATTTGAGTGCAAAACTGCCCATTTATTAACAGCAGAAGAGAGAACGGAACTATTGCTACAGCTGAAGGATAAAAAATTTATTTTAATCTTGGCAAAACCTATTAAAATTTGAGTTTGTTGAGATCATTGCCTTGTTTACATATTTCTTTTTTGAATAATATTGTTGAATCGTTCAGCCAAATTACTACTATAGCAAGCTTGCTTTTGGGAAGGCAAAAGGTCGATTTCTGCGACCCTTGATAATGTTATGATTGAATCAATCATATCGAAAAGTGTATAGTTTTATCAATTTTTCAACATTACGCATTTATATGTAAATAATTACACATTTCCATTCTTTTATAGGAACAATAAATTTACATTTTTATCAAAAGAAAAACAACATGACGTTACTATTAAATCAATAACTTCGTATCTTCTAGAAGAATGAATTGAAATGCCCCTAAAAATCAATTACTCATTTATAGATTTTAGATATGCTGCTGTTGTTGATTTTTTTTTTAATAAAACGTAAAATATTTCGTGATTAAAACAAATAAATCATATTTATTGATAGTTTTTGAATCTATCATAGTTGCTTTTTATAAACCAGATTCACTAAAAATAGAATGATTTTACGTAAAATGTGTAATACTTGGTTAAATGCGTCTATTGCACGAAACTAGAATTGTTTTTCTGTTTTATTTTTATATAAATAAAAAAGAAATAACTAAATGAAAACTTTTCCAACACCTTTACTCTAAAACTAACGACTTCATACTAATAGCTACTGTGATTTTTCCAAGTAACGAAATAACGATTTTTCCACAATGATTTATTAACTGTTGACAGGTGAAAAGACGCAAATCTTCCAATGGACTATGACTGTGCACAATCATTCAATAGACAGGATACTCGAGCGGTATTATAAGCTTTCTGTCAAATGAAGCCTCTGGTACAAAGTTTTTTTCTCAAATATACCTAATCAATTAGAATAGGAAAGTGCATATATTTTCCTATACTTTTCTAATCTACTCTGAACGATGTCCATTTGATAATTCGAAGAGTCCGGTTACAACGTGACAGCGTTAGCAGCCGATCATTACAAAGTCTTTCTTAAAAGTCGGTCTAGAACAGTGGTTTACCAATTTTCCTATTTGCCTATCGGTACGGAATTGGTGGTTCTACAACTTTTTTGTTCAGTTCCGAATGCTCATTTTTTATTGAAGTCCAGAATCATACAACATTTCCAATTCCTTAATCAATAGAATTTGCCCGTTGTGAAACTAGCTTCATTTCGAAAAGCCTGAATTTGAAGTGCAAAACGTGTAATGCTTGAGAATGTTGAGGGCGTCAAAACAATTAAGGAGCAATCCACACGATAGCGCCAGTGCCAGTGCGGTCTTGCTCCTGTCTCAAATCGATGAAATACTCAAACGAACAACAATGAGAGCTTCATACTGACTATTTGAGTCACTCTTCAGTCCATTAACGGTTGAATAACAATTGTCTCGTAACACTATATTGTGGATCGGGCCAAAGATCATACTTTTTGACAAGGGAGCACAGTTTATTTTTATAAACAAGTAGTAGTATTTTTCCTCTTTCTGTCAAAATTAAGTTTTCTCTGTATATCCTTGATTTTTGAGGGGGTTACCTTATTGAGCTTTAACTACAATACCGTCCTGAACAAGACCTGATATGTTGTCCTTTTTGTAAGGTCAAGTTTTGAATTAAAATACTTTTGACTGAACTTAAAATTTAGCATATGACCTTAATTTTGCCGCCCTTCTAAATGGTGGCAACCTAGGTCCGGGCCTTAGGAGTCTAAGTCTAAATCCACAACTGACTCTGGTGATGCGCAAGGAAGACCAAGGCTGCAGCCGTGGTCTTGGTATGGCGTCCGGCGTAATGAGCAGTTGCCTGGAGTGTCATAATTTTAGGGGCGGCCTTTTTAGTGTATCTTATTACATGTAACGCTTTGTTGAGGATATCCTATTATTAAGGAGGTACAGGACGTACAGTCCATTTAAATAGTTTTGTCTCAAGGGCGATATATAGATATAGCTATACAGTACGTAACATAGAATCCATTCTTTTTTATCGAGACTGTACTTGTTGCCGTCACAACTCACATGAACACAACACACATGAACTATGGCTGACTACTTTTTAAAAATTTATGTTCTTAAAAATTAAATATTGTTAAAAATAAGAATCCTTGGGATAATTTTTCTTTTTCAATAGATTCGGCATTATTTTCTTTATATATATGTCGTTTTTTAGAATTGTGTCATCATTTTTTCATACATTAAAATACTGATATGTAGGTACGCGTGGCCGCTACTGTACTGTTATAATGTTAAATTGGTCATTTTTGACATTTTTTTATAAAAAAACTACGAACCCTAGATCGCCGAAATTTTTAGATAATAGGTATATATGGTGTATAATTTTTATTGATCCTGAAAATTTCAAGATGTTTACATCATTTTCGTTTAGTACCTCCTTAATGAATGAAAAAACAGTTTGAATTTCGTTAGATTATTATTAACTCTTTTTGATTTAATTTCTTAGAGCGCCTGTTCAGGAGGGATGATCTTGTCAAATATTTGTGCTTTCAGTATTATTTTGTTGTATGTCCGCACTCTAGTAATAACTAAAACAATCAATAAAATTGTTTTTTGTTTCAAAATCATCAATCAAATTAAGCACACAAACAATCTTAAAGGTCATCCAAAATGTTTTTTTTTTTGTTGGGAATCATAATTATATTATTTTGATTTAACACACGACGCGCCTTGTGTCCCTTCTTACTTTCTGTCAATTCAGTAATTAATAATGAAGCTTGTTATTTGGTTAAATATATATAGTGATATCGATTAAAAACCATTTCAGGGGTTAAAGGTGATACAATTGATATCCAAAGGTTACAGTTTTTTTCAAACAACAACATTACATTACCAGTATTGTTCAACAATACGATTATTGCAGATTTTTTTAAACTCGTAAAAAAACGATCTCGAAATATTATATTATTCACAATGAAGCAATAATAATTTTGATAAAAACCAATGAAGTAAATAGACGCATTTTGATTGAAAAGTGTACCAAATTAAAAAACAATCTACAATTTTGCCCCACAACGGTCGGAGACCCCAGCAAAACAGACATAATTTTAGAGGCGGCACGTTTTAGTGCATCCTAAGCTGGACTTTATGAGTAAGATTTTGCTAAGAGTTCTCTATTATTACCTGAAATAAAAGAAAAAACGATAGATGATGAATTTGCTCAATATGGATTGAGGGATACCTTAGAACTCTTGGGAACTGCTACTGGGGCCGTTCAAAAATTACGTAATGCATTTTTTCATCCTTTTCAACCCCCTCCCGCCTTTGTAACTTTCTGTAAAACTTTGAGTAATCCCCCTTTAAAATTATGTAACAATCGACGCCTCCACCACCATCCCCCAATAAACACGCAATTTATTTTAAAATGTAAAACAAAAACTTTATTTAAAAGGTACTGGTATACATAAACAAACAAAAACCAAACAGATTGCTATATTATAACACTAGAAAACAAAAACGAAAATACAAAAATTAAAAAAAAAAACAATCTCAAACCAATTCATTTTTTCCTGGGTCGCAAAATTGGCGTTATGTAACATACAGCCCCGCCCCTATGTAACAAAAAATAACGCTTTAACGCAACCCTCCCTCCCCTTACTAGCGTTACGTAATTTTTGAACGGCCCCACTAAGTATGGAAGATTTGATTCAGTTTGGAAAATATTATTTACTGCGAGAAGGAGGAAAAACAATTGAGCAATCCTATCTCAAGTCTCGAGATCTTGTAGATTCTCAATTTTAGAATAACTACCATTCCCTTTTTTTTTAAGTACAAAAATTAATTTTACAATTGCATTCTGCTTTCGACCTGGACTTTACCAAATCCACAAATCAAGTTTTTTGATGTTTTCAATTGCCTCCTTAGCCCCAATCCCTTCATCTGTAATTCTCCCTCTACTTGGATCGCCGTATTTTCGTTTAAGAAAGACGGTTTTAATATTTTTTCACCAATTTTTGTTATTCTGGAGGTTAGATTAATCGCGGGTTTCAGTCTTTGAAGTATTAATGTTGCTTCGAAAAATTGCGGTTTTTTTTCAATAATTAATAATTTATTGCGTCTGGTGTAAGTGCCTGTTTCTTTGGTATAAAAACAGATATCCCATGTCGAACGGCTCCAGGATTCCCAAACCAAATCGTGAGTCCGTTACTTTTTTTTAACGCTGCCCCCTACGAAAAGGGCGGGTTTTAGTAGTTCTGAATTGCTTTAATACGAAATCTTTTATGGCACTTTTCGGTGGGATACCAGATGTGTTTTTATTATGGATTTCTAGAATCCCATAAAGAATTATCGCGATTATTTTTGTATTTTAATTTTTGAACACAAATTGACATAAGGCGAATGATTATTGTTTTATCTCCAAAAACACTATTTTCCATCAAATAGTGTTTAGTTTACTTTTTTCTAAATTCATTAATTTATGTCAAAGAATTCGGTTCCGAAATTAATTTCCGGAGAGAGGTGTAGAAAATAAATTTGCCTGGAGCGCCAGAAAAGTCGGCCCTGATAACGATACTAAAATACTAAAGAGTTTATTGATTGTAAATAAGAGAAACTGATTTTTTCGGGTGCACACATGTTATCGTTGATACCCATGAACTGAAAGGTTCAATGCACCAAAATGTAATAATAATACAGATAGTCCCTATTTGGCAATCAATTAAAGTTTCGAATTTATAATCAAATCTCATTGATTTTATGATTATAAACCAGTCAGTATAATATGTAGATAAACGTTAATAATATACGATATATAGTACGTTTTGTGACTGGCACGATTAACCCTCTACAACTTTGTAAATGGGGATGAACCACATATTGAACGCAGATTTATCTAAAGATAGTAATGATTCTCTAACATATATTTTAATTTTTTGAGAGATTGGCAAAATTCATAAAAATTTCCACATCCTCTAAAATTATCTTATCAATATTGCTACTTATTATTATAATTATTGATTATATTTAATAATAATAATAATGTCCAAACATTAGATCCGCATATGAACTATGTCCGGACGATATTTTTCATTATTTACTATAATATAATCATTACAAATAACAACAATTTAGAGAAAAAAATATCTATTAAAATAGATTAAAACGCTCTCAAATCAAGTCTAGACTACTTCAAAGATATCATTCGATTTTTTCTGATTGAGTACGTTGAAGAATTTCTAAAATTTGATCGTTTATTATAAAATAAACAATTATCAAATTTATTCCAATTTCGTATAAAAAGTTCATGGCAATATCACCCCAACAACAATCTATCTATTCCGGCATCACTTTATGTTAACTAAAAATAAATATTTAATAAATATCTGTAGATTTCAGAAAAAATCCGTTGATTAATTAGCGAGAATTACGACAAAATTATTGATATAAATCCTTATTTTTTTTTATTATAAATACGAAATTGGTAATTACATAATTGAGGACCTAATGAATGTATTTTAAAGAATTACATAGACATCACGTTACAAACATGTGGTTCTGGTGGATTTTTACATTTATAATTAGCAAAATGCATGTCGATTAATAGGACAGACTTTAATCCCTAAACATAGTGAACTTAAAGTTCATGTTTTCGTGTGATTATTATTGGAAAAACTTAATCTCAATGGATTCAAACTTTCCTGTGCAACACGCTTGGTTTGTTAAGCGTGTTGTTTTTTAAAAAGTAATCGTCTTGATTATTTTACTTATACCTATACATTTGGCACCGTGGGTTTATAATCTTTTATTTTATCATATATTTTTTCACTAAACAAGAGCGAAAGGAAAACCAAGGAAAACAATTCTTACATTAAAAGCAAAACGGTGCGAAATAAAAAATATTATTCAAAAACTACGGTTGAAAATAAAAATCTTAAGTTTGGTTTTAATATTTTGTAGAATCTTTTAATTTTAATAACTTCAGCATGTTTCTTGATTTCATTTGGTAATCTGGTTAAATTTTCACATTTTTTTCTATAATCTGCCAGAGATTCTGCATCGACTTAAAATCTTCACCAATTTTTGAAGACTTGTGAATTAAGCTTTGGATCATTGTCCTGTCGTAAAACCTAGAAAATTGGCACTCGTCGTTATCATGGGTACCCGACAATTTACCCCAGGGACAGGTTGTTTCTTGGACAACGGGCGCCCCAATTGCAGTCTAGATTTTTTCAGAACTTAGTTCAAATTTGCAAAGAGTGCAATGCCCTCGTTGATAGTAGGCGACTTTACTTTTTCTCCATCTGTCTCTATTTCTAAATATACCGCTTCTTTATGTTTTTAGTGTCTATATGAAAAAATCCACCAATTTTCTCTTGCGTGTAAATATTGAGTAAAATTTTCATAGTCCACAACTTTAAGAAAATGAGGCAATGAAAATATGTTACACTACTAGAACTGAAAGACTCCATCCTTTTACATTTTCTCCACTAAGTTTTAGTGTTTTCGAATATACTTTGCAATACTGGTAATTGTGTCTCCATCCAAAAAAAAAAACAAGCCCGCTGCTGTTAACATTTCCAATTTTTACGAGATTTCTAGCCCTTTCGGAGTGGCTTGTTGGCTGATTTAGACATCGTGTTTGCGTAGTCTTTGACGCACTTTTTTATTGTCGTTGGTCGAACGAATATAAAAACTAAAGAAAAAAATTGATCTTTTAGTCTTAAGCATCCATTTGCATACTAAAATTTTCAAAGCTTCAGAAAATATGGGGACAAAGTGGGCCCCTTAAATTTTCAATATGTCAAAAAATTTGGGCGAATAATAACTTTTTTGAAATTTCTTATATACTAAGGGGTAAAAAGGACCATCCAAACTGTTCATTTTTCTTGAGTATTTAATAATTGATTGTAAACATAAAAATACAGAATGAAAAATATCGATTTGAATTTTTTTGGGAGGCCCACTTTGCCCCAAATTTTCGATTCTTTAATTTTAATGGACGCAGCATAATAATGTTAAATAAGTATCAAGGGTCTAAAAAAAAGTAAACGCGTAAAAAAAATTAATGATATGATTTTTTTTCTTAAGCGGCCGACTTTGGCCTCCCCCCCTTTCCCTACATGACAATGAAATAAAATGATTTAGGTCGTTTGAATGTTTACTTATTTTATTTTTAATAGAAATGGCCTACATTCACTTTAATTATCTAAAGTAATCGGAATCAGTACGCACTTGAATCTGTAAAGTTGTGTATATTTTAAATTGTGCACATTCATTTGATCATGCAGAATTTTGTTGGTATACAAGTATGGCACTTTATGTGAGTACAAGAATATTTATCAGATCCGGATGAAGTTTCCGAGTATAGTGCCTCCTGAGACAAAGGATAGATTAGAAAATCCTGCGATCTGAACCGATCGCTTCACTTGCCTAATGTCAAAAGCCTCCTTTACACAATTTTTAGAGTCTAGAAGGAAAAGGAAAGCTTAAAGAAGTCGCCCTGGATTTGCATCCAAATCTAGCCTTTGGAAAATGATCGATTATTGTTTCAACAAATCTTCAGAACAACAAGTTTGATCAAAACTTCCAAGTCTCACGGCCAAAACGTTATATAAGCATTAAAATAACCGTAAAGCGTTTTGTCAATCAGAAACGCTTCATCCTAACGACTCCGTTACTTTCGTTGTATGATAACAGAAGTGATACAATAATGATAAGACTAATTAAGATTATCGGCAGTTCGTTTGACGCGACGAAGAAACAGTATCGAAGTTCACTTTGCAAGACAGTCAACTGAATCGATACAATCCATCATATTATCACTTCAATTAAAATTTAAAAAAAAACAATAATTCTTTTGATATAAGTAATTAAAAATCTCCATTAATTATATCAAATAATGTCTTCTTGTAATTGGAATCGTACTAATAATATTAATAATAATTTTTTTGTTAGAAACAAAATTTGGCTTTTTCCCCAGTTTTTTGAGTTCAAAGATAAATGTGTAGTAATTTGATACGAAGTTGAACAATTACACTTTAGAATTTTTGGTAATTCCATTGCACTTTGAACCCTTATACAGTCATCAATTGTTTAATCTGTTTTAAATAGGAGTATACGGATATATTATATTGTAGAGAAAGCTTCGACCTACAGCTCATAGTCCATGATGTCTTAACATGAGGTCAATAGAAGTAATCGTCAACGAGAAAATAGAAATGGGCCCGTTCAATTATCAATTGCATATCATTAATGGAATAATACGATCAAATATATACAGTGTAGGTCAAAAGTATGGAATATGTAAAACAAGTTGAAACTATTTCAGTGAGAATTCTAACAATATTTCCATTTGCTCTTTCGTTTTCTGCAAATCAAAATCAATATTTTGCAAAACAAATTTACCTGCATTGATATTCAAAAGTTGTTAGGTAATTTTTTCCTATTTACAACCTAGTGAAAAAGAAACAGGCAAATGGATTCAGATTAGCAACTTGGACCTTTTATTCCCTTACTTTCTGTCTATTTTGACTACGATAGGTTCTAGTGTACCGTAATTCCTATAGTGATCAATATTACCCATTATTTTTCTTCAGAGCATCTTCATTTCTAATGACTGAGTTGCTGCGCTTCCTTAGCATGTACTGAAGGAATTAATTCTAAACTTTTAAGTCGCAGCGTACATACAACTACATAATTGAAAAGAATAGATGGCTTGTTCTCTATTTATTTACATACATATGTACGTTTATGTACAAAACTGTTATCAGACACATTGTCTGTCATTGTCTGTAGTTAATAAGAAAAATCATATATTCCAAGAAATTCGGGACCAAAGTCCAATAAACTAAATATTCTCATATCATTTAAATTATCAATTTCAAAATAAAATTTTATATTTTTACTTATCATTCCGTTCAAATATCATATATTATTGATATAATTGTAAAGAATTGTCACTATAAACTTTTGCTAATATACAATGGGTACATATAATCAAATGTAATTAGATACATGGTTGTAAACATCCTCAAACAAAACTTCAACTTTAGCCCTGTGTTGTCAAATAAAAACGCAAATTATGAAGGTACAAGAATGTGTTCTTAATGTGGCCTCGTCTTAATAACTATTATGTATGACCCCCTTCGTGTCTTGTAGATTTCGCTAAAAATTAACAAATAAAACCTCTAAAACAATGTGCAAATATGCAAAATAGTAAATGTAGCTCCTTAAATAGATAGCAGACAACATTAGGTAAGTTTTCAGAGGTCCGGCTTTAGCATATTTTCCATCCTCAAAGAAAAACTAAGAGCTAAAAAGTGAACGCCTGCACTAATGATAGTGATTACTTTTAAACGAACCACGCAGTATAATCCTTGAAATAATTTATTTAAAAACAAATAGAAAAAATTAAAATATTTTTTATTTTTTTGTAAAATATTTATAAATTTCTAATAACAAATTAGTAAAAGTTTGTATACAAAAGTAGTGAAAAAAATTGTTTGAATAGTTGTGAACTGTTGTTTGTATATAAAAATTGATATAAAATATAATTTTTAACAGCTATATAATATATTGTTTTGGTAAATGTAAGATTAATTCGCAATTGCCTGTTTTCAACAACTCAACACAATTATCATCAAACAATTATAAAGATTAACGTAACTGTTTAATAGTTATTCCATCTTGAACATTTAATCAGCCACATTAGCAAAATATTATACCTAGTTATATCACAAATTGAAGACTAAAATGATAGAAAAATGATCAATTTGGTAATAGAAGGAAAAAGTTGAATTAGCAATACAAAATATTAGTTCCACCTCATCTATTTGTTTAAACGTTAAAATGTTGCAAAAGTCCGTTGACTTTAGGCAAACGAATGAATTAGGACATATTTCAACACAAATTTCAATAAACTTATTTAAAAAAAAAGTGGTTTAAGATTATCTCATTTTACATTTTATTTGGTAATTCTTGATAGAACTATTTAGAAACTTTCCATAAACTTGTCGTAAGTCTGCGATCTAAAAAAAAAACACAAAATTAGAGCGTGCAGACCATGTGATCTTCACTTGAACTACTTCATTACGAAATGTTGCTTTAAAGCCGCCTTAAATCAACGCTATGTTCCCTAAACGTGAGATCTATTTTAAGTAAGAAGCCTTTACTCTGCAGTAAAATTTCAGTGAAATTTCAGGAATTAGGCTTTGAAAAGCTAAAGGAATTATATTTAATGTATAATTTTTTTTTAAACTGCCAGTCGTTAGTTATTTGAGATATTTAACTGGAAATATGAGAAAAATTAAGATTTTGTAATCACTCGTTTTCCAAACTCAAAAAGGTATTCAAAGGCTTGCAACACATTAAAATACGTTTTTCTGACTTTAGTCGCCGAAGGCCAATACACCAATGAGACAATTTGCATTTTATAGATATCTTACTTTTTGGATCTTCTACGCATATTAAAGGGTAACAATTACCCTTTTGCACGAGGGCCCCTGTTGTTAAAAAATCTTTTTATTATCAAGCTTCGGTGTAGACTGAAAGGTAAATGGACTTACACTTAGCATCTGGATTTTTCGAAAATTTCTCAGACTGTCCCATTCAGTGCTTTCAAATGTGTATTGAGTGAATTTCAAACTAAAAAAAAACAATTTTAGAACTCCATAAAGAACGACTTAGGGCGCCAAGCAAGTGAAATGTGTAAGGAAAAATTATAGGAATAAAGTTTATATAATTGCCGCGTGCGTTTTGTTTGCATTACGTAACCCATCATGGATGATACTTTTCCGTAACGGTAATGTCTCCATATATCCTAGATAAGCCATGAAATAATAATACATATATGTATATAAATCTTCATGATTCCAGAAATCCTTTTTTGAGGGGTTCCAATATCTAGGTTGCCATCACAAGAATTGAATAAAATTAGTTAAAATTAGTTTTCAGAAATTAAAATCATTGTAGCTAGCAGACATTCAACTAACATGTAATATAATTGCAAAGCGAGCGTGGTTTCAGTTTCTCCAAAATCCTGATTATTTTCTTCAGTTTTCTTGAGAACGAGTGAAAAAATTCAAAAACGGATATTTCCGATTATTCAAAACCTCCACCTGCTTTTTTTATCAATCTTATCCAATTCTCCTTTCAACCTCCAAATTTTCCCTGGATAATTATGTATCAGATTTTTTCCTGATTTTGTAATCGCATTCAATATCGATCATAGTTCTCCAACTTATGCGGCTATAAAGATATTCAACTCAATTTTTACATTGTTGTTATATCTATAGATATCAGTTGGAGGCTTTAGCCTTAAGAGATGTTTGCTTTGGAGCCATCCAGGGCCGGCCCGAGACCACAGCAAACCAGGTTGTTGCCTGGAGCGGCATAATTTTAGGGGCGGCACTTTTTAGTGGATCATAGACTGGACTTTACTGTGCATTTTCTTAAAAAGAGTGTAAACATATAATTAAAAAAAAAATGTTTGAATTTGTTGAATATGTGATTGGAGTACTACCTTAGAACACTTTGGATCTGCTGCGATATACGGAAGACATGATTCACTTTGGAAAAAAGTTATTTTCAGAAGAGTCAAATCCGGTGACAAACTTTTTGATCTATGTCAGAAATTCAGAACTCATAAATCTTGAAAGAGATCCAGTTTTTTGGAAAATTCTCTCAGTCAAAGTTCTAGGATAAAGACAATTGCCTTTATTTTGAAAGTACAAAAATTAGCAACCCTACAACTGAAATCTGGCTAAGACCAGAAATTTCCAATTGGTTCCTTTGTCCCTATCTTTTCTTCTTTATTTGGGTAGCCGTATTTTCATTTTCAAAAGACATTTTTAATATTTTCCTACTTTTTTTGTTATTATAAACATTATATTAGTCGCGTATATTGTATATTCTTGATAAGAATCGAACAAAGGACACTTACTTAACACCCCTTTTAGATTTGTTCGTTCTTGTTCAGTTGTGTTCTAGTCTAGTGTTAAGTTATTTCGAAAAATTGCGTTTATTTTTTGTTAATTAATAATTAATTGTGTCTAGTGATATTGTCAGTGTAAGTGCCAGTGTCAATAATCATGTTGTTTCTTCTAATACTAATAGCTTCTCTTTCAGTTTTTGTTGCAGTTTTGCAACTATCAACTGGAAGCAAACTGTGAGTTTTTTTCTCAACAGTGTCTCAAAAGAAAGATTGTTACATTGTTCTGAATTGTTTTCGTACAAAATCTTTTATGACACTTTTCTACAGGGCACCAAACTTTTTTGTTACGAAACTATCTAAAATTCAACAGAGAATTATCACAATTATTTTGGAATTTTTTTTGTTATCAAAAGAAACTATTTTCGATCAGAAATTGAATTAAAAACAATTTTGATAAATAGGAAAGTAATTAACGAAGACGCCAAGGGATTCGGTTACGAAATACACAAAACTAGTGCGCCTCATTATTAATTTCTGGATAGGGGAGCCAAAAATAAGGTTGTATGGAGCGTAAGGAAAGCTCGAGCCGGCTCTGGAGCTGGCTATCGATTGGATAACCCTGTTCTATTTGACCTGGACTGCACACGATCTACATTAATCTAAACTAAACGCAATTTCTGCCATTGTAGTGCAAATTATTGCTATTGTCACTGTATTAATTTAGGCACAAAGAATTCTTACAAAATTATCTCTAAAAGTAGTCTTCCACTTCTAGAAATAATATTGTAATATGAGAGTTATTCAACAAATACTTGAAAAAAATTTCTAAAATTATAAAATATCATCAAATGTAAATATTTATTATTGCTAATAAAATGTCCGCTAAATCCTTATGCAATAATCTCTATATTGTGTCGTCTGCTTGTATCATGTTAATTTAAAAACAATTTTAATCACCACAGACTCTCTATCTATCCTTCTCTTTCTCTATAATCTATTTTTACAAAGTAAAATTATCGTTTGATAACGATGCGTTTTTTTTTCATTTTGATTTAATTTAAAATGATGAAAATATCATCAATGACTCATAAACAGTTTGTTATTTTTTTTGAGGAAAATTGTACGAAAATCTTTAAGAAAATCCTCTAAATTGCGGACATCCAGTGATATCGCCAGTTGATTGCGTGATATCGTGACAACTTTTGCTTTATTTTATATAATAAAACTGTAATTTTTCTATAGATTTATTCTTTTTTTTGTGATTCAACACAGTTATTATTTCAGGAATTAGAAAAAGATTCGTGATACGGGTTATTGAAAAATCGACTTTAACTAAGTGTGGTTTATTATTTGGATCATTGATACAATGGTATTTTTTTCATACAATAACAATAATATCCCTTATGAATTACTCAATTTAATGAGTTACTATAACATACTGAACTTTGTTAACTTATACACAAACAGATAAGTGAACAAAACAAGAACAAAAAAAATAACGATACAATATCTGAAAATTTATCAAATTAATTTGTACGTTTCGTTATTTACAATACAAAAATAAACCGGCTAATACCAAATTAATTTATAAATAAATTCCGCATCTAGAATTAAAGCATTGCTAGCAATCTCCACCATTCAAATAAATATCGCCAAAATATCAAAACTACAACATCCAACAAGAAAAACAATAAACATCAAATATTCAGGCTCTACTCTCTCTCCTAATGAGTGAGCAAACAGCTTCCCAATCAACGTACCGGTGTTGTCATCGGTCGTGGAAAACTATTCTGTCGCCGTTGCATAAAACCCAACATATTCCGAAACGGTAATACCATATGATAATAGGCGCAATACGGTAATGGATCCCAATATGCAAATAATGCTTCACGTTTATCCAACACAGTACCAATTAATCGTGTTACAGTTTCTAAATTTGGATTTCTGATTGTCGATATTACCGTTTCCGCCATTATATATCTACCATTCTCGTTGATGATAGGGCCGGAATTTTGTCGATTAAAATGTCTACATGGTTTCCATAATAAACGTGGATGTACATTTGTATAACATATATATGGTAATGAGACACCAACACGACTACTTAATGGTATAATTGTAGTACTATCTTTTGGTATAACAAAACGGAAACTAACATGTCCGGTAATTGGTCGTAATAGATGTAATTTACTAAAGAAATTCGATAGCCATTGATTTATCTCTTTATTTTCAACTGGTATAAGACCATTAGCACTCTTATCCATTTGGCAAGTAACATTTGCAATCACTTGAGATTCTTTGACTGTTGTACAAGTGAGGAAATGATCACCTTCCACATCTCGTACAACCACCCATGGTCGTTGTTCGCTAACATCATTCGGTAATTTCAAATCGTTCCTTGATAATGGTAGAATAATTTTGGAACGTTCACGTAGACCACTCGGACCAGCTGTCGACATCACATAACGTCCCATACGTATAGCACCGGTATCATATAAACGATAAACATCATCTTTTGATGTGATCGCATGATAATTAGGTGTTGGTATTGAATATTTTTGGCAACGTTTCAATACTTCCAGGGTATCATCTAATGCCCAAACTTCTTTAATGCCCGGACAGAAACATGTACACCCCAATAATTCTAAATGTGGTTTTGCTACAGCATCATAATATGCTGATGTTGTTGAACTGACTGGTATATAATAAACGGCTTGTTCACGATCAACAATCTCACACAAGGCTCGTACATAATTTTGTTGTTGATCACTAGTCGGTTTTGGTACGGTATAAAATTTACTTACAGCTGTTGAGAAACGTGCCACAGCAAATAAACCATCAATTTCACAAACAACAACTCGTGCACCAGCCGAATAGAAATTCCTAGCTAAATGCAATGCCTGTATTGTACTACCACCACTAATCAGCACTGTACGTTTCTTACGCATCTTTTCCGTACTTGGTGATAGAATTAATACCAAGAACATTTTAAATATTGTAAATGGTAAAGTAATCAGTTGTGTAAAACACCACAACCACATCGATATCCATAACATTGGTAATGCAAATATTAATTGTCCCCATGTTTTTGGTAAAATCGATAATAGAACAGCTTTGGTTAAACGTAAAAGAAAACATGGATACCATCCAATAATTTCAGCTAAACCAGAGAATGAATCGTTTTGTTCATCATTTGATTGTTGTTGTTGTTGATTGAAAACTGGACTTTGACTTCTAGAATCACGACAATCTGAATGTATAACAAACGGTTCTTGTATAACCGTGCCCAACGAAGAGGCCCTACGTATCCGACGTCTTCGCAATGTATTATCCGGTGATGTTGATATTGGTGATAGAGAATTCGGTGAACTGGGACTTTGAAAACCAGAACTACTACTTAGACTACCAGCATGGATACTCTCATTGCTCTGCCAAACACGGGATAAACTTTCAGATGTACAAGTCGGCATCTTGTACCCTTTTTTTTGAGCACTTTCTTTTAGAAAAAGAAAACACCACAATCACCACGCTACAACGTCACTAAACACTAAATCTGTTTGGAGATAATAGACTTGTTATTGACGGACGCTCATTAATTTAATAAGCAGTCAAGAGCTGTACACAGATCTCTTATACGCCTGCATTTTGTACTCTGCCCCCTTGGTCACGGTACCCCTACCCTTCGTTATTATTGAAGTTACGTCGAGAGTCTATTGAGGTAGTCTTTCAAATTATTGCAAAAAAAACGACTTATCTATAAAACGAACAATTCTATTATGATAACACAATAATAACACATATGGATTTAACACATGAGACAATTAACTAAATTAGATCTGATAAGAGTGGTAAGTAGGCACACAACAAAACTAACAAAACAGATACATGAATCGTTTTCGGAAATTCTCATAAATCATATAAATATTAAAGTCCAAGTTTATGTACGTAAAATTTTTGATATGCGGAGAATTCCAGAAAACTCAACAACAATATGAGTATGGAATTTTTTTGAAATACCTGAATTATCTCACGCATTCGGTCTTGTATAAATATAATCCTTAAAAACAAACGTGGCACACCGCTTTTTATAGAAGTGCGCGTGTTACTTCTAAATGAAGGGTTGGAGCGATTAAAGGATTAGAAATCGAAGTAATTTAGGCCCCTAGTGCCATAGGCACAGAAAAATACGATAGCACGTGTAAGAACTATCCACTAAGGCTTCGATGATATATGATTTTGTCGATAATAAATCACCTGAACAAAATCTGACTTTTAAAAAGAAATATCTATGAGATAATGCGAACCCTGGGAGGCCCTCACTGAGTCATTGGTTATGATCTGTTTAACTCGCGCTAGTTAAATTCTTGTTCATATGAGGAATCTTTGGAGGAGCAAAGTAGAAAAATTTGGGCCTCCCCATAACAACTACATGATACTATCTAATTCTATTAGTTCAAATAATAAAAAGGGTAAGCAAAAGCATGTCTTTAAAATTCAAATTTAGCGCCTTTCAAGTTAACCACCAATAGCAACGCATGTGCTTCGCTAGTACGGTTTCACTCTGCGCTCGTTGTTGTTTGTTTATCGTGAATAAAACGTAATTACGCAATAATAAAATATTACATAGGGTAAACCAGAAAACCAAGATAATTAGTTTAACAAAAATTCCCTTTATAGATTGTTACAATTGTTAGAAATGCTAAAAATTAACGTAAACTTACCCATTTTTAGGTTAACTACGAACGATACAAACAAATCGACTGTTGGCAACATTGATAATGTGAAAGTTACTGGATATCTTCAAAAATTTGGCGCTAATTAATAAGAAAAATGAATTCTCATTGTACAAGTGAAACTATTGAGAATTTACTAAAAATTAAAACTGTTTGTTTTAATTTTATGAAAAATCCTGAAAATTCCGATGAATTAAATAATTTGAAAATTTTAATCGTTAATTCAACACCCACAGTAGTACGAACTGTAGAGACACAGATATTTGCAATTTTCTATCCGCTTCTTAAAGAAATTGCAGGAAATACCACAAAGTACTTCTTTGAATTGTTAATTTAATAGATAAAAATAATAATTTTGATTTTTTTTAGTAAAGTAACGATACGTGTGAGACATGCAATGGTGGATGCACTTACAGCCTTATTTGGAAAGATCACAGTCGAGAAACCACCGTTATTTTATAATATTTACGGATTCCTCCTCAATGAAGTCTATAATATACGAAATCACACAATTAATGATATACCAGAAGAGTACAAATTGAGCATAATGGAATGTACAATGGCTCTATTTCAATCGTTATCAAACGATTTAGTGTGCGAAATTTATGTGAAAGAAAACGCACCGAAATTCTCACAAATGCTTCTAATCACATTGAAATTAGCCAAAAATGAACAATTCAAACAATTACAGTAAGTAATAAGTGCATACACATGGGCGGATTTTATTGAGACTTGGTCCAAAGGAATCACTGACAGTTTTTTTTCATACTGTATGGGTAAAATCCTGCGGATCATGCCTTCGAAATGTTTGCTCGTGAATCTTTTTTTTTTTAGCAAAATGTAGATTGTAGAATTTTAAACCTACTGAACTCTTTTGGGATGTTATCAAATTCACTGTATATAGAACACTAATCATTCTTTTTTGAGTCAAAATGAGATATAGATACAGTGGTAACAAATGAAATAGACATATGGGAAGACCCACCAAAGTTTATTCTTAATGTCGAAGTAAAAGTGTTAAGTATTTCCCATATATCCTCGTTTTCCCCTGCCATTTTTGTATAAAAGATTAATAGGCTTAATGCCTTCGTGGTTCTACTCCGCTCGCTAATTGCTTTATTAAATGTGATAATATCCCAAAATAACTAAGTAGCTTCTAAACTTCATGTTCTATAATGATTTTATTTTATGATTTGATTTCAATTCAAGAATTACTTCACTCAAATGTTTGATGGCAATAGTGCGTGTTTTAAAAGATGAAGATTTCAATGATTTAGTGATAAGAGATCAAATCGCTGATATGTTGATGTTTTTTATACCGGGTATTGCAAGTCAATTGAAAGATCTTTGTTTAAGTGATGAGAAGATCGGTCATAAAGTACCAGTGGTAAAGATTCCATACAGGGCCGGTTTATCTTCCAAAAGTTCAAAAGGTCGAACAGATTTACTTTGGGAGTAAGCAATTCTGTTGAGACATACAGGAATGGCATTTTATCTGAATACTCGGAGGAAAACCGATAGAATGTAAATAGGCTCCATGAAATATAGTTTCCGACATTACCTACTAACTTAAAGATGCTTTTAGATAGAGTTCTTTTGAGGTATCTTACGTTTTCATTGTAGGTACACAATTCCAGTACAACAGTGATGTCCAATCAATAACGTTAGTGTTTTTGAAGTGAAACTTCTTTAGGCGCGGTAGGGTAGTAAATTTGTTCGGAAGCGTAACGAAAATGCGTGACCCCGTGAGGGGAAACCCTTCCCCACTAACAGGCAGCTGAGAGGGAAGAGTAGGTGCGTTGCCATAACATCGCTTAGGGTCTAAAGTTAGTATCATTGATCGCGCAGCGCCCTCTGGAACGAAACTAACATTTCCTGGTCTACCGTGATTTATGATTCTTGTATTTGTAATATTAATTTATAGCATTGTTTTGAGATAAATGAAATGCAGAAAAAAAACTGTAGAAAAAACCCGAGCCTTCAGGCAACGACAGAAGGAAAGAACCCAATAAAGAAAATGAACTTCATCTCTAACCTAAGAACTTTCACTTCTAAGGCACGGCGTTCCTTTCAATTTTTTTTTTGTAACATTTACTAACTAGGGTACCATGGCCATGGTAGATTTGATTGGAACAGTGGCAACTTTTTAATATTACTGTGGTATTTGTTCCGTTTGTGCTGCCATCTCTCTGTTTTAGTTGGTGCATGCTACTGTCTAAAGGAAGCGTATAGATAACCTTGCAAAGCAGATTTTTCTGAAAACATGGCCTCTCCCCTACCTTTTTTTCATATTTCTAAATTACCCATTCCGCGTTTTATGCTTAAAAAAATTGTAAATTTTGATAAATATGGGTGCTTTCCGTTAGGTCGGGGGTTATTTGAAAAAATTGAAGCCTCTAAAAGAAAGTTTTCCTGTTTTTTGCTGAAAATTTTGGCAAACGGTGTTTTCCGTTTTTAACTGAAAAAATTGAAACCTTTCAAAGAAGGCAATGTATTTCACGTTTCTTATATAAGTGTCTGCCACTGCAATACAATGTAAACTTTTTCGATCCACCGAACGATTTCCAGTGGATCCCCGTGCTCTAGAATACTTTTCGCTATATTTAACTAAGATTGGCACGAAACACCTCATATATCTTTTTTATTTATGTCAGATTTCCCCCTGTATTTATATAAAATGCCTTAGTTTTATACAATAACGCATCTTTAAGTCAGAATTTAACTATCTCTTGATCACCAAATTTTCTAAACAGTAACACTTTGTTAAAACACGAAATAGCGGCTTAAGTCGGACTTGACTTGGGGAATGTTAATCGGCCCTGAACTAATCGACACTTTTCCCAAATTTCTTAAATTTTTAGACTGCGTTGAAGGCTTGGTCAAGAATTGTAACATTACAAATGCAAGATTACAATGCTTGTGATAATAAAATGTTGATAAACAATGAAAAACAGGATAAAAAGCTTAAAATTAAACAAAAATGGAAAGACGAGAATGAATTCAAAGAATATTTGCAACAATCAAAACGTACTCCGGAATGGTATAAAGAAACCGATAAGAATTTATGTAAAATTATCATTGAATTAACGAAACTAACACACCATTCTCACGAGAAAATCCGTTTAGAATTGGCAAATACGATCGATTTATTAATCAATAATTGTATAGAAACAATGCCAAATTCTATCCAACAATTAATTGTAATTGCCATTATTTTATCAGAAGATTCCAATGATTTAGTTAAAGAGAAATGTCGAACAGTATTGGAGGAACTATCGAACAAATTAACATCGGACAAATTTCGACATTTGGTTGATAATTTAGAAGAAGGTTTTTATAATGCCATTATAAGTCTACCAAGGAAATTTAATAGTGTTGGTAATCATTAATTACATATTCAATTAACAGTTCTTTAAACATTGCGATTGTTAGATGAAGGTGAACAATTAGGTGCCCTAAATCTACTGTTGGGTTATATCAATCTGTTTAAGCGTCACAATTTGGTCTCTATACTATATTCGTTAACTTATTTAGATCAATTATTATCAACGTTGATTCATATTTCCGAATTTGATAAGAGTGATGTTAGTTCATCAGAAGATTATCTAACTCCAGGTAATTCCTGTTGATTTTTTTTTTCAATTTTATCTAGCAATTAGGAAGAAATTTAATCTTTTTTGGTATCGTAGAATTTGAATCTTTCACAAAAATACAAATGCCATGGAAAAAGTTTCGTTATTTCAAAGATGATCGGATTTGGATGAAAATCGAAGAGATTTGTTGTTTGTTAGGTAGATACGGAGCAGGACCTATAGTTGGTGATTTTTTATTAAATAAATTTGATACACGATCTGAGATACAAAAAGAAGTAACATTTTTGTTGAATGGACTAATATCAGGTATGGTGGAGTCTAGCCTGCAGCACCGTCACATTAATACACCTTCACACAGCCATGCGGTAATCGATTAGGTTCCTATCCAGCAGACCACAATTGCTGATTTGATAAAGATTAGCCATTTGTAGGATTAGATTTACCTAACGGCATATTAGAGCATACTATACACACCCATGTACAAGATTCTTTGTCTACAGAGTGTAACACTCGAAGCTCCTGAAAGAAACCATCTACTAAAACCGTTCCTTGTATTTTCTCACGTTCCAGTCCTAATACTATTTTAGGCCAGAATTTCTCGATCGTATTGTTTCTAGTTCTTTCCTGATTTTCTTCCAATTTTATCTTTGACTTTCGATTTTTTTTAGCAAAAGTGCGTGCTTCTGCAACATATAATCTGTAGATGCCAACTCCCCCAGATTTCGCTGCTACTGACTCCTATACTTTGACACTCTTGACGAGTTTTGTGAGACGACCAAGAGTGGGTAGGATTTACAATTCTCCATTTTGTTATCTAATTTCTTCTATTTTCTCTATATTTTGTTGGGACTCGTGCACAATTTTTAACAGCAGATAGTAAGGAAATTCTTCTTATCCGTCTAGACGGTTTGCCCAGCCTGTATACGCGGGAGTATGGAGAGATTTGGATCACTAGTTGTATTTTAAGAGAGCGATATAAAGTCAATAAAATACTGGCAATGAAGTGTTTTAGGCACCACGAGTAGTTTAATTACTAGAAGATAAAGAGACATTTTAATTCTCAATTCTTTAGTTCGAAAAATAGTCTAGCCGACGACCAGGAATCAAAAAACGGGTCTCATCGTGCTCTCTCGGCGTTGAGGTGCTCTAAACCACTGAGCTATCGACGGACTATAATTATCTCTCGGACTAAATTCATACTATTTGCTTTGAGCAGAGGAATATTCATTTCAATTCAATACCTCTCGAAGGCGCGCCTAATATTTTTGTTTTTTGATCTTCTTACTTCGTCTAGACAGGGGCGGACTATGACCTAAGCACACTAGGCACGTGCCTAAGGCCCGTAAATTAGTTTATTATTGTATTATATATTCATTTTATTGAAAAACAAAGTAAGAATTTTTACACTTGATGTTCCAAGGAAGGTCGGGGATGAGAATTTTGCCTAGGGTCCGACCTTACCTTAGCCCGCCTCTGCGTCTGGAGTTATTATCGTCGGCTAGAACATTTTTCGGACTAAAGAACTGAGAATTAAAATGTCTCTTCATCTTCTATTAATTATACTAATCGTTCCCAGTGATTCAATTTGAATTAATTTCGGTTAATTTGTGAATTTAAATTTCAACCACTGGTAATTGCCTAGTTTCTTACACTCACTGCCGTTAAGGGCATCTGCCACTGGGTCATGTAGCATTTCTTACAAGCCCCAAAATTGTTGCTATTCGTGGTAGATGTTTTCCACTCATTTTGACACGGTGCTGTAGCGTTTAAATAATTTATCAAAAGAATTGATATGTTTTCTCTTTAACAGGCTTAAATGATGAGCAATTTGTTTTAATAAAAAACATTTTAACAACATACGTAGATCATAGCAACTGGTATCTACCGTTACAAGTAATGATCGATGATGAAGGCTACGAACATACACTAGGCGATGTACAGAGCTATATTTTAGAAGTTTGTCTACTGGTTGAAGGTGTAGGCATTGTCGCCTTGACACTTAAACAAAAATTCCAACAGTTTCTATTAACTAATTTGTATCTAGTCATCGAAAGGGCTGGTATTTTATTAAAATAGAGCTCTCCAATAATAATCAATCAAAACAATTTTATAGGTAGTAATCATCCCTTAATACGCAGCGCCGGGATGTTGGCTTTATTTAATATAGGTCAAGCCTGTGGTTATCAAGATATACAAAGTTTAATTAATGATAATTTAGATTATTTCTCATTTTATTTAGGACGGCAATTACGTAGATCACAACTAAATGAGAATGCATTGAATGTATTGACAACAATTATGAAATATAATTCATCGTATGTACAAAATGCTACAATGCAGCTTATTACCGATGTAATTTTGATTAATTTTTTTTGTTTCAAATTGTTTCAATGAAAATTTTTAGTTTTTAGATAAATCGGATAAAGGAATCAATTCGTTGTTGCATTTACGTTTATTTAAAACTTTCATTAAAAGTCTACATAAATGGTTAAAGATTGAAATTGTTATACCACCGTTAAAATCAAAACAACAAAAACAACAAGAATTTGAGAATTTCCAAGTAACCGGTATTGATTACGAACAAAATTTCAGTGATGATATTATGGGTAAATCTGCAGAAGAATTGTATAAAGAAGATATGGAGAAAAATCGGAAACAATTAGAAAATGAGGATGATTTTGATGATAAGCCGTATGAGAAACCGAAACCACCACCTGTTATTGAATTAACCAGTAAGATTCTCAAAGAATGTTTGAATACGTTACCATCAAAGGATCGTAATAAGAAATTATTGACACTTGAAATACTCAAAGATGGTATTGAGATTTTAAAGGATTGGGAAGATGAATTATTACCGATTGTACATTTGATTTGGGGACCTTTAGTTGATCGATTCAAAGAGACTGATCACTTGGTGATTAATCACAGTTTTCAGTTACTTGTAACTTTGGCTAGGTTGTCCCAGCAATTTATTAGACTCAGGACTACAAGGTATGTACAATTAAAAGTTTACTATACTGCCACTCTTGGGGTGCAAGACTTGTTTCACCTCGTCCCCAACGGATGTCTTTTATTGACTCTAAAGTACAAAATATGTACACGAAGTCGAGCATTAAAATTAAAGAGTTTCCACGAATTTGATCTGAAGCTAAGATTTATGCAACGAAAAGCAACGATTGATCTGAATCACTCAGAAGGCGCTTGTTAAGTCTACCAATTTCTTTGCATTTTATCCTTGCTTAATATCTGATTATAATTTTTCTAAGTCTCTGCTTTGAATTAGTCATTTACTTCGTCACTGTTAATTAGAAAAGCAGCTTGTGTTCCAAAAAGCTAAATTGAGACAGTATCGAATGTTGAATCAGTTTCAGGATGATGCTTCTATTGTCAAGAAGCTCGGATAATTAATGTAGTCACGAAGTTTTTTTCACTGCATAGAATACACTTAAAAAAAGCTGAGCTTAACGAGTTGGCGTTTTGTAAAATTTAATTTGGAGGTCTTTAGCTGATCGGTTTAAAGATTATGATCACTTGGTGATTAATCATAGTTTTCAGTTACTTGTAACTATGTCTACGTTGGCCCAACAATTCATTAGGCTTAGGATCACAAGGTGTACACAGTCTAAAGTTTGCTGGAAAGTGCATCTCCTGGAAGGTTAGTTCTGTTTCACCTCGCCTTCAGTGGCTTTCTTTTGTTAGACTCGTTCCAGTTCAAGACCGGAAATTTCTCAAGCCTACAATATTTACATGAAGTCGAGTTTCAAGTTGCATTTTAATTTTTGTAAAACAAGTAAAACTAAGGCGCTTCCGTAAACTTGATCTAAAGTTGAGATCTAAGCAGCGAACCACTCAGGAAGTGCTTGATAATTCTTCCAATTTCTTTACATTTCATCCTTAATATCTGATTGTATATATTTTTTTAAGTTTCTGCTTTGAAATAATGCCAATTACTTCACTATTATGACTTAGAAAAACAGCTTGTATTTCAGAAATAAAATGCTGGCTTAAAATAGTGCCGAAAATTACACTATTGATTAAGTTTTTTTTTCCTTCTTTAAATCTCGTCTCACTGCCTTACATAGAAGTGACTTAACGCAAAGTTGAGTTTTAGACCGAGTTTGATTTATGTACAATTTGGACTTAAAAACCACTTCTAAACGTCTAATTTAGTTCAGGCCCTGTTTATCTTATCTCCACCACAAAGTTTCTTCTTCTCGCAGCATTCTCTTAAATTTCCAAGCATCGTAAAGCTCCTTAATATAATTTGCAAAATACCTTATAATACTCATATTAATGATTTTAAATTCAAATTTCAGGGAGGTCCTGCCACAGCTGTTGAAACTCCTCGACGAATTATCCCAACAAAGTTACCTGAAAGATCGGGGTGCAACTTACCGTTTTACGCAAAGCTACAAATTACAAGTGATCCTTTTGGAACATTTGGCGCGCTTAATTGCCGACCTAGACATGTTGGACGAACATGTCCAGAAGATTGTTACAGTAATTTTTAAATACTTAAGCGATAAACAACCACTACCATTACAAACGGCTGCTTTGGATTTCTTCAAAATTCTACAGTTCTACGATCCAACGATTATTAACGACAAGAAAATGCAGCAATGGTTGATCGATAATCAAAATAATGAGTTTTCAAAGAATTTAAGAGCCTTGGATAAATGTGAGCATTAAAAAAAATCTATAAATACTTATTTTATTTCGTAATTTGATACAAAAAATTTAATTGCACACTTTTTTAAAGTATAATTATTTTATTACTTATGTACATAATTAAAGAATTGTATACATTAACAATGTCATCATTATTCTTCTTACGTGAATCGTATCCACCAAAAAATTAAAATAAATTATACAGTCTTTAAAGCTAAACTTAACAATACGCGAAAGAATAAAAATCGAACTAGTGAAGACCGAGGAGATAATGTAACACAATTCTCTGTTCTAAAATCGTAAATTGATCTATAAATTTGTCAATTAATAAAATATAATCACAAGTAAAATACACCCTTTTGATAGTATTCGATCAAATAAATTAATTTTCGGTGCTGACCGGTTCCCGAGCATGATGTATCTGTACATGCTTATTATGATTCGATTTGGTCGTTGATGTTTTCCCACAGATATGACACGAATACGGCCTAACACCGGTATGTATCCGCATATGATCTTTCAAATAATACGACCGATGGAATGCTTTACCGCACACTTTACACGTGAACGTCTTGTCATTTTCATGTTCGCGTACATGCCGTTGACAATTCGATTTACGTATAAATTTAGCACCACAATAATTACACGTATACGGTCGTATGCTTTTATGCGAATTCATATGTGCCACATAATCGGATTCGCGTATAAATGCACCTTTGCATTGGTCGCATTTGAACGGTTTCGAAACACGTGAAGCATGCGTCCATTTGTGTAACTTTAAATTCCATCTGGTTGTAAAGCTCTTATTGCAAATCAAACATTTGAATGGCCGTTGGCCGCTGTGGTTCTTTATATGGACTTCTAACGATGATTTTAGGTAGATGCCTTTACAAATTGGACATTCTACATTTTCGGAACTCTTATGGCCGTTGGGTAAGAAATGACTGTTGTGGGCGCGGCGCATATGTCTGGTTAAACTCGACATGTGGATGAATTTCTCATTACATTGTGTACACGATTTCGGTTTGGGATCGTGAATCTCTTTGTGCCATGCCAGTTTCGTCTTCGAATGGAAGATCTCTTTACAAAAACATATATAGTCTTTGACTTTCTTTTTAACGTTCAAATGATGGCGATTACGGTGTTGTACCAGATTCGAATAACGTCGGAATTTTTCGTTACATAAATTACACTTAATCGGTGCTTCGCCTGTATGAATATTTCGATGTTCTTGTAATTTCTGTTTTGTTAAAAACGATTTCTCGCACACGTCGCATTTGTACGGTTTTATACCTAAATGGCGACGCATATGCAACTGGATATTTTGTCGGCGATAGAATAATTTACCACATAATTTACATTCCAACGGATGTATACGTAAATGTTCTGAGAATTTGTAATCGTTCTGAAATACCTCATTGCACGTCGCACATTTATGGCGTGTCTGCGATGAGATATTATGGATTTCTAGTTTGTGATCGCGTAACGCCCGTATATTCGGCAATACAGTTTCACACAACGAACACACTGTCTTTATATCAACAGAATCATCGACTTTTGTTGGTAGATTCTCTGGATTCGTTTGAATTTCACCACAATTCTCACTCACATTCGGATTCTCTAATTTCAATTTATTTGTAAAAACATTATCAAAATTATTATCATTCTCACTTTTAGTCTCTTTCAATCTAACAATCAATTTCTTAACTTTCTTCTTACCAATCTCCGTTCCAATATGATTCAATTTACTTTTATCACCGTGCTTATCGATCTCGTGTTGTTTCCGCTCTTTTGTCGATTGGAAACCATCACCGCACGTTGAACATTTAAAATTCAACGGTGGTCCACTGAAACCCACAATTGTAGGCATATCATTATCATCATTGTCCTCATCGTGTTCCTCGTAAGGCGGCGGTATCCGGCTTTGTAACGGTGGTGGTATATCGATATTCGAACTATTATCGGATGCAGCCCAATTCTCACGTGCAAATAAATTATCATACGACGAATTACCATGATCGTAACGATTCCATGTTGTATCATTCGTGGTGCCATCGATACTCTCCTGTCCGGATAGTTCACCACGTGGTGGCATACGTTCATCGGCACGTATATTAACATTGGAACTCTCACGTGATTCCTCATGGTTCGCATCATCGACATCATCATCATCATCGTCTTCCACATCATCCTCATCATCATCCACCATACCGCCAATTGTCATTAGAACACCCGGCCGGTCTGGTGTACTGCCTTCGAAATTTTCCACTTGTGAGATGATTTGATTCGTTGAGAAATCGTTCATTACCATTTGCATACCGTCCATATCAACAAAATCTAAATGTTCGTTTGATTGTAAGATATTTGATGTTGTATAGATTGGATTGGATTGTTCATAATCTTGTGAGATTATCACCGTACTATTATTACTAGTATTATGTTCATCATTATTTGTTTGTTGTTCGGGTTGATTTGAAGCATCAACGAAATAAAAATCAGTTTCTGTCTGTTTTGTTGTATCAATTTCAACGATATCGTTTTGTACAACCGATCCCGGTGATAGATTGTTTTGTGTTTGGCATGCTTTACTTAAATCAGATCGTACACGTATACTCCAATCGGAACCGGTCGGTGATCGTGGTGATCGATGATTCTCATCATCATCCTCATTCGTTTCTTCATAGAATTTCAAATCAAGCGATGAGTGTAATTTTTGTAAATCCACATCATCTTTGATTGAAATACATTTATCTTGTTTCTCGTTATTCTGATTCAATTCATCATTGATGATTGTATTATCATTGGAATTATCCTGGTCCTTTGGCGGTGAGTCTTCACTGATTTCAATGATATTCGCATTTACTGTTTGTTCGGTAGTAGTCGATGATGATGATGACGAGGCTATCGTTGCTGATTGCATATCATACGGTAACGAACGTAATGGTGACGATAAACACGAACCACTCGACATTATAACTTGTTGTTGTTGATAAACGTAGGGCATCATTTGTGGATTCAACACTGTTGGAATTACGTATTGTGGCGATAGTGGATTAACATTGAGTACATTCTGTTGTGGGCCGGTTGTGCTGCTCATACTCTGTTGGTAAATAAACAGATGATTGCCCTGCATTTGTGGCACATTCGGGGGCATAACACCACCTTGATTCCATGTTTGATTCACAATATTGATTTGTGAATTTGCACTGTTACCTGGCGTACAGGTAATCTGTTGTTGTTGCTGCTGCTGTGTGGTTGTTGGCGTTGTGGCAGCTGTTGTTATCACAGATGGTGATGTAGTTGGTACATTCTTTTGTAATTCTTCGGGATCGGCTAGTCGGACCAACGCCTCGATCACTTTGTGTTTCGGATGGCTAGCCAGGTGGCTCTTTAATGTGATGCCAGCACGCAAATATAGAGTACACACTGGACAAACAATATTGCTTGAATCCATTCCGATCCAATTACACACCAAATATCAATGGAATTAATTAAAACATTTGTCAAATAGGAGAATGGTCGATGGCAGTACACTCCTCCTCCAACTGTGGCTATTGATCTGTTACAACAAAATCAATGATGAGAAGTTTATTCTAACGAATTCATATTAAATACTATGTATTTAAGGAGACAAAACAACACAAAGACAAGGTCTTAGTGGAACAATATTACGAATAAATTGGAAAAAAATGTCAACAATGGCACAGTAGTTGGACTTTTTTTACAATAAACAATTACACCAATCAATAGACGATTAATTATAAATAAATACATCGTAGAATTTATACAATAATTAAATAACTTACCCAACTATTTTTACAACCCCGTTGTCATAATTTAAAACATTATAATGTATTGTTAAAAGAAAAAAGAAAGTTAATCCCAACCCGTGCCCACAAGAATTTCAGCCATTATTATTATTGACTCGATCTGGGAACTTTAGTTTTGTAAAGTTGCCAAAACATATTTGTACATTTCAATTACTTCCACTATAAAAGAAGTATATTTCAATAATTTATGTATAATAACAGGATGGCTGATAGTTAAAATTGATTTAAATTTGGAGAAAACACAAATAATTACAAAAATTGTTCAAATGTGCTACCAACGTAAAAGCACCAAGTGTTTGTCAATACGCAGGCAACGCTGCCAAATTGTTGAAATTTTCTGCATTTTGAACAAATTGAACAGAAATATAGACGAATTTTGCCACCATTCTTGTCAGATTCTGTTATTTACGTACTAATTTATCCATCAATTTGTATGGTTTATTGGAATTTATCAGTTCAATAGGAGTCTTGAAGAAATTAACCTAAAGAATTGGTTACATAAAACTCATTATTATTAATTACAGTTGTTAGTTTTGATCGAGAAAAAATGCTGATAGAAGCTGCTAATTCAATGAAACGGAAGTATATAAATTCTTGCATTTCTCCGAAACTTTGCGTTATAATTGTAATAACTGATAAAATTGACCGATAAGTAAGGATTAAATTATAATAAATTTGGCAACACTAGATAATATACAGTAGTGTATAGCTTATGAGTTGCACACTAAAATAATAATTCTAAATTATTCACATTATAATAAATAAATTTTAGCATTTTTTATTAGAATTGCAACAATTATATCAATACAGCACAAATACTTGTATTTTCACTAAATTGACTTGAAAGAATTTTTGTGTAATTGTTGACACTTTACGCGACATAGCCTATATACTTGTGTCAAATCTGACATGACATGTGGAAATTGAATTTCCCATATTAATATTTAAAACATCAATTTCCCCTTAATAATGGCAGATATTACAGGTAATTAATCGAAATTATTAATTAGAAATAATCAATGTTTTGCTTTGTAGAAATTGTCGATACGTTGCGATCGTGGCGCGAGAACAACGACCGGAAAAGTAGAGAAATTTTGGAAATGTGGGACAGTACGCTTTCCCATAATTTAGACAGAATCGGCAAAGAAAGTAACGAATTCATTAGTTTAAAACGAATATTTCAGTTTAAAATTGTGCATTTGTAGAGGCTTTAATATTGGAGCAGGTATGCATTGCTGCCTTGGATTGTTATCAAATGGGCATTGTTCAGAAATGTATCGAAGAATTGTACAAGGATTTCCCAAATAGTTTACGTGTGAAGAAGTATGAAGCCATGTATTTAGAGGCGGAAGAGAGATACGATGATGCCATCGAAGTATTAGACAGTATTATAAAGATCGATGAGAGTAATAGTGCTGCAAAGAAGCGAAAGATTGCTATTTTGAAAGCCCAAAATAAGAATGTGGAAGCTATCAAAGAACTCGTTAATTATTTGAAAATGTACAAAATACAATTTGACTATACTAAAATAGTAATTTTTTGATCGTTTTGCTAGATTTATGGCTGATACGGAAGCATGGCAAGAATTGAGCGAATTGTACATAATTGAACAAGATTTCAATAAAGCAGCATTCTGTATTGAGGAATTGATCCTGCATAATCCCCATAATCATTTGTTACATCAACGTTATGCTGACATCAAATATACACAAGGTGGTTCCGATAATATCGAATTAGCCAAGTCTTATTATTGCCAAGCGGTTAAGTTGAATCCAAATAATCTACGGGCTTTGTATGGTATTTACTTGACAACTAGCTCGATGCTGATGTCGCAGAAATGTCCGCCGCCAAAGAAGAAGGAAGTATCGAAATTATCAGAATGGTGTTTGAATGAGATCGTACAAATTTACGAAGATGCGGGTGTTGATGATATTGAAGATGGTTTGAATGCACTCCAAATTTAACTAATTTGTTGTATGTTTTTATGTTAATTTCGTAATTAATTGAAAATTTTAAAAAATAAATAAATATTCCAATTGTTTTGAAGAAATTTGTGATAATATATTAGAAATATCGTCAAATTAATCATTTTTTCAAAAAAAAAATGCAATAAATCAATTTTATAGCTAAACATTTACAAAAATGTAAAAGTTATAATTCGCGATTACTTGGTTAGCGTCGCTAACTATATATACAAGTTAACAGGTTTACCAACCGTACTCGCTTCGGCGGTACATATACTAAAATTGGAACGATACAGAGAAGATTAGCATGGCCCCTGCGCAAGGATGACACGCAAAATCGTGAAGCGTTCCACATTTTTTGTGATATTTCTCACTATATTTAATAAAATTTTATCGTAAATCATTATGAAATAAAAGTCTAAACAGACAATACAGAAACGGTGAGAAAAGAATAAAATTTAGTGTAATATCAGCAATTATATTTTTCGATTTGATAAACACTTGTGACGTAACAAGAAGACATCTCGCATCTTTGTTTATTGTATCGGGGTTGACAGTTGAACAGAGACGCAAGACATCTTACGTCACCAGTGTCTGCAGAGACAGATAAAGAACAATATTGTTTTAAATATTTATTAACAATTATCTACAATTTGTCTTGCTTTGACGCTTGTAATTTATGACCACTCGCTCAAATAAGCTCTGTTCCTAAAGTTCTTCCAATCACTGTGGATATAATAACCTTGCATTGTTGGCTCAACTAACTTATCCTCTGGTACGGTTTTATAAAGCGGTTCACCATAATAGGTACCAACTTTCCAACCCTCAACATTGGCCATCAATTTGGCTTCTTCATCACGGTTCCGACGTAATTGTTTTAAATATTCACGATCCTTTTCAGCTAATAGCATTGGTAGTACGGCCAAACGTGCCGATCTCATTTCAATTTCCTCATACTTATTTATTTTACAATTTAAATAGTAAAGGTAAGCAGCACCGGCCGTCATGCCCAAATAGGCTCCAAACAATGTCCATCCTACAATATAAACAACCACAAGAAGACAGGTTAAGTAAGACTATTACGTAACATAAAAGTGTATAATTGTTAATGAATATTAAACAAATGAATTGTTACCATTAAAATAAGACTTTGCTGGTATTCTTTGGTAATTTATCGGTCGATAGCCCCCCGGTGGGGGCATATCTTGCTTCTTTTCAGCTGTTGCCATCTTCCGATTTGACAGATCAACGTCAAATGAAATTAAGTGTGATCTAATAGTAGCCCATTTTTTCCACTGTTTATTTTTATAATAGTTTAAACTCAATCTTCAATACAGTTGTGTAAATTTCTTTAAAAATTACTGAATTTAAGTCAATTTAAAGTCACTGTGATTAAGTAAATCATTAATTTCATTAAATTACTTCCTTCCAAGTCTTTGGTGTTTTTTAAGATTCAATATTGTTAGAACTGATTGCTCTGTCAATAAAAAACCAATCAGAATCAAGCTCGAAAATTGCAAGTGTGGTTGCCACATTTACAATTTATCCTTGATTTTACAACTATTGATACCTATAGTCCGTTCCATGATAAATTTGCAGTGGAATATGAGGATGAAATTTAACGACTAGTTATTGCAGAATTTGACGGAATTGTAACTCCTACCAGTGGCGCAACGAGGGCGTGCAAGAGAGTCTACCATGAACCGGGCACCACTCATAAAGGGGCGCCATTTACTCTCCAAAACAAATTTGAAATGTATTTTAAATTAATAATGACTGTTACATGGGAGCACCATTAAAGTCTCGCGTCCCGGGAGCCAGTTATGTTCGCTACGTCACTGACTCCTACAATGATAATTCTCAAAAACCTCCCCGTTTCAGTTGAGTGAAAACGAGCTAATATTTTTCTGACTCGGAGTCAGACGTCTTTATCCACAAGACTCTAGATGGTTCAGTCACAAGATATGCACTCCACTTTAAGATATGTTTCTATTTTTCCAACTTTTTTAAAAGAGTTATCATTTTCTTTTGAGTCCGGCGCCTCAACGCCCTATAGATAAGTTGGATTAAATTGTCCTATGCTTATCGTAGGAATCTGTAGTTAAGATATGTCCCCTCCTTTCAGAGACGTCAACCTGGAAATTAATCCAAGGGGAAAAAATAGTGAGAAGACTAAAATAATATTGGGAGCAATGGAGTATCTGGATTTATAGGAGCTTGAAGCTTAATTATTCAAGACCCTTTCTTCTTGGGAACCTCTTTAAATATAGAGGAGCCAATATTGTAAGAAATCATTCCAAGACGTGGCTAAGTGATAAGAGTTGTATTGGAGATGATCGAGAGAGAAGCAAGAAGATGATCATGAAGTTAAGAGAAATGTCCGCAAACTCTGGCCACTTCCTTTTCCCGCAGCTCTCAGTCCTTTACCGATAAGTTTCATAATAAATTCGTGAACGATTGACACCAATTATTCGCCTTCAAAGGGCGTTTTCGCTTTTGGTCGAACTGAGTACATTGCGCAGGATTTCGTCGTGGAAATCTGGCAACACTGTGACAGCATGATCAGGACATATTTGATATAAGAAATTTGTGATGGTGTCAAAACTGGATTGTGAAACGAATTATGATCAAAAAATGATAATTGTTACAATTTCTATTGAGAAAATTCTAAGAATAATTGAAAATATGTTGAATTCTTGACCGAGGTAAAAGCAAGATGAGTTGAAATGAAGAAAATTAAAAACCACACAACCGCAATAACAACAACAGATATGCACCAAAAACAGGGCCAAGAGCTATCAAAAAAATTATATCGGTACGTAATTCTCATACGATCGAGAAAAAAAAACAACATCAAACAAAAGACGAAATTCTAATCAAAATCAAATCGTCTTCCGTTTGAGAGTTAAAAAAAAAATTAATTTGATGACATAACCTCAAATTGAACATGCGTAATTCTGTTTGTAGAACAACCAGTGAATTATCGAAACGTTTAGATGATGCCCGCAGTTGTGCCCGTACAATTCACGATCTATTCACACCAAATCTACAAATCCAACGACGGAAATTCACCGAATATTGTGAACGTTTAATATTCACCGATCCCATATTGTATGGACGTAAAGGTGAGGAATTATTATGGCGGAAAAGTTTCTACGATATTGTATCGATGGCCAAGAAACTCAAAAAGAAAGATTATACACAAGACGAGATTTGTAATCTATTAACACACATCAATACTGGTATCGGCTATTATCATTATTATCTAGCGAAATTACAAAACGAATTCAATTTGGATTTGATGAATAAGATTGATTTCCCATTAAATAATCGCCATGGTCTTAAGAATAATTGTAGCAGTGAGGTGGTAGAATGGGCGAATAATTCTGTACATCAATGTTTGATTTATTTGGGTGATTTGAATCGATACAAACTTGAAATTGATCCAACAACACAATCGAGACTTGTTTATCGTTACTATTTACAAGCGATCCATTTGAAGCCGAACCATGGGATGCCACACAATCAAATGGGAACGTTAGCAATGAACCAGAATAATTTCTTAGATGCTGTCTATTATTATATGCGTTGTTTATCATGTACCATACCATTCGATGGTACTATCAATAATTTACAAAGTTTATTTGAGAAGAATACAAAAAATTTCCAACAATTCGAGGATGATGGTAAATCAACAGATCATTTACAACGTTTCATCTCTAGATTTCTATTATTAATCGATATTTGGTATTTTAACAAAAAGAATCATAAAGTTTACGATTTATGCCATCAAACTTATAAAGATTTAGATCAATGTTTAACGATAACTAAACTAACAAATGAATCATGTGACTCACCATCAGTTGAGAATCGTGATCAATTGAATAACGAGATTATTTTTAAAATTGTCACAATTTGTTTGTTATGCATATCGAAATTACAAAAATTCGAATCACAACAAATATCAACAGTTGTTGCATTCACATTAGCTATTTATTCACAATTAATACAAAATATCATCAATTATATACAGGAAAGTGTATTAAACTATCCATTATCTGATACAAACGATATTGATGATGGAATAATTAAAGATTTAATTAATAATAGCAATAATAACAATCAAAAGAAGCGGTCGAAATTGAAATTGCGTCGACGGAAGGCATTAAAGGTTGAGAGTGATTCTGAGAATAGTGGTGATGAAGATGATCACAATAATAATAATAATAATAACGATAATAACACTATCGATAGTTCAGATGATGATGATTCGTTCGTTTCTGATTTAGATGATGTTTTAGCTGAATCATCTGATGATGATCATATTGATATTGAAAATAATGAATCGCCAATTAATGTTGACGATAATAATGAGAAGACTACAGATTTTGATGATGTTATAAAAAAGATTAAACGTATGGATGTTAATGATATGATTGAAATAATGTGTGAGAAGAATCTTTTACCAAGTATAAAAATTTTAAATGATTGGTTAATGCAAGATAATGAGATTATTAAGACATGTGGTAAAAATACAAGAAGCTTATTACGTCAAATTACAACATTGTTAAATTTGATTAATATCAATTTGAAAAATCCTAAATTGAATTGTAATAATATTGATATTGATTTTATTATTAATAATGAATCGAAAATACCATTAAGTGAAGATATTATATTAAAAGGTATTGAAATATTTCATATAAATCATCAGAAAATTGATTGGAACTTTATGGAGAAATCTTGTATGAATAATAAAGAAGAAACAATTGTTAGAATTATTAAAATTTTATTATTTGGTAAATTCTTAACAAATATTGAAGAGACTGGTATTAGTTTTGATCAAAAGAATAATTTGTTTGTGTGTAACGAGGAAATTAACGAAGAGAACAAAACTCCAACTTTATCAAATGAAGATTTAGTGAGTACCATTTTTTATTTACTTTTAAATCAGTTTCTAATTTATCTTGGTTTGCTTGCTGTGAGCTTCATTTTCGGTTAAAACTTTCTGAAGAATCGGTTGATTCGTGTGTGGTTTATCAAACAATTTCAAACTAACACAAATCAAAGTCACAATTAAAATATTAGGGGGACCGGAAAGTATTGTCGTGTATCGGTATTTATCCGCCCATTGTACACTTCAAAATCGTGTCAACAACACTTTAAGATTAAAATGACTTGTTTATTCGCAAATATTTTTTTATAATTTACGCTAAAATGGCCAGAAGAAGATCATATCTGCCATTGTATGCTTTTTGAATTTCACAGCACAATAGTTACTACTAAAAGCAATTGCGATTATAGTTTGCTAGGTTCAGATCCGGTAATTTTTATTATTCCGATTCCTATCGCTCAGGATTCGGGCTGTACAATTTAGCCGGTCAGGCCAGCTAAAAAAGATAGCTAAGTTAATTAGCTAGCTAGACGATCAGTTTATAATTAGCCAAATTAACCGGTTAACTGAATTAGCTTAGCTAATTGGCTAATGGATAACCGGCTAAACGGCTATTTTTTTAGAGCTGTTCAACAATTTCTTTTTCACCGACAGGTTAAAAAATAACATTGATATTGCTTTTATGAACAATAAAACATCAACAGAATAATTTATTAGATTAATTAATATTTTATATATCTATATTGATAAAGAAAAATTAATAAATTTGCATTATGAAAAATTAACCGTTCAGCCGGTTAGCCATTAGTTAATTAGCTGAACTAAGCTAAATTATCCAGTTAAGCCATTGGCTAATTAGCTAAGTTAATTAAGTTAACCAGTTAATTTAGCTAAGCTGATCGGTTAGCTAACTAAATTACTTAACTAACTTTTTTATCCGACCTAACCAGCTAAATTGTACTCAGGATAATGACACGTTAAAGGCGGAAGTAGAAAGTAACTATCAAATAATCTTAATTCGCACTGGTCAACAGCCCAAGAACATTTGCGGAACATTGGTAGAGTAATAGAGCAGGTATTTGAGTCTTGCACAATATGTGCGAAGAAAACTAAACTTATTGCGTTAGCGGAACAATATAGAAGATTTTATAGTTTGTTCACTAAAGATAAAAAAATGCATTTTCTCCGAATTGAAAAACGTAATGGCTCTTTACGAATGAATTACCACGAAGTACAGCAAAGTGGAGATTTCACCCTCAAGAGGCCCTCTTCTATGTAGTCATGTCGTTCATTTTGATGTGAATGCAAACTTACTGTGAGCAGTTGGTGTTATTCTGTAACCCGATAATTCAAGTCTGTTCTAAATAAGACGCACCCTGGAAAAGTTAATGAACTGGTTTGTATTGGAGAGTTTGTCTCACCCCAATACTCATCTAATATTTTTACTTATTGTTAGTGGCAAAAAATTTGCAAATGTGGATAATGTTCAAAATGTCATCTCTGGTTATTTTATCAAAAAAACAATTTTTTTATCGACCCAACATGAAAAATTTTACACAATAGAGGACAAAAGGTTGTTGCTAACGAATGTTTACATTATTGATTAAAAATAAAAACTCGTTGAAAAGCGACATTGCTTTCCGGTCCTCCTCATAAAATGTTCGATCGTTATCATACTACTTACGATTCACAGAAAATACTCACAAGGAAATTATTCGAAGTGTCATCCTCCGATTTTTTTGAGCTTTTGATATGTTGTTGTCCATCGAAAAATAAGCGATGCATATTTTTTCTTAGCGGCTCTTATTGCGTTTTAAGGGGTGAAATGGACCCTCAAAGATTCGTCAAAATCCTGGTGGTTATGTAGTTTTGCATATAAAGACGATAGCAATCAGTATCAAACCAATTTTACGTTATTCCTGATATCAAATAATAAAAATATACACTTGCAGATACCACCTACCCCTATTATAAGGGGGTAAAGCACCCCTTGAAAAACTTTAATCCTCCATAAAAAATTATGGCATTATCCGATTTTAATGAAAATAACGTCATTTGTTAGAGCAAAGAAAAATAAAGTTCACCTGTTTTTGGATTTTCTGAAAAAAATAGTTTTAAGGGATGAAAAATTTATTTTTTTATTTTGATGAGAATGACTGATTATAAGCGGGAGATTTTGTTAAATTATTTGTGAAGTATATATTTATTCAACAATCCAACAGGAAAACGTTAGACATCAAATATAATCGTTTTTACATA